>CM054063.1:147622146-147962146 GCA_028641055.1 Alopecurus myosuroides
GAACAAGAAGACCCGGCAGGATGCCGTGGATATGCTAGAAGAACATAGAGAACAAGCCTTGGAGAGATCAGCCATATATCAGCAGGATTTGAGGAGATACCATAGTCGGCGAGTCAAAACCCGGGTCTTCCAGGAAGGGGACCTGGTATTGCGCTTGGTACAGTCAAAAGAGGGAAAGCACAAGTTATCTCCACCATGGGAAGGACCGTTCATCATAAGCCGGAATTTGCATAACGGATCATATTACTTGGTAGATGCAAGGGAAGAGTCGGATACTGTCAGTGACACCGCTCATACCACTTCATCTATGCAAGAGAGGGAAAGACCATGGAACGTGGCCCAGCTAGGTCCCTACTACACTTAGTATAGGCTAGGTTTACAAGTTGGATTACACGATGTAACAGGCAGCGGGTTTCAGACGCACTCTTTTCCTATCCAGGGTACCTAAGGGGACTGGAGGGTTTTTAATGAGGCGGCCTGCTGACCTAACTTTTCTCATATCAATAAAGAGATGGTTAAACTATGATATTGCTTCTTTCTTGTTTATTTATGTTAAGTTTTGATCTTTCTGTTTTTACCTTCTGTTTTCTATTTTATCAGGTAAGTATTACTTATTTGCTTTATGATATACTAGTTCTATATTTTTCCTAAGATTGCATATATAGGTCTTGGGGGCTGATTGCTTGAATAGCACAGTTGCAAACTCAAAGACCCGGCCACGATGCCATTAAGTTATAAGGACCGATTACTTACAATAAGTACGGTTACAATCTTATAACCGGACAATAGAGCCAATTTTTCTTGATTTCTCTTGTTTAAGCTTGATGCGACTCGCAAAAACGTGGCATGCTTTGCTAACGTGTAATCACAATCAGTCATGATGCCCAATGGGACTTGCCTGACCCTGTTTTTATACAGTTATAGCGGCATTGAATATCCACGTGAAAGCCGGCTTACAGCAAAGAGGGTCAAAAGGGTCATCCAAACCACAAGCTATGCAGAGTACAAGGTTAACAGCCGGAAACTCACAATATATTAAGCATAGCTTCAAACCTACGTGAGTAACTCTATGTTTTGGGCCTTGGCAAAAACAATTTGCTTTTTTGAAAACTACAAATCCCTAGACTCGGAAATTCGGGCCTTGGGGACTTGGAAATTTGAGAAAAGCAATAAATTGTTTAGCTATTAAGCTTAAAAACCCAAAAATCCGAGTCTTGGGGACTTAGGAAATAAAGTCCACTTGGTCAAAAACTCCGAGACCCGGAAACCGAGTCTCACAGAAGGAAATAGATAAAAGATCGGCAAAATAGCAAAAGAGGTTCAAAGCTGCAAAATATCATATCAAAGTGAGGGGCCAGAAGGGCCACCAAAATCTATTAAGGTTTAAACGTATTACAAACCGAGGAAATTGTATCGAAAAGTACACAGACGCACTATTAAAAGAATAATTGTATCAGGCATATTACATAATGCCCATTGGCCGAATAAGTGTTTGAGGCGATAAATAGTGAAACTTTACTCGGCGCCCATAGCCGAGTCATCAACGTTATCCTTGGCGGCCGGGTCTGTGGAACGCTCATCGGTGGTCTTCTCTGCCCCCATGTCCGGGTTAGCCGCAGTATCGGCACGGGCTGGAGGAGGGACAACCGGCGTAGAGGAGGAAGGCACAGTATCGGCCTCAGCTTTCTTCTTGGCAGCTTCCTCCTTCCACCATTCCAGCATGTCAAAGGGCTTAGGCAGATCCGATTGAATCGGCTTGTCATTTGCATCATAAGGTGGAGTGATCTTGCTTACATCCAGTTTGTCGACGATCAAGCTCGCCGAGTGACGCACCTGAGCATGAATGGCCTTGTAATCCTTACCAGTGAACTTGGAGCCGTCGTTGTTGAACTCGGGAAACCCGCCCACGAGCTTTGCTGGCTCAAGCCTAGGAAAATATGCCTTGGCCAGAGCAAGCCCACGGGTTACCCCAATCCGGCACGATGAATGCTTCCAGTGGTCGATCCAGGCGGGAATGGTAGAACATGCTTCAAGCATATCGTTCAAACCACAATAACCCTCACCCGGCCACTTCACAGCCTCCAAAATCCACTTGGTGCCGATAGTGAATTGCCGGATTACGGCCTTCAGCGTCTTCAACTTCTCAACATCATCTTCATCTGGGGCTACCTCACCCGGACCTGCAAAGTAACAGAAAAGTTAAAGCACTGAGATCCGGGTTATAAACCTTACGGAATGAGAAATCCGAGTTATAATCAGTAAGTTAATTTTTACCAAGTAGAGTGCGGTAAGTATCGGCAATCTGGGCTGAAATTTTCTTCAGCGTACCCTCGGCAGTTTAGGACCTTTTTTGGTACTTTTTCACGTCTTTTTCAAGTTTTTTCACCTCAACTTCTAGCTCTTCACGTAACTTTGTCTCGACCTCAAGGATCTTGTTGGTTTTTGCCAACATCTCCTCAGACCGGGCCACGTGTGCCTGTGAAAAAAGAAAAGGAACAGTCAGTCTGATACATGATATAACTGGGTATGGTAAATTATGTATCTATGAAAGTACCGAGCAAACTTTGCATAGTTCACTCGGAACTTGGGGACTAGATGAATATACAAGCAACGTGAAGTAAGTTACCTGGTGCTCAGCTGCCATGGCTTCCAGAATATCCCTTTCATTGGTCTTCAGGGAGAAGAGCACATCTAGCATTCCTTCAAAGTTCAGATCGCCGAGTTTTGGCCTGGAGGAGCTGGGATTATTACCCGGAGGCAGGGTCCTTTCCTGCTTAGGGGAGTGGACACGGGTGGCCTGGGTGTTAGGGGTGGGGTCACCCATCCGTGATCCCAGGAACTCGATGTCCCCCGTCACCCGGCAGCGGAAACTCGGCTTCCTGCTCCACCGGGTCCCTCAGCAGATCTTCTTGTTCTTCTTCTGCACCGCTAGCCGCGGGCTGCATAACAACCTTCGGCTCTTCCGTAGCCGGGTTATCCACATCCATGTCCTCAGGCTCACTGATGGTGACCTTGGCCCTGAGAAAGAGAAAGAAATAGTCAGTATAGGATGAATGAAACATATGGAAAAACGAGTGTATCAAATAGCAAGAAAGGTAAATTACCCGGTGTTAACGAAGAAATCTGCCGGGAGGTCGTTACTAGACCCGGAAGAGGCTGATAAGGAGTTGGAAAGTGAGACCCTAAGCTGGACGGCTAATGGATGGTTTGGAGACGGAAATTTCCGAGGGACATAAGATGAATAAGTTTGGGGAGACCGGCTCGGCGAACGGGGGATGAAGGGATGCCCGGGTGAAGAGGATCGTCACCCGGAGAGTTCCGGGTTAACCTACGCTTGACCGGGGTAGGTTCCTTGAAGTGTGATGAATTGATCAAGCGTTGGTTAAGTTCGCACATGTTAGCATACGAGTGTGGTTTGGAGGTGATAGAGGAATAAGGCACCTTGAAGACAACTCCCCGGGTCCTCCTCTTCGCCCCAACCTCTAATTCTGGCTCAGCCTCGCTCTCATCCGACTGAGTATCCTCTTTGTCCTCTAGCTCTGGCAAGCAAGGTACATTGTTGGTAAAGAGGAAAAAGTTGTCCTAGATAAGATAGCAAAAAAGTAAATGAGAGAGACTCGGATCTTACCCTCATCAGAATCAGCCGGCTCCTCGTCTTCTTCCGAGTTTTCGGAAGAAGGAGGGGTAACTATCTTCCAAAAAGCGTCATCTTCCTGAGAGAAAAATACAGTGACAAAAGTTAGTGATTGTGCAAGAAAGGTGTCAGTCAGATAAAGGGGTGATAACGGGTTCTTACTGCTGGGGCCGGGTTATCGCGTGTGTAGGGGTCCAAGCCAGCTATGTTCCGGATCACCTCCAGCTTCTCGGCCAAGAAATTTTTCATGATCTTGTTTGCGTCTGAGGCCGGGTAATTCTTCTCCGAGTAACGGAGAGAATCGGTGACATGCCCAGAATAGCTGCACATAAGTTTGGGCCGGATGCTATTGGGTTGAATCCGGCAGCTTACCCAGGTTTTGACTAGATTGAGCCCAAGAAGACCTTGGGCTGAGAATACAACAAGTTTATTGAGGAGAGGCTGGATAGACTGCCTCTCGGCCTCAGAAGCAAAAGAGTTGAGATTGTCGGAAAGATTGAGGAGGTCATCAGTGAAACCCGGCAGAGGCTTTTCGCCGGCTGGAGAGGTATCCTGGCAATAAAAATAGGTTTTCTGCCAGTGTTTGACGTGAGAGCAGAGGCTCAGAGTTGGCATGAGGGAATTTTTCCGCCTCTGGATGGAGACCCCTCCACAGACTAGGAGGGCCCCATCGCCGCTCTCTCGGCACGGCTTACATTGGAAGAGTTCAAGGAAAAGGGCTAAATTTGGCGGAATGCACAGGTACGATTCGCACAAAACTATGAAATGAGTGATATTAAGCATGGAGTTGGGGCCAACGTCGAATACCCGGAGCTTGTAGTGGTCCAGGAGTTCGCGGAAGAAAGGGTGACCCGGGGGGCGGAAAACCCGGATCACATGTTCGACGAAGACTACCACCTCGTCGAGACCAGGAGAAGGCCGAGTCTCCTCCCCAGGTACCCTCCAGTGGATATCCTCCCGGGTGGGCAGAACACCCGACTCCGCGAGCTCGTCAAGCTTAGCTTTTGTCACAGTCGATCTCGCCTAGTTGGCGGAGATCGATTGACTCGGCTTTTGCTTGCCGGCCGGGTGTTTCCCCTTCAGCTTAGCGCTGGCCTTGGGTGCCATATGTGTGAATCTAAAAAAGAGAGGCAAATGCAGAGTATGAATAACGAGAGACCCGGAAATTGCAGTTATCCGACTTAGTGAGAAGTACTTGCAAAAATTTAGCAGATTGGATCTAATCAAGAACGTGTAGAGGAAAAATGTGCGATTGCAAACAAGGAAAGGTGTTGAAAGGCCTAAATGTGGAATTAGCTAAGCGCAGGGTGTGGAAAGCACGGGATTAGGCATACTCAGCTAGTTGGGAATAGTGGAGAACTAGAAAGTGAGATTGGATCTAATCTATTTGCGTGAAATCAGAATCTGGATCTAAAGGGTTGAAAAACTCACCGGTTGAATCGAGGTAGGAGCGCGACGGCGGCGGATGGCTCGACGGCGGCGGCTCCTTGGGATCTCCGGTGGGTTGCTTGAGGGTGCGGTGGCAGAGATCGACGGCGGCGTGACGGGTGCAAGCAGTGGCCGTCGGGACGGCGGCGGCGTGATTCCGGCGGCGCGCTCCCGAGCGGCGCTGCTGGTCCGAGCTCGAGCTCGAGGTCGCGAGCGCCAAGGAGGAGTGGAGACGAAGAGATAGAAGAGAAAGATGAAAATGGTTACTGGATCTAGGGTTGCCCCCTGGGTGTCTATTTATAGGTGCGGGGGGGGGGGAATGCTCTAGGTTTGGGCGGCGAGTGCCGAAATTTCGGAAAAAGGTTATCTGGCCGGATATTTTGGGATAAGCATTAAAGTATCCGTTGCGGGATATCCGGAAAGAGATTAAAGCGGATTTCGAGCGCGATATTCGGGCTAATTGGCAAACGGTGCGGGTCCGGGTCTTATTGCGTTTTCTCGGAGTGTTGACCCGGGAAAGTGATGTTTGACTCGGGAAAAACCGGGTTACTATATGGACCACCTACACAGCAAGGCCTGGCTATTATCAAAGCATTTTAACCTGGTATTTTATGGACTTGTGTGTTTATTATTTTTGCAGGGAATAGCATGCGCTTCATGGTTAATCCTACGAAGCCCAAGCTATTCTGGGGACTACTGATGGAGGGATGGTAACCCGGTAGGCTAACGTCAAGGTGTAACCCGGGCCAAAGGGAATCGCGCAAGACCCGGCTCAAGGAAGAGGAGTTTCTAGAAGGCCCAAGAAGGAGCATAGGCCTCGTAACCCGGCTTTTGGGGTTACTATTAGGAAACTTAGGGTTTGTGTGCGGTTTCTAGGTAGGATTCCGAGTGTGTCTTGTATAGGAAGCCAGGGGGCCGGGTAAGATATAAGCCGGCTCCTAGGGTTAGAAAAAGGGAGCTTCACCAGATATTCGAGTATCCCTGTAATACGAGAGCTGATAATTGTAACCCTAGATCGAAGACTCGGCGACTTGATTGCCAGAACTACTAGATCGATTGATAGCATGATTTCCCCTGAGCTAAACCCTCTCCCAAACACCAGAGTCGAATTGCCCCAAGATAAGTTACCCCTGGTAACGTCTGCCGTGATTATCCCACGACATCTTCATCGTCTCGAGCTGTCCTCTACTCGACCCAACACCACCGATGGTTGTAAGTCATCAAACCAAGCATGTTCATGTGCAAGTGATTATTCGGATCTGTGGACATAGGGTTATGTAGATCTGTTGGTAGAACATGTTAATGGATGTGTTCTTCGTGCTTGTCCTCCGTAGATCTGTGTTCGTGGCTATGTGTAGTTACTTTTGTGCTCTTCTCTAGTTCATAGTTAACCATGCCATTTTGCTTCCGTCGTCGATGTAGGAAATGTTCGACGATGAGTTTAGTCAGGCAATGATTCCGTTTGGGGACTGGCAACTCCCTTCCTATGTTGATGACTCACGGCCCATGTCTCATAATGGTATGGTTGATCCGTCGCTGCCCTTGAGCTCAGTTGTTGTGGACCTTGTGAGCGAAGTATCTACCGTGATCAATGCAAAGATTGCTAAGAGCAAGGCACAAGTCAAAGTCACCATGAAATGGCTGCCCCACATCTCCACCTTCGTTCTCAAGCACATGGCGTCGCTAATCAGTACTGGGGTGAGGAAGACAAAGGCTTCAAAAAGGTGCATCTGACTGACTGCGCCAAAGCTCTTTTTGAGCACTGTGGTGCCAAGGTCACTTCAACTCAGGTGGACAACCACCTGAGGAAATGGAGGTTGTGCTGGATCCAGGTGAGCAAGCTGAGGGACCTGAGCGCCGTTGAATGGTGTGAGGGGACCCACACCATCACCCTCGAGAGCCAGCACTATGTTGGCCACGTCTCGGTGAGCCCCTCGACTCTTGTTCATCCACTAACTTTGATCCACTGATTCAACTCACCGCTAACAAAATTTCCTTTGAACTTTAGGATCACCCAAAGGACGTGATACGTTGCAAACGTATCTATAATTTTTGATGCTCCATGCTTGTTCTCTACCGAATACCTTTTGTTTTCCACATGTTTTCTATCGTTTTATGGATATTTTCACACACTAACCTATTGACAAGATGCCCCAGGCCAGTTGATGTTTTCCACTGTTTTTCTATTTCAGAAAAGTTCTTAAGGAAATATTCTCGAACGGGGCTGAAAATCCACGGAGATCATTTTTTTACCGGAACGGAGACAGGGTCCAAAGAAGAGTAGGAGGGGTCTAGGGGGTGCCATGCACGGCCCCACCCTAGTCCACGCATGGTGGGGCCCTGGCGCCCCTGGCCATCGCCTCTTGGTGCCTCTTCACCCATATATTGCCTTCAACCCTAAAATCTTCGGGGACGGAGTTATTTTCCATGAAACATACAAAGAGGTGACGTCGCCTCGAAAGTCCAATCTAGGGCTTCTGGAGTCCTGCTTCGGCACCCCGCCGGAGAGGGGAATCGTCATCGGAGGCCTCTATATTGCCATGATCACCTCTGGACAGATGCGTGAGTAGTTCATCCCGGGACTACGGGTCCATAGGAGTAGCTAGATGGTTGTTATCTCTCCTATGCCTCCAAGTATAGAATCTCGTGAGCTGCCTCACATGATCGAGACCACCGTTATGTATTGTGCATGTTGTGTTTGCTGGGATCCGATGAACAATGAGATTTTTTGTTCATCTCAATATGAGATGTTTCACTTATATTCGTAGAGAGTTTTAATTTTGTCTTGAAATGCTAGCTCTTTATGATTACCTTGGCCACGTAGTTGTTTTCACCTCCAAGAGAGGGTTTATATGCTTGATGGTAGGTTCATGTCTCCCTTACATTTGTGCTCGAGTGAAAGAAATGTGACGGATGTGGGATGTGTTGTTGCTACTAGGGAGAAAACATCGTTTTCTTGTCTACGAACGAGGACCACTTCTTACATTACGTACTTGTTCTTAATGCATTTGTATGTTGCACACAAAGCAATCACTTTGTTGCTACAACTTAATACCAGAGAGAATTGCTGGATAGCTTTCTTGAGGTGTACTTTTATATATGGATGCATGATGGATAGAGGTCCATATGCCTTGACTTAATGCCTACAATGTTAGAACCCATGAACTATATCTCGTCATAATAGTATTGTTATATGTTCATGATTTGTCAATTGCCTAGCTGTAATTTGTTCACCCAGCATGTTTGTTTTCTTAGGAGAGACACCACTAGTGAACCTATGGCCCTCATTCCTATTTTCCTCATATTTGTAACCTTATTTTAAACACTTCTCCCTATTGTATCCTCGTTGTTCTGTTTTTACTTTTATTGTTTTCGAAGACTCTATATGTTTGATTTTCTCATTTTCAGCAAGACCGGAAGATTGACAACCTTCCGGAAAGTTGGGAAAGCGAGAGTTTGTGTTTGTGTGCAGGTTCCACGCTTGTTGACGCGCCAGACAACAAGAAATTTTTATCAAGACTATGAAGTCCTGCTGGTTCGATAAACCCTGGTTCCTTAACTGGGGGGAAATTTTCGCTAGACTACATGATACGTTGCAAACGTATCTATAATTTTTGATTCTCCATGCTTTCTTCTATCACTTTCTACATGTTTTATTCACACTTCATAGCATTTTTATGCATTTTCTGGGACTAACCTATTAACAAGATACCACAGTGTCAGTTCCTATTTTCTGCAATTTTTCTATTCCACATAATTACTTAAGGAAATATTCTCGGAATCGGACGAAACAAGGACCCAACCTCCTTTTTTTTCTGACACGTCAACGGAGTCCAAAGTAGAGAAGGAGGAGGACACCGAGGTGGACACACCATGCCATGGAGCGGGCCCACCCCTAGCCGCACCACCACATGGTGTGGGCCCCACGGGTGCCCACCGACATCGCCCTTTCGCCTATATATTGCCCCCGACGCAAAAACCCTAAAATAATCAGCCTTCATCCATGAAAAGTTTTGTTGCTCCGTCACCATTGATGACAAGTTTCGAGGAATAGAAATCTCTGTCCCGGCACCCTGCAGGAATGGGGAATTTCCCCTAGATCCATCTCCATCGACTCCACCTCCATCTTCATCGCCGTTGCTGACTCCCATGATGAGGAGGGAGTAGTTCTCCCCCGAGGTTGAGGGCTCTACCAATAGTTGTGTGGTTTATCTTTCTCTCCCATGGTGTGATCTTTATGTGATCATGAGCTTTGTAATCTAGTTTAATAAGTAGATGTTACTCTTAATCTATTATGCTACTCAAGTGGTTTTATTAATGTGACCTCCGAAGACACCTTTGTCCCACGGTGTGAAGGTGACAGTGTGCGCATCGTGTGTGGCTCTTAGGCTAAAGATTACAGGAATACTTATCATGAGTTAATATTTGTGTTGGATGTCTCTATGAAATTGTGGTGTTTGTTAGTACTATCTTTGGATGCTCAAAGTGACAGAGTGGGGTGTCCCTAGATGAGGAATGCGACTTTAAGGGGTGCTTTTACAGCCATACGCAGTGAATTGGTGTTCCTTATCCAACCGGAGGGTGGTTCAAAGTAGCATAGTGAAGAGAGGATATTTACGTATTCAATTATGATATCATTGTTGAGAGTGTACACTAGTGTAAGTATGATCCCTAGGCCTTGTTTCTAAGCATTGAAACACCGTTTACAACCAGTTATGCTACATGTTTGCTTGATGCCTTTTTTATTTCAGATTGCAATTACCACTTATAATCATCCATATTACTTGTATTTCACTATCTCTTAGCCAAACTAGTGCACCTATATACCTGACAAGTATAATGGGTGTGTTGGCGACACAAGAGACTTCTTGCATCTTAATTGCAGGTTGCTTGAGAGGAATATCTTTGACCTCTACCTCCTTGAGTTCGAAAAACCTTGGGTGATTCACTTAAGGGAAACTTGCTGCTGTTCTACAACCCTCTACACTTGAAGTCCCAACACTCTCTACAAGAATAGAAGTGTGCGTACACATCAAGCTCTTTTCTAGCGCCGTTGCCAGGGAGGTAAAGTAAAAGGTACTTACATCCTCTGGGTACTAAGCTATTTTCTAGTATTGTTGCTGGTGTGTGATTGCTCTAAGTTATTTCCTTTAGATTCTGCAAGTATATCTTTTTGTTTCTTGTTTTTATTTTCACTAGTTAGGCTTATTTTTACTTGTTCCTTGTTTTTATTTTCACTAGTTAGGCTTAATGGAAAACAAAAAAAATATGAGAGACCTTTATAATATTTATCTCGAGTTAGGGCATGAAGTGTTTGAAGAGAAAATTTAAAAACTGATGGAACTTTATTTGCATGCTAGTAGCAATGTTATTAGTAAGAAACCATTATTGCTAATGCTATGCAAAACTCTAAGCTTGGGGAAGCTAGTTTTTATGAAAATGATCTTTTTAGTCCCCTAAGCACGGAGGAGAAAATTTACTTTGATGATACTATGCCTCCAATATATGATGATTACAATGATGAATATGATATTTTTAGTCCACCTACTATTGAGGAGAAAATTAATTATGATTACACTATGCCTCCTGTATTTGATGATTATGCTGATGAGAATAATAATGATAGCTATTTTGTTGAATTTGATCCCAATACTATTAATAAAAATGACTATGCGTATGTGGAGAGTAATAATTATTTTTTGCATGTGGCTCATGATAAGAATGTTTTATGTGATAGTTATATTGTTAATTTTATTCATGATGCTACTCAAATTTATTATGAGAGATGGAAACATGGTCTTATATATCTCAATAATATTAAGTTTCCCCTCTTTATGTTGAAATTCTTGAAGTTGCACTTGTTTTGCTTTCCTATGCTAGCCACTTTGTGCTTTATTGAATTGTTTTTCTACAAGATTATTTTTCATAGGAAGTGAGATAGACTTAAATGTTTTTTATAGTTTTTTCATGATGCTCTCTTATTGTGCTTCAATTCTTAATATTATGTGAGCATTTTCAAAAATTATTTTGCCTAGCTAAAAGGCGTTAAAGAAAAACGCTTTTGGGAGACAACCCATTATATTTTTTTCTTTCAGTTTCCTTTTGTTTTCTTTGAGTCTTGGAAGTTGTTACCTCTGTAGAAACCTCTCCTTATCCTTGTTATTTCGTTTTTGTGCCAAGAGTAGCCTCTAATAGGGAGGAAGTAAGATTTGGGGAAGTTGTTGTCCTGAAACAGATTATGTGTTGCCACCAAAAAAATTAATTATCTCAGCCAGAACGTTGAATTGATCTGAATTTATTTGTGAACATGACCCAGGTTATTATAACTTTCATTAGTTTTGGACTTTTTGATTTGAGCAACATAAGATTTTCGAAAAAATCAATCTTTACCCGTCATTATGTTTTTACAGATTTCTGCCAATATTTGCATTTGCCTCTTAATCTTTTTTCTTTTGGTGTTATTTTGAGGGGAAGAACTTTAAAAGAAGTTGTGACAGTAGATAATGTTTTAATAGGTGTTAGACTTGTATTGAAACTGAACTAAAGTGGATATATTATTTTGATTACACTAACATCGCTAATGAAAATTGTGAGAAGTTTTGTATGGAGAAAGTTTTCAAGTGTAGGGAGAGAAGAATGATATGATGAGATGAAGGATGGACAAAAGATCAATCTTGGGGATGCCCATTGACGTGGGGATGAATCCTGGACCTATCGGGTGAGCCTACCCGGTCCAAGGCCCAAGACCTAGGCCCAAAGACAGGTGATAACCCGCGGTTCTAGAAGGCCCAACAGAAGGCCACCCGCAATACTTGTGGGTCAAGACAAGAACTCCTATACGTAGTCTATTAGGACTCATGTAACCCCCCTCCTGGCTGCATATATAAAGCGAGGAGGGAGGATAGAAAAAGGATCATCCCATCTGGGATCCAATCTAGAGAGAGGAAGATACAAGGCACAACTAGACTAGGCAATACACGGGATACCCCGTACGCCTCGCCATGGCATCGCCATTGTACCAGTTCGACTATCTCGTCATAATACAGATCAGACAAACAGGAGTAAGGGTTTTACCTATACGAGGGCCCCGAACCTAGGTAAATCTTGGCTCCTTGTTAGCCGTCAAGACTACCAGCGCGTACATCGTTCCTCTACTCGAAACCCTACCGGATCATCCGAGGGATTTGTCGACACAACTCTTCGACAATTGGTGCCGTCTGTGGGAACGACACGCGCTGGATCTGCGGTCTCGCCGGCCTCATCTGCATCAAGCTTCGGGTCCTCGACACCATGGATTCGATCTACTTTCGGCTCCTTCAACTTCATCGAGCACTCACCGGCATCACGCATGGCCTTCATCGTCTACATCGACATCGTTCTTCACGCGTAGGTTGCAGGACAGCAGCAACGTACATATTGCGGACGTCATCAACGGCAGCCCGAAACTCATATGGAAAATTCCTTCAATGGAAAGATGCGAAATCAAATTATCTCTCGGCTCCAAAAGAATCGGCGAATTCCGACGGTTAGATATACGTGGATGACCCGAACACTGAAGCCCTGTCAGATTATGATGGAACTCCGAGCGACTTTGGGAAAAAAATTCTCACAGTCGACTCGGACATCAATTCAAAGATCACACCGTTGAACAGCTGCGGAATACAATTCCACATCACTCCGTCTTTTTTGAGACAATTCCAACGGTTAGATCTCCGTCAGCGGCTCGCGCACTGCGACACGTTTTGAATCTCTGCGAGTTCGCGAATTCAAATCGCGGATCCATATTCTATTTCGGCAATTTGCGAGTCGACACAAAGACCAAGCAACGTCAACGAAACATGGCGACTTGCCATACTAGTTCTTGGGGCTCGACATCAACATTGTCCCCCGTCTACACACAACAAAACTCGCGACTCCGCCGCGTCAAGTCCTTCGAGCAAATATCGCGACTTCGCCGCGTCGAGTCCTCTGGGCAAACATCACGACTCCGCTGCATCGACTCGGTCCGCCGCGTCGAATCCTTCGGTCAAACATCGCGACTCCGCCGCGTCGACTCGGTCCGCCGCATTGAGTCGTTCGGACAAACATCGCGACTTCGCTGCGTCAACTCGGTCCGCCGCGTCGAGTCCTTCGGACAAACATCGCGACTCCGCTGCGTCGACTCGGTACGCCGTGTCGAATCCTTCGGTCAAACATCGCGACTCCGTCGCGTCGACTCGGTCCGCCACGTTGAGTCGTTCGGACAAACATCGCGACTCCGCTGCGTCAACTCGGTCCGCCGCGTCGAGTCCTTCGGACAAACATAGCGACTCCACTGCGTCGACTTGGTCCGCCGCATCGAGTCCTTCGGACAAGCATCGTGACTCCGCCGCGTCGACTCGGTCGGCCGCGTCGAGTCCTTCGGGAAAACACCGCGACTCCGCCACGTCGACTCGGTCCGCCGCGTCGAGTCCTTCGGGCAAACACCGTGACTCCGCCGTGTCGAGTCCTTCGGGAAGCATCGCGACTCCGCCGCGTCGACTCGGTCCGCCGCGTCGAGTCCTTCAAACAAACATCGCAACTTCGCCGCGTCGAGTCCTTCGGGAAAACATCGCGACTCCGCCGCGTCGATTCGGTCCGCCGCGCCAAATCCTTCGGAAAAACATCGCAACTCCGCCGCGTCGACTCAGTCCACCTCGTCGAGTCCTTCCAGAAAACATCGTGACTCCGTCTAGAAGACATCGCGACTCCGCCGCACAACTCCGCTACATCGAATCCTCTCGACTAAGCATCTCGGGGGGCTGTCCTTCGCCGCAGCCACACTCGTTGCTCGGGGGTTATGCTGCAAAGTAGACGCACTCAAGAATTCGCCGCAGCCGCACTCGACACTCGGGGACTGAGGCGCGAAACAGCCGCACTCGACACACGAGTCCGGTTCATCGATTCATCACTCGGCACCGCCTCGTCGACTACGGCAGTGTCATACAAAGTACAACGTAGGAACCACAACGTCGGCTGCAACTTCGACAGTCGACAAAATCCTCCGGTCGGAGTCGACACAATCCTCCGCTCGGAGTCGACACATATCATCCGCTCGGAGTCGGCAGTCGACACATATCCTCCTCCGGAAGTCGACGCATGTCCTCCTCCGCGAGCCAACAGAAGACAAGCACAGGGGGTTAGCTTCAGAACAACTTGAGCCTATGCCCGACTCTGCGAGTCGAGCATAGACTTGGGGGCTACTCCCATCGGGAGCACTGCCGTGCTCCCGATAAATCGAAGAAACAACGTTGGAAGATCTTTAAGTCTATGCCCGATTACAAATAATCGCACATAGACTCGGGGGCTACTCCCACCGGGAGCGCTGGCCGCACACCCAATGAGCGCTGGTCGCGCAACCGACGATCTCTACACGCGCACTCGACGTACTACCGCGTCGGAAGCATCTAACACGCTGGCCGCGTATCTGAGGAGCTCTGTCAGATTTCTTCGTCCAGATCCTTATTATGGTCGTACAAACCGCATATTAACTCGGATGAAGAAAAGCAAAACATCAAACTTGTCCGTCTCGACGAGACGCATATGACAACGCGGGCCAGTTCGCGAAATCAGAAAATCTTGAAGACTTTTCGGGTCCATCTTGTTGTGTGGACTCGATGGCTGAGCGTCCACGTCAACTACACGACTTCCACGTCGTCGTACGACTCCGCCACGTCCTCGTCGACTACACGACTTTCGCGTCGACTCCATCCACCATGTCGAGTACATCTCCACCGCATCGACTCCGTTCGCCGTGTCGAGTACATCTCCACCGCGTCGACGTCGTCCGCCTCGTCAACTACACGACTTCCGCGTCGACTCCGTCCGTCGTGTCGAATACACCTCCACCGCGTCGACTCCAACACGTCTAGTCTCTGACACTTCTCGCCACGTCCCATCGGGAGGCATCAAGTGCTCAGTGCACCACGACATCACGCGACTATCAGCCAGCAGGCTTATTTCTCTTCGGAATCTTCAAACAAAAAGGCACTCGCCATGCAGCGGGGAGAAGATTATGAGTATGCGGCTCCCGCAAAAACCACGACTCCCCACTATGATGTACAGACACATCACTCGAAACAAAAGACAACACTTGTTACGCGTCCAAAAGAAGATCGCGAGTCCCTAACACGAATTTACTTTCGTATGGGCCCCGCGCGCTTTACCCCACTTCGTCACGTCCTATCGGGAGCAGGCGAGTGCAGACAAGTGCGCGGTGACATCATTGAGTACCTCACGACACGAAAACTCTTTCGTACGAGCATCGAGACGTGAAATTTCTTCGCATGGACACCCTAAACATGGAATTACTTTCGTATGGGCATTCTAACACGAAATCTCTTTCGTATGAGCATCAAGACGCGGAATTTCTTTCGCATGGACACCCTAACACAAAATCTCTTTCGTATGAGCATTCTAACACGAAATCTATTTTGTATGAGCATCAAAGACGTGAAACTTCTTTCGTATAAGCACCCTGACACGAAATCTCTATCGTGTGGGCACACCAAGACGCTAAATTTCTTTCGCATAAGCACCCCGACACAAAATCTCTTTCGTATGGGAACATCAAAGACGCGAAATTTCTTTCGCATAAGCACCCTGACACGAAATCTCTTTCGTATGGGCACATCAAAGACGCCAAAATTTCTTTCGCATAGTCACCCTGAAACGAAATCTCTTTCGTATGGGCACATCAAGAAAAAATTTCTCTCGCGTAAACTTTATAACGCGAAATCTCTTTCGCACAAGATCAAGAAGGAAGATCTCTTCACCCGAAGAATCGCAAGAACATGATTAAGGTAAAATCGCGAGTGTGCGGCTCCCGCAACTCTACCACACGATGTATTTACACATCCTTATCCTGGATTGTTCGGCCGACTAGGCACATCCGGATGCCGTATTCTTTCGAGTACGAAGGTAAGACCCAAGGATCTCTCTTTTGGGCCTGGAATCTCACTCAAGCTGCGTCCTCCGGTAAATTTCCCGTGTCAACAATACGAAGAAAAATCCTAGCGGACACGCCGGGTACCCCTTTAGGTTAAGTTCGACTCGGTAAGACCTCCACGGCCCAGTCGCAACGATCACCTCGCCGGATTCGAGTCGGAGGTCTCGAATTCGTGTAGGCCAGAACCGTTTTTGCCCTAGATGCAATTAATTGGCCCTGATCTTTCGGGAGAGTCAAGCGACTGAGCCACATCCTTCTGCGAAAACAGCCAACACAAGGAACGTTTATCACTCGATGCTCGAGTACAGAAGCGCATCGCGCACAGGGTATGCACCCTCGAAACCACAATTGAATAACCAATCGAAGAAATCAAGAACGGAATTTGAGTGCCCACCCGACTGATTCCCAGTCGACTAAACACTCGGGGGCTACTGACGTGGGGATGAATCCTGGACCTATCAGGTGAGCCTACCCGGTCCAAGGCCCAAGACCTAGGCCCAAAGACAGGTGATAACCGCGGTTCTAGAAGGCCCAACAGAAGCCCACCCGCAATACTTGCGGGTCAAGACAAGAACTCCTATACGTAGTCTACTAGGACTCATGTAACCCCCTCCTGGCTGCATATATAAAGCGAGGAGGGAGAAGAGAAAAAGGATCATCCAATCTGGGATCCAATCTAGAGAGAGGAAGATACAAGCCACAACTAGACTAGGCAATACACGGGATACCCCGTACGCCTCACCATGTCATCGCCATTGTAACAGTTCGACTATCTCGTCATAATACAGATCAGACAACCAGGAGTAAGGGTTTTACCTCTACGAGGGCCCCGAACCTGGGTAAATCTTGCCTCCTTGTTAGCCGTCGAGACTACCAGCGCGTACATCGTTCCTCTACTCGAAACCCTACCGGATCATCCGAGGGATTTGTCGACACGACTCTTCGACACCCATGTCACCCCATAAAATATCCTATAAGTACAAGCATCAAAGCTTGTGGATTCCCAAGGCATCCTCTTCTTCATCAACAAAAATATCAGGCCCTCTTTTCAAGATACTATATTTTTATTGCTTCATTTATTATGTGTAATTCTTGGAGCGTAAATTATTTTTGATTTCAGTTTGTTTTGTTTTCTTTTCTTTAGTATATGTTTGGATCCTAGCATTTTTTCTGGAGAGAGACACACTCCATTTTCATTATTTAGAACACTCTAGTTTTCACTCTTATTGTTCTATGAGTGTTCACTTTTTGCTAGTACCGCGTTTACCTCTTGTTTTCCACTCGTATTTTTTACAGAGCTTGTTAGTTTGTTTCAGTTATATATGAATATCTCTATGGTCCTTAATGAATATTATCTATGAGATTTGTTTCAAACAAGTTGATTGATGTTGGAGAATATTAAAATATTTCATGCTTATAGTGGTGCAGTAGGAAGCTTGTTTAGATCGTGGCTTAGACTTTAGCATGTCATGCTAGATATTATTTTAATTATATGCTTAGTAGTTATTGATGTGGCATTACTTGTCTCAAATAGGTGAGAGTGCTTAATCTTCCATTGAAAGAAATCATGTGTTGTTTCTATCATATCGAAGCATAATATTGTGGTATTATCCTTTGATGCTTTATTTGGATTGACTTGGCACATGCTCACACCATGTTATGACTACAAACAAGTCACCTCTAGCCTCTATGATCATTTAGTTTTTGACTTGTAAAATCATTTATGTTTTGATTAATAATGTTTTGTTGCTATGCATGATTGTGGTCGTTATTGCTCTCTTAGTTGGTCGGTCCTAGTCTCTTGCTAGCCTTCACCTATACTGAGTATGAGCTCTACTCGTGCATACAACTCCCAAAAACCAAAGATTGCCAAATGTGTCCACCATACCTACCTATATGTGGTATTTCACCTCCACTCCAAGTAAAATTGCTCATGTGCTACCTTAAAACCTTCAAAACAATAACTATTATACATGTTTTGTGTTCCTTTTTTAGCTCATGAGGAAGTAGTTTAAAGTTTAACATGTCTTATGTCAAGCAAAGTTCTTCCCCCTCTTTCACCCAATGAGTATGGAATCTGTGATCATCTTAACATTGCAGAGAGCCTGTGCCAAATATTATGAACTATAAAATAAATAAAAGTGTCGTGGTGGTGTCACGGCAGATGCCATGGGATGGCTAAAGATGTGGGGACGATGGACGCTGGAGGTGTCCGGGGAGGGATCACGCGACGAGTAGCCGCGTGAGGTGAGATCCACACAACACAAACAACACGATGTACCCAGGTTCAGGGCCCTCGAGAGGAGGTAAAACCCCTACTCCTGCCTTTCTCTATGTATTACGATGTCTCTCCGAGTAGCCACGGTACAAATGGTAACGCTACCGAGTAGCCTCTCTCTCTCTTCTCCGAGTAGAGCTAGGTCAAGGACTTAGGGTTTCTAGGGTTCACTATGAGCCTGTGTGTACGTCTGTGAGCATGCCTCGCGCAGGAGGCGGCGGGGCACCTTATATACACGGTGCCCAGCCGGATACGTCCAAATCTTAGACAAGTGTCGACATAGTGTGCACACTGTCCTTTCTCCGAGTACCCGCTGACAGCTTTGGTCGTTGATCTTGGCTGCTTCCGTAAAGTCGTTGGGCAAAACTAGGGGACAGACTGGTATCACTGTACCTAGGCACAGAGTAGGCCCCCCTTATCCTGCCACGGCATGCTTCCATGCTGTCACTGTCAGGCGGGCCGTCCCCACGTGAACAGTAGTTCGAATGCTGCCAAGTACGGACCCAGGATACGCGGGATCCTGTGTCAGAACGGCTCCTTTGACTTCCTGCCCGAGTAGTTTCCCGCCAAAGGTTCCCGCCAATTGTACTCGGGCCAAACCTTCTACTCGTCAGGGCAGAACTTGATTGATATCTCCTTCTGGTCATCTTGAGGTGAGACCGAGTAGCAGTCGACCGGGTAGCGAGTACCCGGTAGTCGGCTACTCGACCAAACCTTTCTTCTGTAAGCGGCCTTTACCACCTGTCTTTACCCTACTCGGGGGTAACCCCCCGACAGCAGTCCCCGAAGCTGGTTGAGTCTTGCGAACTTGTTCACTAGGCTCTGCCAGCTTAAAACCAGCCTTTGCATCTCAGCCATCGAACCTCAAGATGCCGAGTAGGTCCTCCGAGTAGCTATCTGGAAAGTACCTTGAGTTTCCTCTCTTCCGAGTAGCACTTGCTTTCTACTCTGTAACCGAGTAAAAAGACTTAGCGAAATTTCGCAAACTGAGCCTCTGCAGCGCAGAGCAACATCCAGCCCTTCACGCAGGCACTGCCCACGTGTCAAGCATCCACGACCTCGTCGTTTGGTTGCCCAGGACACGACGCCACGCGTCCAGTTTTCACGCTGTGGGCCCACCGGCCGTCATGTCCCATCACGCGCAATTACTGGCCACGATCTGATGGTGGGATCGAATGCGGCCGTTACGCGCGCAGCCCGCGCTTGTGTGCGTTTCTAGCCGGCCACAGGACCCACCACACGCCACAGTCGATCCCACTTCCGCGGTGGTAACGGTAATCTCGCGAGGGAGATATAAATACCCCCGCGGTAACTTCCTTTTCCCCTTCCCTGCACTTTTCCTCCTCTGCCTCTTGTTCTTCTTCGCCACCGAGCCCTCCGCCGCCGCGCAAGCTTCCGCGCCGCCGCGGGCTCACTCCACCGAGCAACTCCATTCGAAATCATCCACTCCTCCCACTCGCAACGATGGCCAAGGCTAGCTGGGCGGGTTCCTCCGTCACCAAGGCCAATCTCGCCTGGCTCGTGACCAGCAGAAGGGTTCCCCCCGGCGTGGAGTGCCGGGCACCCGACGACGAGGTTGTGCCAGCTCCACGGGACGGCGAGCGGGTGGTCTTCATGTCGCACTTCGAGCGCGGCTTTGGACTGCCCGCCTCCGACTTCCTGCGCAAGTTCCTCGGCCACTTCGGGCTGCAGATGCATCATCTGCCGCCCAACGCGGTCGTCTTCCTCGCCTACCATGCGGTGGTCTGCGAGGCTTTCCTCGGCATCAGGCCCACGACTGATACGTGGCTCAGGTATTTCAATCTTCGCCAACAGTCGGTCGGGAAGAAAGACGCCGCAGGCATCGGCCGCGCCACCGACACGGGCTGTGCCATGATGGTGCAGCGGACCGGGACGAATCATCCCCGCATCCAGGGGCTGGATTCCTGCCGAATGTGGCAGCAGACGTTCTTCTATGTCAAGAATGTCCCCGCCACGGAAGGGGGTGCGGTTGATGATCGAATCAACCTGCCCGCTTGGAGGAATCGTGCTCCACTCGGGTCGAACTGGAAGGAGAAGCCCACCATCGACGAAATCGCCATCGAGATAGAAGATAGACTCGGCGAGCTGAAGAAACTGGGCCTCAAGAACGACGACCCGGTGGTGTGCTGGATCAAGCGCCGAGTGCTCCCTCTGCAGGAGCGCTGCCATCTCATGTGTTACATGGGAGGCCCCCGCGACTGCACCAGGACCACCACCGTCGAAATCGACGACGTCGACGTTGCCTATCATGCCAAGAACATTCTGAAGACAAGCCTTAGCGAGAAGTGGCGGTATGGTTTCGTCCCGTACAGCCGCACGCAACCGATTGCCCGGGTACGCTGTTCCTACTCTGCTTTCGCCTCTGCTTCCCGAGTAGATAACTTCCCTTTCCGCCCCGACTAGCAATCACCTGGTGCACCGAGTAGAGCACTTAGTCGACTCGCGCTTAGGCTTAGTATGCTTTGTGTTTGCACGCCTATCCGGGTAGAACACATAGAAAACTGTATAGGCTTAGTGTGCTTTGTGTCTGCACGCCTATCCGAGTAGAATACTTAGAAAACTGCATAGGCTTAGTGTGCTTTGTGTTTGCACGCCTATCCGAGTAGAGTTCCATCCTGATACTCGGTTGACTTATGATCCTTCTCCGTCTTTCAGACTCTTACTCGACAGTTGATTGAGAGTCGCGAAGTTTTTGAGGACAACTGGTTCGCCGATCGCGAGGAGGATGACATGCTGCCTTCTGATGACGCGGAACAGAGCAGTCCCGTTCCTGACAAGCGCGATGCTCTCCGCACTTGGTCGGATGAAGGCTCTCACGGTATTGTTATTTTCATCTTGTTTGTTTCTGAGAAACGCCAACCTCTTGCATTGCTGTTTCTGATTCTTCCTTCTTCTCTTTTGAATTTCTCAGATGAGGCCGCTGCGGAGAAGGACGACGAGGATGAGGACGAGAACGAGGGCGATGCGCCCCTTGTCGTCCAACCTCTGTCTACTGCCCCTCCCGAAACCCGCAAACGGACCGGCAGCGAAGCGCAGGCACCTCCAGCTAAGAAGAAGAAGCCCGCCGAGAAGGAGGAGGCCGCCGAGAAGAAGAAGAAGGTTACTGTAAAGAAACCCCGACGACAGCTTAAATCCACCACTGCGTGAGTTCTCTTCTCGTTTGCCCTCCTTCTCGCGTAGTACTGTTTTCTCCCAAATCTTCTTCCAATCCCTGATTTCTTTCTTCTCTGCAGTCCTGCCATGGATGCGAACGCAGCCTTTGCGTCCGACCAAGACAGGGAGACAGCAGTACCCCTGATCGACCTTGTTGACGACGAGAACGACGCCACCAATGCTGCTACCGCCAATGCACAGGCTAGTGATGCTCGAGGAGCAGAACCAGAGCCAGCAGCACAAGATACCACCATTCACGAAGAGAGACCCCCTTCTCCTCCGGCTAGCAACGCCGAGGAGAACCAAGAACAAGAAATGCAAGACGCCGCCGCCCTTGAGCGGCCAGAAGTAGAACAGGAGCAGCCCACCACCGAGGCTGCTGCACAAGAGAACATCATTGCCGAGCAGCTGGTGACAGATGACACCGCCGCGGATGCTACCATAGCAGATGTCTACCCACTGCCAGGCGGCGCACCGAGTAGTGTTCAGCCAGGAGCTGCACCGGGCGATGGATCTGCGGCGCCACCAACTGCGCAAGGCCCTACACCACCAACTTCCTCCTCGTCGCCACAGAGCAAGGACACATCCAGCCCTCCTGGGCGAGTAACCAGGCAACAGGCCCTTGATGCTCTGAGGAACGAGGTTGTCAGAAGGGAATCCGAGAAGGAAGCTGCTGAGAAGGCCAAGGCCGAGGAGGAAGCCGCCGAGAAGGTCAAAGCTGAGAAAGAAGCTGCTGAGAGAGCCAAGGCCGAGCAGAAGAAAGCCAGGGCTGAGCAGAAGAAGGCCGAGAAGCAAGCTGCCGAGAAAGCCGTCGCCGAGAAGGCAAAGGCCAAGACTGACGGGAAGAAACCCGAGGATCTCGAGAAGCAGGGAATCGAGAAGGAGCAAACGAAGAAAAGGGCCAGAGACCAAGGCGCATCCGCAGGCGGAGCGCTCGTGATCCGCGAGTCCGGCCCCATTCCTGCTGCGCTCTCGGCTGATGCTCGCGCTGCTGGTCAGCCCTGCTACCCGGAGTATATGATTGAGGTTAGCCAACAACACACCATCGGCTTCCCTCCCCAAGATAAAGCTTTAGCTATTCAGAAGGGAAGGAAAGTTGTAGCCAGGAATACTCCTCCCTTCGATCCAGCTCAAAACAAACCCGTCAATATTGCTTCTCGGGGAGCCCAAGACAAGCCAATAACCTCCAAGGGTCTTGAGCAGGTACTGGACACTGTTGGCCACATCAGCGCCAGGTGGGACAGCAGAGTTCTCGGAGAGGAGAAATGGCACGGCTTGACCCTTGGCTCCATCGACCACTACCGCGTGGATTGGAACAAGATCGACCTGGGACACCAGCCCATGTCCGTCTCCACTGATACCGCAACCCTCGCAGCCAAGATGTTCTTGCACCGCAAGAACGCCGAAGATATCGAACAGAGCTACGCAGTAAGTCTTTTTTGCCTTTTCCGAGTTGAGATTCCTTCTCTTCTATTCGCCTTCCTTCTTTCTTACCATCACCCCCAGTCCCCGAGGTTCTAGCCGAGTAGGTGGATACTCTCCGAGTAGCCTCCTGCTCGGGTTGAATCTTCTCTGCTTTTTCTAACTCACTTCTGCTCGCTTCTCAGGATAGCGTCCTTAAGCAGAAACACTTGTACCGCATCCTTCTGTGGAACCACTCCATCGCCAGGAGGCGAATTGCTGCGTTGGAGAAGGAGAAGATAGCTGCTGAGGCCGCGAGCAAAAATGCAAACGACAGCACCCAACAGCTGGCCGAAGTGCAAGGTACGCCTTTAGCCACGCGGTTTCTGCGTTTTATGTTTACGCCCGCTTCTGCTTTCTCACGCGCTAACCTTTCCTTCTCTGCAGACAAACTGAAGGCCTTGGCCGAAGAGCATGAAAAATGCCGTAGCTTCGTGGAGAACGCCGAGGCCACCATAAAGAAACTTGAAGGTGAGTTTGCTGTTTACTCGGTGTGGCCTTGAGTTTGGTTCTTCTCTGCCCATTTACTGACCTCATCTATCTTTTTGCAGAAGATCATAAGTCATTTGCTGAGGCACACCAAGATTGCGTCAAGCCAGTGGAGGTGGAGAAGCAGCTATCCGACCAGGCCATTACTCTGGTGAAGGACCACACCACCGAGATGGAGAAGCTGCAGCTTCAGCTTCAGAAGGCACTCCAAGATGCCGTGAAGATGGGCGCCGAGAGGGACAAGGCAATCGCCGAGAAGGCCAAGGCCGAGACCACTTTCAAGGCCAAGGAGAGGGCCCTCGAGGCTGAGTGCGAAACTTTGAAGAAAACCAACGCTGATCTCTTTGCTCAGATGGACAGCTTGCGCCTGATCCAATCCAGGCATATTGGCAACGAGGAGTCCTGGAAAACCAAGCTGCAGCAGCTGCGCCGCCAACTGATCGGTAAGTTTTCTCTTCACTGCATCTTTTCTTCTCGGTCTTGTTCCTTCTCGGTTTCTTTCTCCTTCTCGGTTTTTGATCTTGCTATTTGCTATTTCAGATATCTGGCCTCGTCTTGATTCTACCTCTGCGCCTACGGTAGCCAAGGCCCGAGCAGTTCGCTTTTCGCTGGGTGAGCCAATTGACACCAGAGCTGAAATCGAGGACAGCTTGCTGGTGCTCAAAGATTACTTCGAAATGCTGGCCGGCGTCGGAACTGACTTGATTCATGTGGGCTTTGAGCTCCACCGGCTGTTCTGGCCTCATGATCCCGAGCCAAGAAACATGCGGGATCTCGCCCTCAAGCTGGAGAACGTGAAGGCCGAGTTGAAAAAGTGGCGAGCCTCCGGAGCCCGTGCTGGTGCGGACGTGATGCTTCTCTGCATAGCATCCTGGTATGAAAACCTCGATATGCAGCGCATCCGCGGGAAGCGCAATAACTCCAAGTGGGAGACGGATGCCGAGAGCGTGGCCTTGCGCAAGCAGATTGCGTATGAAGTCGCAGAGTGCGCCGAGACGGAGGTCTACATCGAGGGCGTCCCCGAACCCGACACCGAGTACGAGGACGAAGAAGATGATGACGAAGAGGAAGACCTTGGCGACTTCTTCGAATCTCCCAAGGGCAAGGCCGGAAAGGGAAAGGCCGCCGTTGTCGCGAGTAGCGACGAAGACGAAGGGGCGCACATCGACTCCGAGCCACTCGACTTCGGCACCTCCTCAGGTGCTGCTCTCGACGACACGGTGCCTCCTCCTGGCCACGCTTCAGGCTCCTCCTCGGCTCCAGGACCCGTCTCGGTGGCCACGGCCACTTCCGAGCAGGCGGCCACCCAGGAGGATGCCGAGATGGAGGAATCCGCCGCCGTGCAGACGGAGGCGGATGCTACCCACGCCAGCACCGAAGGAACAGCCGCCACGACTGCCACCAAGGAAGCTGCTGCCAAGGCCACCGCCGAGGAAACAGCTGCCAAGGCCAGCGCCGAGAACACTGCCTCCTCAACTTGAAGCAACCTGCAATCTTTTTCAAACTTGAACACTTATCAGATCCCCGGGATGCCGGGAGCAGATGTAACAGACTATCTTTATCTTGCTTGCTACTCAGTTTTTTATGCCCACCCTGTTTACGTTGACATTAATCAATTTGAACGACACTGGCTTAATGCCGAGTTGTGTTTCCATGCGAGTCCCCGAGTAGCATTTCTTATTCACCCTGTCTTTTCATCTCTGCTCTACCTGCGACTTGTCGCTTGTTTGGTATTCGAGTCACAAGAATCAAGGAACAAGGCTGCAAATACTTAGCCGCTAGAAACAATCATGATAACGCAGCCCACCACTTAGCCGAGAAGACGAAAACGGGGAACAAAAAGTAGCCGACAATCTACTCGGTTCCTGCACTCTTTCTTCCTTAGTGATTTTCGTGTGCTCATTGACCTTTTGCTTGTTCTCTTGCTTGCCATGAAGCCGGGTTTCGGACAGCAGCAGAGTCGAAGAGTTGGCATATAGGTTTAAACACAGTACTCAATACACTTATGAGTTCTGAAGTGGAGCAACCGAATAGACAAAGGAACAAACCTAGTAAAAAACACTTAGAGCAATTTTGGACGAGGGCAGTCCCCGAGAACAATTTCAGATTGCAGAGTAGAATTTCAACTCGGATAAGAGGGTACATACACATCTTTGCTTACGAATGAAAACGACGAAGTAGAGCTACATTCCAGGGACGCTTGGTTTCCTCTCCAGCTTTATCTGCCCTGTTCGCCTGCGATGGGCGCACATCTACAAGATAGTACGCATCATTGTGCAGCGCTTTGCTCACAATGAAAGGCCCTTCCCAAGGAGGAGACAACTTGTGCATCCCGGCCGTGCGCTGCACCAGCCTGAGGACCATGTCTCCTTCTCGGAAAACCCTTGGGTTCACCTTTCGGCTATGATAGCGCCGCAGGTTTTGCTGGTAGATAGCCGAACGTGACAGAGTCAGCTCTCTTGCTTCTTCAAGCAGGTCAACGTCGTCTTCTCGAGCTTCTCTCGCCTCCACCTCAGTGTAGAGGGCTACTCGGGGGGAGTCATGCTCTAAGTCTATTGGCAACACGGCCTCAGCCCCGTATACCAAGAAGAATGGCGTGTAGCCGGTTGACCGGTTAGGGGTAGTCCTTAGACTCCACAACACCGCTGGCAACTCTTCTAGCCAACACCCAGGTGTTTTCAGCAGTGGCTCAATTAGCCTTGGCTTGATGCCTGCCAGTACCATCCCATTTGCTCTCTCAACTTGCCCATTGGAGGCAGGGTGCGCGACTGACGCAACGTCTAGTCGGATATGCTTATCTCTGCAGAACCGCACCATTGCCCCCTCTGCAAAGTTGGTGCCGTTGTCGGTGATGATACTATGCGGGTAGCCATATCTCATGATCACATCCTTCACGAACTTCACAGCTGTGACCCCATCACACTTTCGAATAGGTTTCACCTCGATCCACTTGGTGAACTTGTCCACCATGACCAAGATATGTGTCATATTGCCTTTAGCCGGCTTGAAAGGACCCACCATATCCAAGCACCAAACAGCAAACGGCCATGTGATAGGAATTGTTTTCAACTCGGAAGCTGGCATGTGAATCTTACTTGCGAACATCTGGCAGCCGGCGCACTTCCTCACAATGTCTTCAGCTTGCTGTAGTGCCGTGAGCCAGTAGAAGCCATGCCGAAAAGCTTTCTTGACCAGAGCCCGAGAAGAGGCGTGGTGTCCACACTCCCCTTGATGTATCTCCACCAGGATTTCTTCTCCTTCTTCTGGGCTCACACAGCGTTGCAGCACGCCGGTGGCACTTCTCTTATGCAGCACATCTCGGACTATGGTGTAACCCTTGGACCTTCTCTGAATCTGCCTCGCAGTCACCTCATCTTCAGGTAAAGTGCCGTCCCTTAGAAAGGATAATATGGGCATTGCCCAACTCGGTGTCTCCCGCACGGGAAACACTGGTTCGTCCATTTCCATTGGGATAGGCTCTGGTGGTTGCACAGGAGGAGTAGGAGCGCTTCTCTGCAGCCCAGACCGATTGGCGAGAACTTCTTCAATGAATGCGACAGCTTCTGGGTTGAGAACGGCAGTCCCCGAGTAAGGAGTGGCAGTCCCCGAGTAAGGAATGGCAGTCCCCGGGTAGGGAGTGGCAGTCCCCGAGTAAGGAGTGGCAGTCCCCGAGTAAGGAGTGGCAGTCCCCGGGTAGGGAGTGGCAGTCCCCGAGTAAGGAGTGGCAGTCCCCGAGTAAGGAGTGGCAGTCCCCGAGTAAGGAATGGCAGTCCCCGAGTAGGGAATGGCAGTCCCCGAGTAGAGGACGGCAGTCCCCGGGTTCCCTGCAGCACTCTCCCAGTCAATCTCCATTGGGTCAGATTCTTCACTTGGCAGAGAAGGGACAAAGATGGATTCCGAATTGGGGGAAGGCTTGATGGATGGCTTCCTCAAATGCTCCAAGGCAATCCCTGCCGGGATGGACTGCCGAGAAGATCCCAACTTGGATAGCTCGTCTGCTGCTTCGTTCTCTGCTCGGTGAATATGCTGAAACTCACAGCCTTCGAAAAACCCAGTCATTGACTGCACCAGGAAGCGATACGATGCCATGTTGGCATCCAACGCATCCCAGGTACCTGAGACTTGCTGCACCACCAGATCTGAATCGCCATAGCATATAATGCGCTGCACACCAACCTCCTTTTGCTACTCGCAAACCATGCACCACTGCCTCGTACTCGGCTACATTGTTGGATGCCTTGAAATGAATCTGCAACACATACTTGAGCTGATCCCGCTTGGGTGATGTAAGCACCACGCCAGCACCAAGGCCTTCTTTCACCTTTGAGCCATCAAAGTGCATCTTCCAGTAGTTGGAAACTGGAGCAGGAGGTTCATATTGCATCTCGGCCCAGTCCACAAGAAATTCCGCCAGTACCTGAGACTTGATTGCTTCTCTTCTCGTATACGCGGGAGCATACGCGGCTAGCTCAATCGCCCACTTGGCTACTCTGCCACTCGCCTCCTTGTTTCCCATAATGTCCGAGATGGGAGCAGAGCTCACAACAGTGATGGGGTGCTCCTGGAAGTAATGTTTCAGCTTCCTGGCGCCCAGGTACACACCATATGTCATCTTCTGGTAATGAGGATAGTTTTGCTTGGAACTGGACAGCACTTCACTGAGATAATAGACTGGGCGCTGCACACTCTTGCCTTCTTCTTCTCGCTCCACCACTATCACCACGCTGACTACTCGGTTAGTCGCAGCAATGTACAGCAGCATAGGCTCCTTGGGTAGCGGACTAGCCAAGACGGGAGCGCTAGCCAGCATTGCTTTCAGCTCATTGAATGCCACATCCGCCTGTGGAGTCCAGACAAACTTGTCGCTCTTCTTCATCAGCTGGTACAGAGGCAGAGCCTTCTCGCCCATTCGGCCAAGAAAACGGCTCAGAGATGCCAGACAACCCGTGAATTTCTGCACATCCTTCAGCGATCTCGGCAAAGACATGCTCTCAATAGCTTTTATCTTTGACGGATTGGCTTCAATGCCCCGACTGGAAACCAGAAAACCGAGTAGCTTTCCAGCTGGTACACCAAAGGTACACTTACTCGGATTCAGTTTCATCTTGTACCTGCGTAGGTTAGCAAAGGTTTCCTCCAAGTCGGCAAGCAGAGTATGTGTTTTATTCGTTTTGATGACAATGTCATCTACGTACACCTGCACATTCTTGCCGAGCTGGTCATGCAAGCATTTCTGCATGCATCTCTGATAGGTTGCACCCGCATTCCTCAGGCCAAAACACATGACACGATAGCAATAAGCCCCGTACGGGGTAATGAAAGCAGTCTTTATTTGATCAGCAGGATTGAGTGCAATCTGGTGGAAACCAGAGTAGGCATCTATGAAAGACAACAGTTCACAGCCAGCAGTGGAATCGATCACCTGATCGATGCGAGGTAGCGGGAAAGGATCCTTGGGGCATGCCTTGTTCAAGTCGGTGTAGTCGACGCACATGCGCCATGCGGTGGCAGCCTTGGGATCTTCCTTTTTCTTCTCGACCATGACCGGGTTGGCTAACCAGTCCGGGTGCAGCACTTCCATGATGAAGTTACTGATCAACAGCTTGGTGATTTGATCACCGATGGCCTTCCTTCTCTCATCCCCGAAACGGCGCAAAGCCTGCTTCACGGGCTTGGCCTCAGGACGCACATGCAAAGAGTGCTCAACCAACTCCCTCGGGACTCCTGGTAGATCTTCATTGGTCCAGGCGAAAACATCCCGATTCTCACGGAGGAAGTGGATGAGCGCGCTTTCCTATTTCTCCTCCAACCCGGAACCAATGATGGCCACACGCTCCGGGAACTCGGGGTCAACCTGGACTGTCTTGGTCTCCTTGGCAGCTTGGAAAGCAGTACCATGCTGAGTACTTGGCACACCTTGTGCGCCAGCTTGTGCGGACTGAGCCATGGCCACCACCTCGTACATCTTCTTCTTCTCGGCAGCGATCACCATCGATTCTGCCAGCTGAGAGCTAGCAGAAGCACACTCCATGGACTTCTTGTAATCTCCCGAGATGGTGATGATGCCATTGGGACCAGGGATCTTCATCTTCAGATAAGCCACATGAGTAGAGGCCATGAACTTGCTCAGAGCGGGCCTGCCGAGTAGAGCATGATAGGGGCTCTGATGATCCACCACTTCAAACTGCAGGCGCTCAGTGCGACAGTTCTCCCGAGTACCGAATAGCACATCAATCCACACTCGGCCAATCGGGTTGCATGAGATCCCGGGCACAATGCCATGGAAGGTGGTCTTGCTGGGCAGCATCATATTCTCGGCCAGGCCAAGCTTCTCGAGTGTGTCCTTGTACACAATGTTGATGCTGCTGCCGTTGTCGATCAGCACCTTGCTGAACCTCACATTCTTCTCAGGGCCCAGGAAAGTAGGATCCAGCACCAAGGCATATGTACCCGGATTGGGCATCACCTTGGGATGATCTGCCCGAGTCCACCTGATCTCCTGGTCACACCAATACATGTAGTGAGGCACAGCCGGAATCACTGCATTGACCTCCATGGCCCGCCTGTGCTGTGACTGCTTGTCGACTTCCTCGGAAGTGAAGATCATATAGCTCTCATGGTGCTCTTGGTACTGATTGGAGCCATTGCCCCCATTATTGCCATTGTTGTTGTTGTTGTTGCCCTGATAGTTGTTGTTGCCTCTGTTGTTGTTGTTGCGGTTGTAGTTGTTGTTGTTGTTGCGGTATCTCTCGTTGTTGAAGTTGCGGTTGGCTCCTAAAGCCACCTGGTTCACATTTTCTCTTCTCGGGTACACTGGCGGCCGAGCTGCAGGAGCGCGAGTAGGCTGAACAGTGGCATTCGCGGCTGGCAGAGGAGGTGGAGGAGGCAAGCCATCACTCTTGATCACATCCCACCACTCGCACTGCCGAGTAGTGTGGTTCGCAGGCCTTGAGGGGTGGTGAGTGTGAAAGCTGCACGGACCGTCCTTCATGTCATCAAAGACAAACTTCTTCGGCTGCTCGGAGTTCCCGCTACCCGGCTGCGCAGTGCGGAACGGTTTCTTGTTGCCTTGGCCCTGGTTCTGGTTCTGCCCGTAGGCTCCAGCAGGTTTTTGCCTCTGGCCACCACCGCCTCCAACATTCACTGCATTCACCTCTTCGGGATCATACCGAGTATCTACTCGGCGCTTGTTGCGGAACTCATTGCGCTTGCTGCTGTTGAAGTTTCTTCTCGGCTCACAGGAGTCCATCAATGGCTGAGTGGGATCGCCGAGTGCGTACTGATCCGCAATCTTGATGGTCTCGGCCAAGGTGTTCGGCATCTCCCTCTGCAATCTCTGCCAAAGCATGCTGCCATGTCTGCAACCCTGCGCAAACCAAGTAATGGCCTGTGCCTCATTCACACCCTCACAGGTGTTCCTCAGGGTGCTCCACCGAGTAAGGTACTCGCGGTCCGTCTCATCTTCTCGCTGCCGGCAAGCCGACAACTGCTGTGGCCTATTCGGCCTCTTGTATGTACTCGTGAAGTTGCTGACGAAGGCGTCCGAGAAGTCCAGCCAGCAGTTAATGCTGTGCTTGGGCAAGTTGTTGAGCCAAGTGCGAGCTGGACCCTCTAGCATCTGCGGTACGTACCGCACCGCCCATCTCCTGTTGCCACCCGCAATGTGGACCGCGGTGACGTAGTCGTTGAGCCAATCTTCAGGCTTGGTGCTACCATTGTAGCTCTTGGTGCCTCTTGCGAGCTGGAAGCCCTTCACGGACGGCTCGTTCATGATGCGCGGGCCAAAGCACTCGGGGCCGGGAGGACCCGTGCTCTCAAGCCGCGCCGACAAGCTGATACGGTCCAACTGGTGCCTTGCATCTCCAGGCGCCAACACGCGCTCACCAACACGGTCATGGATGTCATAGCCAGCCATCTCCATAGCCGAGTAGCCATCATCATACCTATCCACCTGCATGGCTGCAGGCTGCTCCACCGGGTTGGCGACTGGTGCCATTGGGCGCGGCTGCTGCCTCTGCCGAGTAGGCTGAGCTGCGGGTTGCCGAGAAGTACCCGGACGCGCGGCTTCTCGGGCACGGCTTTGAGCTTGATGGGCTTGAGAGCCTGCTCTTGCAGCGTTGTGTTCCTGCCCGGGCTGCTGCGGCACAGCAGTCTGTTTCGCGGCAGCAGCCGGGTCATACACCTGCATTTGCCTGTCCCTACCCGAACGCCCGCCGCGGCTCTTCTCGCGGCTAGGATGCGGAGATGAGGCTTGATCGTTAGATCTTGCCGCATGCGAGTGAACCACCTGCGAAGCTCCAGCTCCCGGGTTGGCCTTGCGGAACTCCTCGTTCTGCCTGGCGGCCTCCAGCACCAGCTCATTGAGCCTCTCCTGCTGCCTGAGACGCGCCTCTCCATCTAGGCGCGGCAACTCGGCAGCCACAGCCTGCGCAGCTCGCAGCGTCTTGGCGGGCGTGCTGTACCTTGGCCTCGTGAAGGTGTTCGCGGTGGCGGACTGCGCGGGCTCCTCCGCAACTGTCGCCATCTCGGCACCCAGGTTGCGCCGCGTAGCACCCACTCTGCCTGGGCCTCCTGGCGACTGGCGTGAAGCCATGGGCCTTGTTGTACTCGAGCTGGTCCAGGCTCAGCTCCAACCTGATCTTCTCCAACTCCGCCTGCTCGGCGAGCAGCTCCTGGCGTTGCCGCTCGAGCTGCTCCCTTGCGGCTAGGAGCTCGATGTCGGTGGGCGTGGGCATGCCGGTTCGCGCAGCAGACGCGGGGATGACCGTAGACGTGGAAGGTGGCAAGTTGCTCTCCTTCTCGTAAGGCCGGTGGTTCCTGCCACCCGCGGGCGGGTCGTCAACCTCCTCGACTACGGCCGCAGCGCCAGTGGCAGCTGCGCCAGCGTTTGCCGCCAAGCCCGTCACCATCACCTCAGCGCAGCATGCGGAGCTGCATGCAGGCCTTCCGCGAGCAGCAACCACCGCGGGAGGATCCTCCGCGTCCTGCACCAGCTCGGGGTAGGCGTTGTTAGCGACGGTGGCGACGTAGACGAGATTCGAGCCGAAGGAGATCACCGAGCCGCCCTCGGGCATGGCCATGCCGCCGAAACAGCCGGCGTTGTCGGTGACACTTCCCCATGGATTGATTATTGATGGTCGGCACCCGAGGATTCAGTTAGCCATGGTTTGTGTAAGAAAAGGCGGGGGGGGGGGGGGGGGGAAGTGCCAACCATAAGGAAAACATGAAAGTGCCAATGGAAACCGCTCTCAAAAGTCTAAAAACCTTGCTTGACATGGGTTATGGTAAGTTTTTCATTACCATTCGTTGACATAGACATACACCTCTCTCAAAATTATATTTTCAATATCTCTGTTTTATTTAAACAAAATCTCTAGCACATGAGTGATACCTGCTTCCCTCTGCGAAGGGCCTTTCTTTTACTTTTGTGTTGAGTCTTCATCTTCCAACTTTATGCACCAGTTAAGAGAGCGTAGTTGTCATTCTGAGTATAATGTGCAGAGTCCCAATTTTTTTTATTGATTGATTCATGATTATGTTATTGCTTGTTCTCAAATTATTTGTATCTAGTCACCATTTGAACTTTGAAGGTGTCCTGGCATTTATGTTTTGCTATTCCATGAAGGCCAGGCTGAATACCACTTTGCTATGTTTTCTCTATGCTCAAAACAAACATATCAATTTCAATACATTATTATTCATGATCTTTTGTTTGTGTTACTTTTCAAGTTGCAACATAGTTACTAAGTTTCATTGTTGGAATTATATCTATCATGCCTATGTTTAGAGTACTATGATCCCAGCTTGCAATGCTTTTACATAACGTTGATCAAAATTCTGTTGGCTGCATGTCACCTCAAAAATTATTTTGAAATCACTTACCTACTCGAGGACGAGCAGGAGTTAAGCTTCGGGATGCTGATACGTTGCAAACGTATCTATAATTTTTTATTCTCCATGCTTGTTTTCTACCAATTGCTACATGTCTTATTCACACTTCATAACATTTTTATGCATTTTCTGGGACTAACCTATTAACAAGATGCCGCAGTGCCAGTTCCTGTTTTCTGTTGTTTTTCTATTCCAGATAATTACTTAAGGAAATATTCTCAGAATCTGATGAAACAAGAACCCATCCTCCTTTTTTTCCCGACACGTTAACGGAGTCCAAAGCAGAGACAGAGGAGGGCACCGAGGTGGCCACACCATGCCGTGGCGCGGGCCCACCCCTGGCTGCGCCACCAGATGGTGTAGGCCCCTCGAGCACCCACCGACATTGCCCTTTCGCCTATATATTACCCCCGATGCAAAAACCCTAAAAGAATCAGCCTCCATCCACGAAAAGTTTCGTAGCTGCACCGCCATCGAAGACAAGTTTCGGTGACAGAAACCTCTGTTCCGGCACCCTGACGGGACGGGGAATTGCCCCCAGAGCCATCTCCATCGACTCCACCGCCATCTTCATCACCGTTGCTGACTCCCATGATGAGGAGGTAGTAGTTCTCCCCCCGAGGATGAGGGCTCTACTAGTAGCTATGTGGTTTATCTCTCTCTCACATGGTGTGATCTTTATGTGATCATGAGCTTTGTAATCTAGTTGCATAAGTAGATGTTACTCTTCATCTATTATGCTACTCAAGTGGTTTTATTAATGTGACCTCCTGAGACACCTTTGTCCCATGGTGTGAAGGTGACAGTGTGCTCACCGTGTGTGGCTCTTAGGCTAAAGATTAGAGGAATACTTATCATGAGTTATTATTTGTGTTGAATGTCTCTATGAAATTGTGGTGTTTGCTAGTACTATCTTTGGATTCTCAAAGTGATAGAGTGGGGTGTCCCTAGATGTGGAATGCGACTTTAAGGGGTGCTTTTGCAGCCCTACGCAGTGAATTGGTGTTCCTTATCCAACCGGAGAGTGGTTCAGAGTAGCATAGTGAAGAGAGGATATTTATGTATTCAATTAGGACATCATTGTTGAGAGTGTCTGATACGTCGTAAACGTATCCCCAATTTCTGATTTTCCATGTTGTTTTCATGTTATTCCCACATGTTTTCTATACACTTTATGTCATTTTTATCGATTTTCCGGACTAACCTATTGACAAGATGCCACAGAGCCAGTTCCCTGTTTTCTGTTGTTTTTAGTTTCAGATAAGTTGTCCTGGAAATATTCTCGGAATTGTAAAATTCGAAGCCCGAAAGTCTTAGAAATCCTCGAGGTTCCACGGAGTCCCGAAGAGACCCAGAGGGGGCCTTAGGGGGCCCACACCATAGGGTGGCGCGCTCCCCCTTGGCCGCGCCAGGGGGTGCTGTGGGGCCCCTAGGCCTCCACCGCCTCTACCCTTTCGCCTATTTATTCTCCCCGAGGCGTAAACCCTAACAATATCCCTCTTTTCCCCCAAAAAACACCTGAGGCCGCCGCCATCGCCATCCCGAGATCGGGAGGGTTCTGGAGCTCTCCCCAGCACCTTGCCGGGAGGGAAATTCATCACCGGAGGGGTCTACGCCACCATGCCCTCCTCTGAAGTGATGCGTGAGTAGTTCATCCCTGGACTACGGGTCCATAGAAGTAGCTAGATGGTTGTTCTCTCCACTTTTCACCTCATGTTTAGATCTTGTGAGCTGCCTATCATGATCAAGATCATCTTTTTGTAATGCTACATGTTGTGTTTGCTCGGATCTGATGGTTGAATGCTATATCTTCTGATTATCAATCTACCATGTTATCTTCATGCATATGTTATTTATGATCTTGCATGCTCTCCGTTTTTAGTAGATGCTCTGTCCAAGTAGATGCTAATAACTCCAAGAGGGAGTATTTATGCTCGATAGTAGGTTCATGCCTCCTTTGCATCTATGCTCGAGTGACAGAAACGTGATGGATGGAGGATGTGTTGTTGCCATTAGGGAGAAAACAACAATGCTTTGTCTAAGGATGATGTTATTGTTTACATTACACACTTTTCTTACTTCGATTAGCTGTTGCTTGCAACTTAATACCCAACGTTTGTTCGGATGATATTCGGAGGGTGGATTATTAGTCATAGATGCAGTTGAATAAAGGTCTATGTATTTTGTTGTAATGCCTGCATGAATCACATAGTAATCTTTATGTCTTGCATATGTGTGGGGATCCCAGACTAGCAGTCTGAGACCTCCAGTATGCATACATTCACGATCCCATGATCAGTTAGTCGTGAACAACATACTCGAGTTGGCATTTGCAGATTACAACATCCACTACACGAATACACGGCTTACACAACTGGTCACATGAATCAGTTGAAAACAACTGCCACGCAGGGCAGGAACACACACTAAAACCAACGGAAGTCTACAAAACACACTCGTGGTAAACCCAAGTCATGCCTTGACTACCTACAGGCTACTGACTCGGAGAAGTTCCTAGTTCCCATAGTCGTCAGCGACACCATCTTCTTCAGGTTCTCCGGGTTTCTGCTCAAAGTCTGGCTAAGACAATAGCCAGGGACGAAACCATTATGAGTACATTGGATTTTACTCGCAAGACACCCCAAATGAAAGCTAAACATGCAAGTATGCATAAATAAAGGTGGTAGGAAGGCTGTAATTAGAGTTCAAATAGCTATGATGAATTTAAGACCCATCATAGTTGACAAGTTTTATTTTTCTTTGTTGAAGAAGATACTTCAAAAGATATTTAATTTCCCTGGCAGATATAGCATGTCCACAAGGTTTTGATAAAGCATTTTAAATAAAAGAAAGTTTTTATTTGCAAAAATTCTTGGAAGATCACGTCTTCAAGATCATCATTTTTCCAGTACCTCAAAGGTACATTCATTCCCTTTCCAAGTACCTCCCAGGTACAATTCCAAAACACTTTTCAAGCCTTTTTGAAAACATTGACACGATGCTAGCTACATGGCCATTGAATTTTCCATATCCGAGGACGCGGCTATTCTGAATAGTTTCACTCTGCAGAGGTGTACACAATCCACAAGATCCAGTACATCTGCCGTGAACAACCACGGACTGTCCGAGACAGTATGCAAACATCAGATAACTGGTTCTAACTATCCACTATGCAGGTGCTAGTAAATGACTACCTCTTAAACTGGGTTTGTTCTCCCCGGCACCGAGTGAGTCAGCCGTATCGATCCGGTTTCCCCTGGCAACACACCGCCATGGAAGGAGACCCAACTGTTGCAACCGGTGGCGAACTTAATCCCACACTATGAATGTCCGGTTACTCCCTCCTCGCGATAATTCGGTTAAGGGGACTCTAACCCCTATAGCACATTGAGGTAGACACAGACTAATACCGACAAGCTTTTAGGTAGACCCCGTTCCCATATTGGGGTAATGTGGCAGCACGGCTTGGTTGTCCGGCGAAGACTAGTTTATGTGTCATTTTGGAAAACAAGTTGAAAACACTTCTTCCTTCACAAACCTCCCTCGGACAAGGTCCCACCTTTCCTCAGGTCTTTTCCAAAGCTTTTTCTTTCCAAAAACATCAAGTTAAAATGTCCACTAAGGGACTTAAGTGAATGAAGTGATGATAGTAAAATATCTAAAGGTCTTGGTAACACCAAGATTATAATGTGGATATAGCATATTAGATACATAATACATGTAGTGGTATAGTCCACTAAGAAAATAGTTTTTGAAATCAATCTTTGGTAAAACTTTAGAAGTAAAACATGCATGAGAGATAATGATAAGTAAATAAGGAGAAAGCATTTAAAGTGGATTGCCTTGGCACTGGTCTTGCTCTTGCTCTTGAAATAAACAAGATTTGCAATAAAAACCTTTCTAGGAAATAATACCGTCTTCGTTATCTAACGTCGTAAAATAAAAAGGCAAACACCCAATAAGAACCAAACAAGGGAAAGAACTTGACAAAAGGTAAACATAAATCAAGCATTTCATCAACCAAGTACACTCACAAACAATATTACTAGGGTGCACACCAACAAGCAAAACAGGCAGAGACAATACACAAGAATAACACTAGAATTGATGTTATGGATCCTCAACCAAAATGGCACGAGTTCAGTGGGTGTGCCACTCTCATATCATGCTCAAATAAGTTTAAATGACTCTCTGGTCATTCATGAGGATGAGCAAAATAACAAGAAAACAATCTAGAAACAACTACACATACACAGGAAAATAATAACAAGCAATACTACAAGCCCATAGTAACACATGCTTTTCTAAACATGGAGAAATAATATAACCAGTAGCTAAGCAACCTAATAACAGAGACAAATCAATACCAAACATATTATGGCATCAATCAATACATGAAAATAATCATGGAGCAAAATGACCACTAAAACTAGAGATGCAAAAGGGGCTATTTAGACATGCATACATGCATAACAATAATAGATCATCAAACATGTTTTATTCTCACATGATAGATATATAAGATATCATCCATATAACAAATAAACAACACCCAGACATAATAGTAATATCAAAGTAACAATCTAATCAATGCATCAAAAATTAAGCATGCGAATAACAACTTATGATAGAAAATCACCTAAAATTAACATAGCATGAAAAAATGATCTAGAGCTCACTCAAGAATGCAAGAAAGTATAATATGCTAGAATAAAAGTATCTATGATATGGAAAATAATACTAAAGCACTTATTCAAGTCATCATGCCAATAGGAAAAATAACAGAATTTAACCTATTATTACTAGGAAAACAACCCTATGGGAATAAATATTCTAACAACCATGGTTTTCACACAAAAGTCCTAACATGCTAGTGACATACTCAAATCACAACTCAAACATGAATTAATACCCTACACATGCTAGGAATCAATTTTATATCAAAACCAATATAACACACAATTTAATAAAGGCATAGCAATAATATGCAGAAAAGGGCTAAACACTAAATAATTCACCAAGCTTATTCTGTAACTCTTAAAATCATGAAAATATAGTATAAGGTGCTCCTAGTCACTATAAAACCAACACAATTGGATTCACCTCAAAAAGCATCGCCAATAAAATTAAATAAATCACAGAAGTGCTCTCTGGCCTAAAACTAACATGCATGTAATTTTCACTTAACAACTCAAGTCAACACAAGGCCAACTTCCACAGATAGATATTGTCAAGGGCTACGCGGAATAGTTTAGTTTGCATATTTTGGATACATAAAACTCAAGTTATTAATTAAATGGTGAAACAGAGTGCTTCTTCCATTTATTTTATTTCTCCTAAAATACAGCACAAAACATGGATCTGCAAGTTGGATGTGGTTAGAAATTAGTATATCTACATCTTTGATTTTTGGTTTCGCAAGTTTTACTCATTTGCATTTTCATTTAGATTTAAAGGAAACAGACCGAAATAGAGCTGCAGGGAAAAGAATAAAACAACCTGCAAAAACATTATGCGGGCTAGATCTGCGAGGGAAATGGGCCGCGCAAGGCAGGCCGGCCCGGTGGCCAGCGCGCGCCGCCAAAACGGTAAGGGGCCGTCGGATCGAGAATCAGCGGTTGAGATTTAATGTTCGGGGATTTGAACGGATCCGTTGGATGCGGATCCAACGGCTGAGAGGAGGCCGCGTCATCGCGCGCGGGCGACGACCATTTCCTAGCGGTGGAGAGCAGAGGAACGGCGGCCCGAGGAGGATCTTCGCCGGAAGTTCGCTATAGGGCGCTCCCGGCACCACCTGGAAACGATGAAGGCACTGGATAGCTCCCAATCGCTTCGCCAGCTGATTGCCCGCACCAATTTGGTCAAGGGAGGGCCCGAGCAGGCTCCTTGGTGGGGTGTGGCAGCGGCAGACCTAGGTCGAGAACGGATGTGGACTTGCAAGGGATGAGAACCCAACAATATGGGTGATTCAGCTCTGAGGAAGCAAGGGGGGTACAGAGGAAGAAACGAGAGGGGCCGAGGTGCTCTGTACCTATCCCTCGGCGAGCATGGAGAGCTGCGGCCATGGAGGCTCGGGGTGATCTTGACCCTGATACTTTAGAAGAGCAATCGAGGGCGCATACGGTAGAGCACATAGAGGAGATTCTCCTGGCGAGATAGGGAGAAGGGGGAGAGCAAGGAGAGGCGGAATCGCCCTGCTCAAGTTGGTCACCTGCAGGTGTTTGACCGTGGTTAGAGGTCGGAGGAGGGCGAGAGGGGGCGAATGAGAGTCACAGGCATGCTTCTTCGAGGTTCACAGAGTAGGTAGTCGAGGATTGGAGCTTGGGAATGCGTTCCAAGTGGCAGAACGCGAGGGACTTGGCGAGTGCACTCTGGGCGCCATGGCCAGCGCACGGCCAGAAGGAAAAGGACAAGGAGAGGGGTTAGGGGCCTTGCCAGAGGAGTTCATAGGAGCGAGTGTAGGCTTCAGGCGCAAGGGTTCTACCCTGGATGGACTGGAGTGGTGGATAGAGAAAGAGAGGTGATCACCATCCTTGTCCACTAGTAGGTGGCTGTGAGAGAGAAAGAGAGAAGATAGCTATGGGTGGATAGATCATGTCTAGGAGGGTGAGGGGGAGGTTTTCTATCTCACAGAACAGGAGAGAGGCAGAGAGAGTCCAATTATTCGACAGAACTTGAGTGAACTCACTAGTGACCACGGATACCAGGAACGGTATTTGATTGTTTTCTCCAAATTTTTGAACAGAACACATGTACAAAGTCATGTCCACTGGATAGAGAATCAAAAATGGAGTCCAAGGGTGGTGGCCTCAAGAGTTTTGAAAAATATTTGTTTCACAAAATTTTGGAAATTCAAAAAGTGTTGAATCTGTTTTTAAAAGTTTTGTCCAAAATTTTAAACACAACTTCCAAATGTTTTTGTATAAAATATTCCCACATCACCATCGGAATGTTGGGAAATTTTCCAAGATTTTAGGAAATACTTTTCTTTACAAAATATTTAAAAGTCCATTTCTGGCTTTTTGGAAAGTGGAAAATAATAAATAGTAAAATGCTTTTAAAACAGATATCTTTGAGTTTGGATGAGAGAGTATATAATATAGATCTCAAAAGTGATATTTAATAAACAACTCTCTTAAAAATATTTGAGGCACCAAGTCGAAAAAGGGTGAAAACAGGGGTTTATTTAATAGGCTAAAAACCATGAGAAAAGAATAATTAAATGGCCATTGAAAAATACATGGACAACATGGATATGATGTATAGGCCATGGAGATTATAAGGGTAGGTTCATTGGGCCTGAAAACAATAAGGATTGATTTTGATTAACATGGACAAAGTGCTTCATGGTAAAGGAGATATGATCATTATTTTGGGGATGCCTTCAAAAGGACTTTGAAAGGTGATACCTAAGAGTTTCAATATCCAAAAGAGCAACTTGGATGGACATCATAGATATATAAAATGAGATGTATGATGATGCATTGATGATTAACTCAAGATTTTCCATAGAAACATGTCTCCAAAGTTGGAAGTTTCTAAGAAAACAGAAGATGCGATGGTCATATGATGGAATATGATATTGATGCTTGATCTTGTTATTGCTAGGTTTTATTTACTCAAAACAACACACATTCAACACAAACAGAAATAAACATTTCAAGCACACAAAGGGAAGGATCACACATAAAGTAGGGAAAATAACAAGGCACACAAGATCACTCAAGCAACTGAGTTCTTCAATTTAATTTCCAGGATGGTTTCTCAAGTGTTAAATAGAGGTAGTGATCAAGCCACATCATGACAAGGGGATTTTGTAAACAAGTCCAACTCAAAGCTTGATATATCCAAAAGAATATAGTTGAGGTAAAACACATGGGTATAATCCCCACTTATAGTTTTTGCAAGAAGAGAAAGTGAGATGGGGTTTTAGGAATACCTGCAAAAATATCTTGGTTGAAAACAGGTAGGAGATGATTACCTCCAGAATATTTTTCATATATTTTTGGAAAATACCCTTTTGTTTTCTCAAAACATAGCTTTTGGGTTTATTCTAAAATCAAAACATTTTTCAAAGAGGTTTTTGCCAAAAGAAGGTGATAGATGAAAGTGATAAGTTTTCTTGTCATGATTTGATCACAAGGGTTGTGTTTAAAGAAAGTTAAGATCATTGGTTTTAATGTCAGGTGTTAACAAACACAAACACAAACACAAACACAAACACAAACACAAACACATACAATAAGAAAATAGAAATGAAACACAAGCATTAGTCAAACATATCAAAAAGTTTTTTTTGGCCCTGATTTTTGGGTTATTGAAAACAAGTTTTTCCTGTCTTCCAAAAATTGGGCTGTTACAATATGCACTACGGTGCAGCCTTCATTTCTGTCAATTGCCCAGCTGTAATTTGTTGACCACACATGTTATTTATCTTTCACGGAGAGACACCACTAGTGAACTATGGACCCCGGTCCTTTTTCCTCATACTGATAAACACCTACTGCTTTCATGCTGCTGCTACTGTTTTCGTACTATTTTCCACACCATACGTTTAACCTCTTTGTGTTCAGAAAAACCGGTGAGATTCACAACCTCACTGCTTCGTTGGGGCAAAGTGATTTGATTGTGTTCTGTAGGTTCCACGTTGCTTCTGAACCGGTAGTGCGCCCTGCCATCTCAGCTGCTTCAACCTTCTGAAGTTACTCCTTCCTCCTACTGGTCGATTAAACCTTGGTTTCTTTCTGAGGGAAAACTGCTGATGTGCTCATCATACCTTCCTGTTGGGGTTTCCCAACGAGTTCAAGACCATGAAGCTATTTTCTGGCGCCGTTGCCGGGGAGGAAGAGAATTTCTGCAAGGGGAGTCTCTCACTTCCAATCTTTTTACTTTGTTTTTGTTTTGTTTAGTTTATTTTATTTTGTCTTGTTTGTTTCTCTTTATCAGAAACACACAAAATATATTTCTTATTCTAGTTGTTATTTTTGTCACTTTGTTGTTATTTTTCATCATGTTGTTCCCTAAGTTTATCCTAAAATATTTGCCGGTAGGAAGTGGTTCTATACTTGGAAATGACACTATTAAAGAATTATGTGATCATGTTAGTAAACATGATAATCTTGAGGAAAAATCCTTAGTAGTACTTGCTCCCAATTATGATACTGCTACAACTTCTTTAGTTCACATGTTAGAAGCTAGGTTTTTTAATCGCCATCCCATATTACAACATATGTTCCTCAACTTGAATAACATTGAAAATGTTGAGAAAAGAAACTTCATCTTAGAAACTATGCTTAAAGAATTTGGAGATGTTGCTATAGAAGCTAGAAAAGTCTTTGATCGTTTCAATATGCTTGGATTATGCGTAGACATTCTTGGTGCTCTTGAAAAAACTAAATCTAATAACGAAAAGGAGGATAAAATACCAATCCCCTTTAAATTGATAGCACTGCATGAAGCCCAAGAAAAGAATTTTATTTGGATTCTTCCTGAGAATTTATTTGATGAAGATAGTAAGACTAAAAGTACAAAGAGAGGAGCCTCTAAAACTCACTTAAATAAAATACAATGCATTATTAATAAAGAGCCCAATCTTGATTTGAATGCCCCTCCTTTTGAAAATACTTGATTCCATTTTTTTAGACCTAGCTAAAAGGCATTAAAGAAAAGCACTTCTTGGGAGATAACCCATGGTTTTATTTTTTCTTTGTTTCTCTCTGTTTTCTTTGAGTCAAGGAGTTGTATACTTCTGTAGCAACTCCTTTGTACCTTTCTTTTCATGTTTTAGTAGTGCCAACTAAAGTTTCTGACGAGAGTTGGAGTTGGTTTTCGGATTTCTGCGCAGGAAACAGATTTCTGTTGTCCATCGTAAAACATCATGTAAAATCCTGGAAGATCAGAATGATCTGAAATTTTTTGTGTTTATTCCCCAGCTAATTACGCAATTTTTTTGTTATTTAATTTTTTCGATCTGAGCAACGTAAGTGCCTCGAAATAATTCGTCTTTACAGGTTGTTCTGGTTTTGATAGATTTTGCCATTTTTCTTGCATTGGCTCTTTTGCGATGTCAAGTGGATTTATTTGCTTCACGAAACATCAGTGGCTGTAGCTAATGTTTAAAAGTATCAATAGAATTTGTGCCATACAGAACCGATGGATTTTTAATTTTTGCACTAACCCTCTAATGTGAATTACTGTTTGAGTGTGGTGTGAAAGAAGTTTTCAAGTGTCAAGAGAAGAGGTGATATATGTGATCAATAAGAGTGCAAGGTCAAAGCTTGTGGATGCCCCCGTGGTTCATAAAAGCATATTTTAGAAGATTCAAGAATCTAAACTTGGGTATTCCCAAGGCATCCCCTTCTTCATCAACTATCTATGAGGTCACTTCTCGTGAAACAATCTTTTTATTCGGTCACATCATGTGAAGTTTACTTGGAGCGTCTGTTTGTTTTTCTTTTGTTTTTATTTCGTTTTTCTTTGTTTTATTTTTTCCTTTCTGCAATAATATCATTGGACCTAGCATCCTTGTTTGGGAGAGATACACGCTCCGCTTTTTTGTTTGAATACTTGCTATGCTAGTATTCTTAGTTTTTCTTCTAGTTACTGCAGAAATTCCTGTTCAGCTCTTGTTTTCATTGAATCTCTTATTCAGATCTATTAGTTTTAGTAGTGTTATGTGAGTACTCTTATGTTTGCTTGTTGTATCATGTAGATAATTTTTTTTAAACATATTTTTTATGGTGCTTGTTGGGAAAAGAAACTGCTGCTTGAAGTAGAATTTTTAACGGTGCAAGTAGAAGCTTGTATAGACTGTGGCTAGAACTTTTTCATATCATGCTAGATGTTATTTTTGTTTTAAAACCTTGTGGTTATTGAGTAGCATGATTTGCCTCAAATAGCTGAGAGTTTTTAATGTGCCATTGAAAGAATCATGAGTTGTTCTTGTCATATTGAAGCATAAATTTGCGGTATTCTCATTTGAATGTTTTATTTGGTTGATTTGGCGCATGCTCACACCATGTTTATGACTATGAACCAGTAACTAATAGCCTCTATGATCATTTAATTTTAGAATTTTTGGTACCACTTATGCTTTGATTAATGATGTTTATGTCGCTATGCATGATTATGGCTCTTATGCTCTCTTGATTTGTCGTTCCCAGTCTTTTGCTAGCCTCCACCTGTACTGAGTATGGAATTCTACTCGTGCATCCAAATCCCTAAAACCAAAGTTTTCCCATTGTGTCCACCATACCTACCTACATGTGGTATTTAACTGCCACTCCAAGTAAATTACTCATGTGTTACCTTTAAAACTTTCAAAATTATTTCTGCTTTGTGTTCCTGTTTTGCTCATGAGGACGTAAATAGAGAATATTTATCTCACTTGTTGATTGGATTTCCCACCCTGGACTAGTGGCTTCATCCACTTATCCAATTAATAGAAGAGCTGGCAGCGGGGTGTCCAGCCCCAAATTAATACACACAAAATCTCTTCACTATTTTTGCCCCTGATTTATCAGTCAAAGCATAATTTTGTAAACAAAAGAGAAAGAGGGATGACCTTCTACACAAGTTGCGTCCTTCATATGGGAGCCTCTCTTGTGAAATCTAGTTGGCTTGTGATGTACTATATTTTCTATTTACCATTCGTGGACATTAGCATACATCTCCCAAAATATAGACACTCCTCCATGGTATATGATTGTTGGCAGGCACCCGAGGATCCGGTTAGCCATGGTTTGTGTAAGATGGATGGGAGGAGTGTCAAACTTTTAATACCTCTATTAATAAAATAAAAGCTCTAGCATATGAGTGGTCCATGCTTCGCTCTACGAAGGGCCTTTCTTTTACTTTTATGTTGACTCTCCATCTTCTAACTATATGCATAGTTGAGAGAGCATTTTTGCCATTCTGAGTTTTATGTGCATTTGTCCCAGAAACATCATTAATCGATTCATGATGTGATATTTCTTGTTCTCTAATTATTTTCTGTTTACCATTCGTTGACATTAGCATACATCTTCCTACTCCTTTGGTGAAACGTGCTAAATTACCTCAAACTGCTGAAACTGCTTCTGATAAAAGTGCTGAAATTTTTAGGAATGTGGAAGATAATGGTTCCATTACTTTTGATGATAATAATATTGATTTTGATGATTGCAATATCTCTGAAGTTATTATGTTTCTACAAAATCTTGCTAGAATTCCCAATGCTAGTGCCATGAATATGGCCTTTACTAAACATATTACCAATGCTCTCATGAAAGTTATGGAAGAAATGTTGAAACTTGAGACATCTATCCCTAGAAAATTAGATGATGGTTGGGAACCTATCATTAATATAAAATTAAATGATTGTGATTGAAATTCTTTGTGTGATCTTGGTGCTAGTATCTCTGTTATGCCTCAAAAGCTTTATAATATGCTTGATTTTCCACCACTGGAACACAGTTATTTGGATGTTCATCTTGATGATAATGCCAAGAAGAAACCTCTTGGTAGAGTTGATGATGTTATTATTATGGTTAATAATAACCTTTCCCATGTTGATTTTGTTGTTATCAAAATTGAATTCAATTCTTCTAGTCCCATTGTTTTGGGAAGACCTTTTCTTAGAACTGTTGGTGCTATTATTGATATGAAAGATGGGAGTATTAAATATCAACTTCCCCTCAAGAAAGGTTTGGAACACTTTCCTAGAAGGAATATGAAGCTACCCTTTGACTCTATTATTAGAGCAAAATATGATGTTGATGCATCTTCCCTTGAAAATACTTGAGTTGATTTTTCTATGCGTAGCTGAAAGGCGTTAAAGAAAAGCGCTACCGGGAGACAACCCGTTTTATTTTGCTGTTTTCATTCAGTTTTCCTTTGTTTTCTTTGTTGTGCTTGCACCCGGGTGTTTTCTATTTCCTTATCAACTCTGCTTTATATTTTCTTTTTAGTTTTTGCGGAGCCAAGTAAATCCACTAGTGGAAAGTTGACACTATATTTCGGATTTCGGCACAGGAAACAGATTTCTGTTGTCCACTGTTAATTCCGTTAAAAATCACAGAAAATTCAAAATGACCTGAGCTTTTTTGTGCTTAATACTGATTTATATACGCAAAGTTTATTAAAATAACAATTTTTGGTTTGAGCAATAGAATATTTTTGAAAAAATCGATCTTTACCTGTTGTTTTGTTTTTGACAGATTTCTGCCATTTATCGCATTTGCATCTTAATCTCTTTCTTTTGGTGTTATTTTGAGAAAAAGAGTTTTGAAAGAAGTTGTGACAGTAGCTAATGTGTTTTTGAGTGTTATACTTGTGCTGAAAGTTAACCATGTGGATTTATTATTTCAATTGCACTAACGTTGCTAATGAAGATTGTGAGAATTTTGATGTGAAGGAAGTTTTCAAGGGTCAAGAGAAGAGGATGATATGATGTGATCAAGAAGAGTGAAAAGCCTAAGCTTGGAGATTACCCAGTGGTACGTCCAAGCAAATTACAAGAAGACTCAAGCGTCTAAGCTTGGGGGTGCCCAAGGCATCCCCTTCTTCATCAACAAATTATCAAGTCACTTCTAGTGAAACTATATTTTTATTCGGTCGCATCTTATGTGCTTTACTTGGAGCGTATTTTATTTTTGTTTTCAGTTTGCTTTTGCTTTTGCTTTCAGTTTGTTTTTACTTTCATAATAATCTTGGTTGGACCCCAGCATTCTTTTATTAGAGAGTGACACGCTCCGCTTTTTCATGAGAATATGTTGTATTCTTAATCTCTGTCTAGCTGCATTTATTCAACTCCTGTTTTGCATGCATCTCTTATTAGAGCTGTTAGTTTTAGTAGTATTATGTGAGTAATCTCATGTTTCCTTGCTGTATCATAAAGAGTATTTTTGTTAAAGCATGTTTTGTATGGTGCTTGTTGGGAGAAACAAAAAACTGCTGCTTGAGGGAGAATTTATAACAGTACTAGTAGAAGCTTATATAGACTGTGTCTAGGACTTTTTCCTGCCATGCTAAATGTTATTTTAGTTTTAAAGACTTGTGGTTATTGATTAGCATGATTAGCCTCAAATAGCTGAGAGTGTTTAATATGTATTGAAAGATTCATGAGTTGTTCTTGTCATAGTAAAGCATCAATATATGGTATTCTCTTTCGAATGTTTTATTTGGTTAACTTCGCGCATGCTCACACCATGTTTATGACTACAAACCAGTCACGAATAGCCTCCATGACCACTTAGTTTTTGAACTTGTGATACTGTTTATGTTTTAATTGATGATGGTTATGTCGCTATGCATGATTATGGCTCTTATGCTCTCTTGATTTGTCGCTCCCAGTCTTTTGCTAGCCTCCACCTGTACTGAGTATGAGCTCTACTCGTGCATTCAAACTCCCTTAAACCAAAGTTTTTTCCATTGTGTCCACCATACCTACCTACATGTGGTATTTAACTGCCATTCCAAAGTAAATTGCTCATGTGTTACCTTTAAAACCTTCAAAATTACTCCTGCTTTATGTTCCTGTTTTTGCTCATGAGGGCGTAAATAGAGAATCTTTATCTCACTTGTTGATTGGATTTCACACCCTGGACTAGTGGCTTCATCTGCTTATCCAAATTATAGAAGAGCTGGCAGCGGGGTGCCCAGCCCCAAATTAATGCAAACAAATTCTCTTCGCTATTTTTGCCCCTGATTTATCAGTCAAAGCATAATTGTGTAAACAAAAGAGAAAGAGGATGACCTTCTACACCAGTTGTGTCCTTTACCATGGGAGCCGCTCTTCTGAATCCAGTTGACTTGTGACATACTGTATTTTCTGTTTACCATTCGTTGACATTAGCATGCATCTCCCAAAATATAGACATTCCTCCACAAATGTCAAACTTTCAATACCTCTGTTTAATAAAATAAAAGCTCTAGCACATGAGTGATCCCTGCTTCCCTCTGCGAAGGGCCTTTCTTTTACTTTTATGTTGAGTCTCCATCTTCTAACTTTATGCACAGTTGAGAGAGCATTTTTGCCATTCTGAGTTCTATGTGCATTTGTCCCATAAGCATCAATAATTATTTTATGATGTGATATTATTTGTTCTTAAATTATTTGGTCTAGTCTTCCTCATGAACTTTGAAGGTGTCCTGGCATTTATGTTTTGCCCCACTCTTAAGGACTATCGAAATATCACTTTGCCATGCTTTCTCTATACCTGAACAAACGTTTACCTTTCTTTGCATTATTATTCATGATCCTTTATTTGAGTTACTTTTCGTAATGCAAACTAATTGCTATGCTTTATTATTAAAGTTTTATTTATCATGCTTGTGTTTAAAGTTTATGATCTCAGCGTGCATATGCTTTTACACATTTGACCTCAGAAATTATTGTTTTATCGTTTACCTACTCGAGGACGAGTAGGAACTAAGCTTGGAGATGCTTGATACGTCATAAACGTATCCCTAATTTCTGATGCTCCATGATGATATTATGCCAATTGCTATCCTTCTTTATGTCATTTTTATCGATTTTCCGGACTAACCTATTAACAAGATGCCACAGAGCCAGTTCCCTGTTTTCTGTTGTTTTTTAGTTTCAGAAAAGTTGTTCTAGAAATATTCTCAGAATTGGAAAATTTGAAGCCCGGAAGTCCTATTTTCCACGGAAGCATCCAGAAAACCGAAGAGGAGTCGAAGAGGGGCAGCAGGGGGGCCACACCATAGGGTGGCGTGGCCCCCTGGCCGCGCCACCTATGGGTGTGGGGCCCCCGGCCTCCACTGCCTTTGCCCTTTCGCCTATTTAAGCCCCCGGAATGGAAAACCCTAGACACCGGATCAAAAACCCCGAAAAAGTTCCGCAGCCGCCGTCACTGTCAACCCCAGATCAGGGAGGTTCTGAAGCTGTTTCCGGCACCCTGCCGGAGAGGAGATCATCGTCGAAGGCCTCTTCATCACCATGCCTGCCTCCGGAGTGATGCGTGAGTAGTTCATCCTTGGACTACGGGTTCGTAGCTGTAGCTAGATGGTTGTCTTCTCCTCATATGCCTCCATGTTTAGATCTCATGAGCTGCCTATCATGATCGAGATTGATCTTATGTAATTCTCCGTGCCGTGTTTGCTGGGATCCGATGAATATTGACCTTATGCCAAGTTGATAATAGTCTTTGTTTTGCATATGTTATTTGTGATCTTGCATGCTCTCCGTTGCTAGTGGTTATTCTGGCCAAGTAGTTGCTAGTGACTCCATGAGGGGGTATTTATGCTCGATAGTGGGTTCATGCCTCCTTGTTGCCTTGCTCGAGTGACATAAACGTGAAGGGGGAGGATGTGTTGTTGCCATTAGGGAGAAAACAGCGGTGAGAGTGCCAGCGTGCATAATCATTGCTTACATTACACACTTTGTTTAATGCAATTATCTGTTGCTTGCAACTTAATACCTAAGGGGGTTCGGATGATAGCCTGAGGGTGGATTATTAGTCATAGATGCAGATGGATGTCGGTCTATGTATCTTGTCGTAATGCCCGCACTAAATAGCATAGTAATCTTCATGTCATATTGTGTACTACGGTGCAACCTCTATTTGTCAATTGCCCAGCTGTAATTTTTTCACCCAGCATGCTATCTTTTATGGAGAGACACCACTATTGAAACTATGAACCCCAGTCCATTTTCCACACTGTTAAACAAACCACAACAATTTCCTGCTCTCTTTACTTTCTGCAAGCATACACTGTTTTTCCACACTATACGTCTAATCTTTGTTTTCAGCAAGACCGGTGAGATTGACAACCTCACTGTACCGTTGGGGCAAAGTATTTTTGTTGTGTTGTGTGCAGGTTCCACGTTGTTGCTGACACCGGTGAAGCGCCAGCACCACCGTCAGTGGCATCAACCTTCCGAAGATTCTCTTTCTCCTACTGGATTGATAACCCTAGTTCTTAACTAAGGGGAAAACTCCTACCGTTGTGCTCATTACACCCTCCTCTTGGGGTTCCTAACAAAGTGCATCAAGCATTGCAATCTTGTAGATTGATATACATCATGTTGTTTATTATTAGTTTGTTGGCATCTCTTCATGGTTTGCATAACTGTTGGGTGACTTTTATTTTCCATACATCTTATTATGAATTGCCTCAGCACTTGATCATGTAGTGAGTATATTTACATCATATGAAACAAATGTATTCGTAAAAGTCTTTTATCGCACTCAGTTGTCACTGAATTGCTTGAGGACAAGCAATAAGCTAAGCTTGGGGAGAGTTGATACGTCCAAAACGTCTCTCCTTTTCCGAACACTTTTCTTATTGTTTTCTTCTAAACTTGTGATTTTTGGATACCACTAACACGGACTAACATTGTTTTCAGCAGAATTACCTTGGTGTCTCGTTTTTTGTGCAGAAAAATCAACTCTCGGGATAATGCCCAGAAAATATCCCATTGGTCCTAAAACACTAGAAGATCCCGGGAGCTAGAAGGGAGCCAGGAGAGGGTCCAGGAGGGGGACACACCACCCAATGGCGCCCCCCTTGGCTGCGCCGCCAGGTGGTGTGGGTCACTCCCTCACCCCCTCGGACTCCCCTTTCGAATACATATGCCCCGTAACCTAAAAACCGAGTGGGGTTTGTCATATTCCATAGAAACACAATAGAGCGTCGCTGATGTGCGTGATACACACGTTCGTTGGGAGACCCCAAGAGGAAGGTATGAAGAACATAGTAGCAAGTTTCCCTCAGAAAGAAACCAAGGTTGAATCGACCAGTAGGAGGAAGGAGTAACTTCAGAAGGTTGAAGCAGCTGAGATGGCAGGACACACTACCGGTTCAGAAGCAACGTGGAACCTACACAACACAATCAGATCACTTTGCCCAACGAAGCAGTGAGGTTGTCAATCTCACCGGTTTTGTTGAACACAAAGAGGTTAAATGTATGGTGTGGAAAACAGTAGGAGAACAGTATGAAAGAAGTAATAACAGTACGAAAGCATTAGGTGTTTATCAGTATGAGGAAAAAGGACCAGGGTCCACAGTTCACTAGTGGTGTCTCTCCGTGAAAGATAAATAACATGTGTGGTGAACAAATTACAGCTTGGCAATTGACATAAATGAAGGATGCACCGTAGTGCATATGCAGGCCATAAAGATTACTATGCGATTCATGCGGGCATTACAACAAAATACATAGACTGTTATCCAACTTCATCTATGACTAATAATCCACCCTCGGAATATCATCCGAACAAACTTTGTTATTAAGTTGCAAGCAACAGATAATTGCAGTAATAAAAGTGTGTAATGTAAAAAATAACATCATCCTCAGACAAAGCATTGTTGTTTTCTCCCTAATGGCAACAGCACATCCTCCATTCGTCATGTTTCTGTCACTCGAGCACAGATGCAAAGGAGGAATGAATAAACTATCGAGCATAAATACTCCCTCTTAGAGTTACTAGCATCTACTTGGCCAGAGCATCTACTAACAACGGAGAGCATGCAAGATCATAAATAACATATGCATGAAGATAACATGATAGATTGATAATCAGAAGACATAGCATTCAACATTCATCAGATCCCAACAAACACAGCATGTAGCATTACATAAAGATGATCTTGATCATGATAGGCAGCTCACAAGATCTAAACATGAGGTACAAAGTGGAGAGAACAACCATCTAGCTACTGTTATGGACCCGTAATCCAGGGATGAACTACTCCCGCCTCACTTCGAAGGAGGGCATGGTGGTGTAGACCCCTCCGGTGATGAATTTCTCTCCCGACAGGGTGCCGGGGAGAGCTCCAGAACCCTCCCGATCTCGAGATGACGATGACGGCAGCCTCGGGTATTTTTCATGGAGAAGTGGGATATATCTAGGGTTTACGTATCGGGGGATTAAATAGGCCAAATGGCAGAGGAGGTGGAGGCCTGGGGGCCCCACACCACCCCACGACGCGGCCAGGGGGCACGCCGCCCTATGGTGTGGGCCCCCTGAGGGCCCCTCCGGGTCTCTTCGGGACTCTGTGGAACCTTCAGGAATTCTAAGACTTCCGGGCTTCGAATTTTCCAATTCCGAGAATATTTCTAGAACAACTTCTCTGAAACTAAAAACAACAGAAAACAGGGAACTCACTCTGTGGCATCTTGTCAATAGGTTAGTCCGAAAAATCGAGAAAAATGACATAAAGTGTATAGAAAGCATGTGGGAAATAACATGAAAACAACATGGAACATTAGAAATTAGGGATACGTTTATGATGTATCAGCCGCCGCCACCCCGAAACTCAATTCGGGGATCATAAGTTCCTGTTCTGGCGCCCTGCCGGGACGGGGATTCGAAGGAGATCATCGCCATCGACACCGCCACTCCTTCTCCAGCATCCATCCATGATTTCCCCGTCCATGTGTGAGTAAACACCGTTGTAGGCTGGGACGGATGGAAGGTATTGGATGAGATTGATCATGTAATAATGCCAGATTGTTAGGGCATAGTGCCTAGTATCCATTATTAGTTTTTTCTACCGTTGTTGCAACTTGTTATGCTCAATGCTTGTCACTAGGGCCCGAGTGCCATGATTTCAGATTTGAACATGTTATTGTTTCATGAGTATAATTATGTTTCTTGATCATATATGCAAGTTGTTTACACATATCATTGTCCGGAACCCAAGGCCCCAAAGTGACACCTACTAGGACAACTGGAGGGGGTGGTTGTGATGTGAGGATCACGTGTGTTCACTGAGTGTTAATGCTTTGCTCCAGTGCTTTATTAAAATGAGAACCTTAATTATCAGTAGTTTCCCTAGAGGACCCGCTGCCACGGGCTGGTAGGACAAAAGATGTTGTGCAAGTTTCTCATTGCGAACACGTATGACTATATTGGAACATATGCCTATGGTTTTCCTAAATGTTTGATGATTTATTATTATCTGCAATGCCCATGTTGCTATTATTATCACATGACCCTTGTTATCCATGCAACGCCCATTCATCCATTCCTTCTATGCCTATGGTACACCCATCCTGTTGTTTTTCGTGATTGCTACTGTTGTTACTATTTTACTCCTGTTGTTATTTTACTACTGCTCCTATAAACTGTTACCAATGATAAATTGTTGCGAGCAAGTGTAACATCCCAAGTATGAAAATACCCCTAGAATGCTTTGTTCCTTGTTTTATTTCAAGCAATGCATCATGTCATCATCTCATTGCATTTGATTTATTGTTGTTTGCTTTTGTTTCTAAATTGTTGCATTTGTTTTCCATCTATTTATCTTGTTTTCATAATGAAAATCAAACAATTTCAACTGCTTCGTTTTCATACTTGTTCTGTTACAACTTTTGGAATAAAAATAACAAATGAAAACAACCAAATTGTTCCATTTTATTCCATGTTGATCAACTAATAAAATGGTGCTTCTATTGCAAACAAATAATTCCCAAATTGTTTTCAAACTCAAACTCAAATTCAACAACTCTTTTGGAAATTATAAAATCAGTCCAATAATTCTAACCCAACTAATAATAGGGTTCACCCTATTAAATTGTGGCTTCTATTTTATTTAACAAAATATTCCAATATTCCAATTCAAATCAAATCTTCAAATTCATCAAACAACAACCCACTGGAGTTTTTGAAATCTCTAAACCAATCAACTAAATTCAAACTTTTAATCTATAGGGGCCACCCTATTAAAAATACCTTGTTTTCATAATGTTTAAACAATAGCAAAATTACTTTAATTATGGTTCCAAATACAAACAACAATTTTAAAGCACCACTCTTGAAAACCAATCTTGTAAATTGCTTTCTTTTAACTAAATCACTAACCCAATTTTTTTTACTGGAATTTTTACTAATCTAATTATCATGTTTTTCTTCCAAAATCTGTCTCTACAAAAAAAAATAAAGAAAACAAAAATAGAAAAGAGAAGAGGCAGCAGCCCAGCCCGTTACCACCTTGGCCCATACCCCCCTCCAGCGCCTGTCGCTGTCTTCCTCCTCGGTGAGGTCACGTTCTGTACGAACAGGTTCATCACCGCTCGATCACCTCCATGCCTCCTGGGATTGCTGCCGTACAGGTCCCCTTCCCCCTATATCTCTCCCTCCTGCTTGCCCCAGCAAACCCTAGTCCCTAACTAACCTCCCATCGCCGCCACCTTCCCCCCTCTCTGCTGGTCCATTGTTCTCTGAACCTGAACCATCGAATCATCACCACCGAGACCACTTTCATCCAATCGCCGCCGGTAGCCTGGGCACCTCGAGGAGGATCCGATCCCGGGAATGGAACCGGCGTTCTTCCCTCTCCAAGATCACCAAAGGCAACCATGTCAGGTAAGCCCTCTAGCTCGTCGATCCCCCCTGGTCGCCGTCCGTTTATGCCCTGCTCCTTTGTTCTGTTCGTCAGTACCTGATTGCGCTGGAACAGCAACTTGTTGGTCCTCCCGTTGTGCCTCACCGAGCGGGTGCTAACCTGGTGGTCTTGCCTAGACGTGGTCAGGCTGGGGAGCCTGGGATCCATCACTCCATCGCCACGATCCGTCCTTCCATCCTCTGTTCATGGTTGCAACCTGATGCAGAACGGCTGCATCGTTCAGATTCAGAACCACACCACGCGCCCACACCTTAAGCCCCCCCCAGTCTGCCTTCCTATCACAACAGGCGCACTAGCCCACTGGTTCCACACCCTTGGCGCAGCAAGAGGTGGGGGGATCGAATCCCCCCTCCCACAATTAAAAACCAACATTTTATTTTCATTTCTTTTGGTACTGTACTTCCTAGGAATCACCAATAAGTCCCTGCACATTATTTCTAGATCCCTGTTTAATTTTTCTAAGTCCCTAGATGTGATAAAAATGGCAGATTGCACCCTAAAATTGGAAATTGCATAAATAATTCATTTTAGCTCCAAATCCAACATTTTTGATATGTTTTCAATACCAAATTAAGTGTTCTATCCAAATATAAAATTTGTTCACTGTTTTGAATATTTTAAATTGGTGCAAAATTTGAAAACTTGTCAAATTCACTTAAATTTGCAAAATTCATAACTTGCTCATAAAAATTCCAAATTTCACAAACCAAATATGTTTTCCAATCAATTTTTCATGTACTTTCCAAATATAAATTTTGTTTGCTGTTTTGAATAATTTAAATTGCTGAAAACAACTGTTTCTTGTTTATTGCATTTAAAATTGCCAAAATCATAACTTGCTCATTTTAAATCCAATTTCCACAAATGAAATATGTTTTCCATGCAAAATTAAACCCTCTTTCCAAATATAAAATTTGTTTCATGTTTTGAATAATTAAAATTGGTTAAATGATTTAAACCTTGTTTAAATCATTTAATATTGCTAAATTTATAACTTGATCAAAACAAATTCTTTTGGGACATATAAAATATGTTTTCAAACCATAAAAGTATAAACTTTTCAAATATGAATCTCACTTAATGTTTTGAACAAATAAAAATTCAAATAAGTTCATGTTTGAATTAAATTCATTTAATTCTTGCTTAAACTTGTTTAATTCATAATAAATTCATCCTAATTCCAATTTCAATATTTGAAACATGTAATCCAACTAAAATCTTGTTTTCTTTTCAAATATAAACTTTGTTATCTATTTTGAACAATTTAACTTGATGAAAACAATAATTGTTTGTGTGACATGTCTAAGTAACCAAAACTTTCCAAAATTAACAAATCATTTTCCAAACTTGTTTTATTCCTTTTCCTTTGCATCTATCATTGTTATTTTGTTGTTATCTTGTCATCATCATGCAAGCATCATGTTTAACCACTTACACTTGTTAATCAAATGTAGATCATTGCTTCCACCTTAACCATTTGCATCCATATGCAATTCTCATTGCATATGGATCCAATTAAATTGTGTTACTTGTCAAGTAGGTTACTCTGATGCATCTATTAACATGACATGCATCATCCCATGTTTGCGCACCTATGCCATGATAATGATTGCTTATCTTTCTGCAATGTCTGTTTGCTTCTTCTCGGATACACGACGACGTTGAGACCGACGATACTTACGACATCCCTTCTAAGGATCTAGCTCAGTACCAGGCTACTGGGTTTTGCAGGCAAGTTATCACTCACATGAACCATCGTGTTCCTTTTCAACATTGATTACCGATACTTTCCGTTGTTCTTTTTCTGCTAGCCTTAGTAGTAGTTGTTTCTGTTACGAACCCATCACATGAATCCCTTAAACCTGATATTGCCTCATCTCCCTCCCTACAACCCATTGTTTGAGCCAGTGTCTTACTAGCATGCTTAGGTTGCTTTTGCTCGAGTCTGTTACCCGTTACTTTCTGTTACTATTTCATTACGTTGTGGGGGCTCGATGTTTAATCAATCAATCATGCTAATGTTACTATTAATAATAAATTTGATGATAAGGCACCGGCAGGAGGCCCATGAGAGGTTTTGAAGCCTGCTAGTGTCGACCCTAATAGGAAAAGGGTCTTGTCTACTGATCCATGATGAGCGCACTACCCGCATTTGGGAAGCGAGTATGGGCGCCCCCCTCAACTTGACCTGATTCGCATCTCGTCCAAATCGCCTCATTTAGTTCGTGTTTTCCATTTGCCGCATCATGTTTTTGCGAGCCCAGGCCAGGGTGGAACTTTCGTAGTCGGCATATAGGGGGACACGTTCTTAGAGTGCTATGAGGGTCCATTTTCTTCTGGGCTCGATTAGCCGTGCGCCCAAGGTTCTTTGGGCTTGATGCGAAGAATGGTTGGTTGTGTTGAGTGCCCCGCTTGGTGGGGTGATCTCCCATCTGGCGGGATATTCATGAGTGTACGGCCAAATTGGTGCAACCCTGCAGGGATAATCTTCTCGAGAAGCCGTGTTTTCCGCGGTTATGGATTACTTGGTGAAAGTACTGGCTAACAAGTACTCAGGACAACTTAAACATAATGATCAAACATGTTACACCCCATGATTAATAACTTGACTAGTAATAGTCTTATTGACACAATAATTTGAACCATCATTATTACAACTGTGTGAGTTATCCTCGGATTGCTTCTTTGGATAAGGGGCGAGATCCAGGATGGGTTTGTTTGAAGTTATCTTTCAGTTGGTTACAATCCTCGATCTTATCTCCTTTCTGTTAGCCGGAAGTGGTAGAATCTCTGTAGTTGGTTAGCGCAGCTAGTTGCCGCATCTTTATATCCCCTTCTTTCCGTTGAACCCAAAGCATCTGTGCTTGGTGTTGACGGGTTACACTTTGGTGAACTGTGAGTCTTGCTTGCCAGTACGTTTATGTACTGACCCCTTTGGGGCTGTGGTTTACGCAGACGACGATTCCGAGGATCTACATGGTGGCTACTATGTGAAGTTTGACGAGACTGCGGACGAGTAGATAGCGGACCCGGGCAGGATCCGAGACTTCGTGGATGGGCTCCGTCTGTTTGTTTCCGGCCTCTTAGGCCTATTTGGTTCTGGTCTGTACTCAGACATGTTGAATGCTTCCGCTGTATTGTAATGATGTATTGTTGGGGCATGTGCCCTCTGAATGATTGTATTTGCTATCTCTGCTCTAATGAGAGCCAATTGCAACTTATTTCACTCTTTTGTGTCGTAGAGATCTGTTGTGATATCACTTGTTAAACGCCGTTGACGTACCATGTGTGTATGGTTGAAGTACGTCGACGGAAGTGCCTTTGATCTCTAGTGGATAGTTTACATCGACGGTGGAATAGCAGGGCTTGTGTTGTCGCGCATAAGCGCAGGCCTACCAGGAAGCTGGGACGTGGGAGCAGTTATGCCCCATAATCCAAGCATCTGCTATCCAGTTCGTACGGTGAGTATCCCCTAGAAATCAGGGTGCGACAAATGGTATCAGAGCCTGTCTGCCTGTAGGATCCCTTTTTACTGGTCGCAGTTGAGTCTAGAAACTATTTTGTAGCTATATAGGAAAAATGAAACGTGAGAGTAGGAATTCTGTTCTTTTTCTTCTTTCCCCACCCTCCCACCCTTTTCTGGTAAGGAAGTGCAACGTTGATTTTTCTATTCTCATCTAAACTTTCAAGTTAGGATTTCACGAATTCTGGTTTCTCTAGGATGGTTATATCTACTAGACCATAGGAATGGAGGTGGTTGTGACATGAATGATCATGTTGCCTACTCATGATTGAGAACGGAGGCGTGTAAGCCCCGGAAGCAGATCCTCTATTCCTTAAGCAGTAGATATTTATCCTTTAGAAGCCCGGATGGGTTTTCCATAGTACCTCAGGAGTTTTGTTCTCGTTTTCCCCGATGTTGATATTCTGTTCTTCTCAACATCCTTTTCGTCCGTTGAAATCTTGTTGTTGTTTTCCATTTCAGTTATTTTACCGGCGTCTAATCAAAGTTTCCCCGTTCATCTCCTAAACTCTATTCCAGCTAAAGTGTTATTTGATACCGGAGCATCACATTCCTTTGTGTCAACAATCTTTTACACAACATACAACCCAATTCTGATTCCACTAAGCAATCAAAACTCTGTTCACTCCCCGGAATCTCAAATGTTGACTTCCAACATAAGTAAGAACAATCCAATTCTAATGGGAGGCCACATATTCCTCGTTACTCTCATGTTGATGATTCTGACATTGATCTCATTCTTGGTGTTCCATTGATGTCAATAACTCTGTTCCAACCATATTACAGATAGTCTATTCTCCAAATGAATCACTCTACTCAGCTTACACCCTTGGTGCAAAATCTCTCCCCTTTTACATGAAAATGTTCCGGTGGTTTCCAAATTCCCTGACGTCTACCCAAGAAGTTTCCGGACCTTTTCTTTTCTCAGCAGGAATCTCGGGGCGCGATTCCTTCAAGGGGGGGCGTTTTGTAACATCCCAAGTATGAAAATACCCCTAGAATGCTTTGTTCCTTGTTTTATTTCAAGCAATGCATCATGTCATCATCTCATTGCATTTGATTTATTGTTGTTTGCTTTTGTTTCTAAATTGTTGCATTTGTTTTCCATCTATTTATCTTGTTTTCATAATGAAAATCAAACAATTTCAACTGCTTCGTTTTCATACTTGTTCTGTTACAACTTTTGGAATAAAAATAACAAATGAAAACAACCAAATTGTTCCATTTTATTCCATGTTGATCAACTAATAAAATGGTGCTTCTATTGCAAACAAATAATTCCCAAATTGTTTTCAAACTCAAACTCAAATTCAACAACTCTTTTGGAAATTATAAAATCAGTCCAATAATTCTAACCCAACTAATAATAGGGTTCACCCTATTAAATTGTGGCTTCTATTTTATTTAACAAAATATTCCAATATTCCAATTCAAATCAAATCTTCAAATTCATCAAACAACAACCCACTGGAGTTTTTGAAATCTCTAAACCAATCAACTAAATTCAAACTTTTAATCTATAGGGGGCACCCTATTAAAAATACCTTGTTTTCATAATGTTTAAACAATAGCAAAATTACTTTAATTATGGTTCCAAATACAAACAACAATTTTAAAGCACCACTCTTGAAAACCAATCTTGTAAATTGCTTTCTTTTAACTAAATCACTAACCCAAATTTTTTACTGGAATTTTTACTAATCTAATTATCATGTTTTTCTTCCAAAATCTGTCTCTACAAAAAAAAAATAAAGAAAACAAAAATAGAAAAGAGAAGAGGCAGCAGCAGCCCAGCCCGTTACCACCTTGGCCCATACCCCCCTCCAGCGCCTGTCGCTGTCTTCCTCCTCGGTGAGGTCACGTTCTGTACGAACAGGTTCATCACCGCTCGATCACCTCCATGCCTCCTGGGATTGCTGCCGTACAGGTCCCCTTCCCCCTATATCTCTCCCTCCTGCTTGCCCCAGCAAACCCTAGTCCCTAACTAACCTCCCATCGCCGCCACCTTCCCCCCTCTCTGCTGGTCCATTGTTCTCTGAACCTGAACCATCGAATCATCACCACCGAGACCACTTTCATCCAATCGCCGCCGGTAGCCTGGGCACCTCGAGGAGGATCCGATCCCGGGAATGGAACCGGCGTTCTTCCCTCTCCAAGATCACCAAAGGCAACCATGTCAGGTAAGCCCTCTAGCTCGTCGATCCCCCCCTGGTCGCCGTCCGTTTATGCCCTGCTCCTTTGTTCTGTTCGTCAGTACCTGATTGCGCTGGAACAGCAACTTGTTGGTCCTCCCGTTGTGCCTCACCGAGCGGGTGCTAACCTGGTGGTCTTGCCTAGACGTGGTCAGGCTGGGGAGCCTGGGATCCATCACTCCATCGCCACGATCCGTCCTTCCATCCTCTGTTCATGGTTGCAACCTGATGCAGAACGGCTGCATCGTTCAGATTCAGAACCACACCACGCGCCCACACCTTAAGCCCCCCCAGTCTGCCTTCCTATCACAACAGGCGCACTAGCCCACTGGTTCCACACCCTTGGCGCAGCAAGAGGTGGGGGGATCGAATCCCCCCTCCCACAATTAAAAACCAACATTTTATTTTCATTTCTTTTGGTACTGTACTTCCTAGGAATCACCAATAAGTCCCTGCACATTATTTCTAGATCCCTGTTTAATTTTTCTAAGTCCCTAGATGTGATAAAAATGGCAGATTGCACCCTAAAATTGGAAATTGCATAAATAATTCATTTTAGCTCCAAATCCAACATTTTTGATATGTTTTCAATACCAAATTAAGTGTTCTATCCAAATATAAAATTTGTTCACTGTTTTGAATATTTTAAATTGGTGCAAAATTTGAAAACTTGTCAAATTCACTTAAATTTGCAAAATTCATAACTTGCTCATAAAAATTCCAAATTTCACAAACCAAATATGTTTTCCAATCAATTTTTCATGTACTTTCCAAATATAAATTTTGTTTGCTGTTTTGAATAATTTAAATTGCTGAAAACAACTGTTTCTTGTTTATTGCATTTAAAATTGCCAAAATCATAACTTGCTCATTTTAAATCCAATTTCCACAAATGAAATATGTTTTCCATGCAAAATTAAACCCTCTTTCCAAATATAAAATTTGTTTCATGTTTTGAATAATTAAAATTGGTTAAATGATTTAAACCTTGTTTAAATCATTTAATATTGCTAAATTTATAACTTGATCAAAACAAATTCTTTTGGGACATATAAAATATGTTTTCAAACCATAAAAGTATAAACTTTTCAAATATGAATCTCACTTAATGTTTTGAACAAATAAAAATTCAAATAAGTTCATGTTTGAATTAAATTCATTTAATTCTTGCTTAAACTTGTTTAATTCATAATAAATTCATCCTAATTCCAATTTCAATATTTGAAACATGTAATCCAACTAAAATCTTGTTTTCTTTTCAAATATAAACTTTGTTATCTATTTTGAACAATTTAACTTGATGAAAACAATAATTGTTTGTGTGACATGTCTAAGTAACCAAAACTTTCCAAAATTAACAAATCATTTTCCAAACTTGTTTTATTCCTTTTCCTTTGCATCTATCATTGTTATTTTGTTGTTATCTTGTCATCATCATGCAAGCATCATGTTTAACCACTTACACTTGTTAATCAAATGTAGATCATTGCTTCCACCTTAACCATTTGCATCCATATGCAATTCTCATTGCATATGGATCCAATTAAATTGTGTTACTTGTCAAGTAGGTTACTCTGATGCATCTATTAACATGACATGCATCATCCCATGTTTGCGCACCTATGCCATGATAATGATTGCTTATCTTTCTGCAATGTCTGTTTGCTTCTTCTCGGATACACGACGACGTTGAGACCGACGATACTTACGACATCCCTTCTAAGGATCTAGCTCAGTACCAGGCTACTGGGTTTTGCAGGCAAGTTATCACTCACATGAACCATCGTGTTCCTTTTCAACATTGATTACCGATACTTTCCGTTGTTCTTTTTCTGCTAGCCTTAGTAGTAGTTGTTTCTGTTACGAACCCATCACATGAATCCCTTAAACCTGATATTGCCTCATCTCCCTCCCTACAACCCATTGTTTGAGCCAGTGTCTTACTAGCATGCTTAGGTTGCTTTTGCTCGAGTCTGTTACCCGTTACTTTCTGTTACTATTTCATTACGTTGTGGGGGCTCGATGTTTAATCAATCAATCATGCTAATGTTACTATTAATAATAAATTTGATGATAAGGCACCGGCAGGAGGCCCATGAGAGGTTTTGAAGCCTGCTAGTGTCGACCCTAATAGGAAAAGGGTCTTGTCTACTGATCCATGATGAGCGCACTACCCGCATTTGGGAAGCGAGTATGGGCGCCCCCCTCAACTTGACCTGATTCGCATCTCGTCCAAATCGCCTCATTTAGTTCGTGTTTTCCATTTGCCGCATCATGTTTTTGCGAGCCCAGGCCAGGGTGGAACTTTCGTAGTCGGCATATAGGGGGACACGTTCTTAGAGTGCTATGAGGGTCCATTTTCTTCTGGGCTCGATTAGCCGTGCGCCCAAGGTTCTTTGGGCTTGATGCGAAGAATGGTTGGTTGTGTTGAGTGCCCCGCTTGGTGGGGTGATCTCCCATCTGGCGGGATATTCATGAGTGTACGGCCAAATTGGTGCAACCCTGCAGGGATAATCTTCTCGAGAAGCCGTGTTTTCCGCGGTTATGGATTACTTGGTGAAAGTACTGGCTAACAAGTACTCAGGACAACTTAAACATAATGATCAAACATGTTACACCCCATGATTAATAACTTGACTAGTAATAGTCTTATTGACACAATAATTTGAACCATCATTATTACAACTGTGTGAGTTATCCTCGGATTGCTTCTTTGGATAAGGGGCGAGATCCAGGATGGGTTTGTTTGAAGTTATCTTTCAGTTGGTTACAATCCTCGATCTTATCTCCTTTCTGTTAGCCGGAAGTGGTAGAATCTCTGTAGTTGGTTAGCGCAGCTAGTTGCCGCATCTTTATATCCCCTTCTTTCCGTTGAACCCAAAGCATCTGTGCTTGGTGTTGACGGGTTACACTTTGGTGAACTGTGAGTCTTGCTTGCCAGTACGTTTATGTACTGACCCCTTTGGGGCTGTGGTTTACGCAGACGACGATTCCGAGGATCTACATGGTGGCTACTATGTGAAGTTTGACGAGACTGCGGACGAGTAGATAGCGGACCCGGGCAGGATCCGAGACTTCGTGGATGGGCTCCGTCTGTTTGTTTCCGGCCTCTTAGGCCTATTTGGTTCTGGTCTGTACTCAGACATGTTGAATGCTTCCGCTGTATTGTAATGATGTATTGTTGGGGCATGTGCCCTCTGAATGATTGTATTTGCTATCTCTGCTCTAATGAGAGCCAATTGCAACTTATTTCACTCTTTTGTGTCGTAGAGATCTGTTGTGATATCACTTGTTAAACGCCGTTGACGTACCATGTGTGTATGGTTGAAGTACGTCGACGGAAGTGCCTTTGATCTCTAGTGGATAGTTTACATCGACGGTGGAATAGCAGGGCTTGTGTTGTCGCGCATAAGCGCAGGCCTACCAGGAAGCTGGGACGTGGGAGCAGTTATGCCCCATAATCCAAGCATCTGCTATCCAGTTCGTACGGTGAGTATCCCCTAGAAATCAGGGTGCGACAGCAAGTCTACTTTCAGGTGCAGCTGAATTGACAACTCAGTTGTTAAGGCATATAAATATTTTTTGGCTCCCCTTGTGTCGAATCAATAAATTTGGGTTTTACTTCCCTCCAAGACTGTTGATATCCCCTATACTTGTGGGTCATCACCGGCGCACCGGGACCACCTACGAAGAGCTTCGGGAAAAGCCAGGGCTTTACCATGGACTTCGTCGACTTTGACATATTCATCCCCGATCGCGTAGTGCGCTAGTCGGCGAAGAGGAGGGCAAGGACGATGAAGACCTGTCCATCTTCGAGGAGGACCTTCCACGTAATGACTTGTAGAAGCTCACCGAGGCCCAACTCTCCTAGAGCAAGGAGGACGCCGATGCTAAGCGGGCTTCTCCTCCTTCGCCGCCAAAGGCCGATTAGTGAAGACCCCGGTATGCCGGGTGGAATTGTATAGACTTGCCACCTCAATTTTTTGTCCCGGGATGCCGGGTAGTTTTATGTATCAAACATGTGTTGTCTTCGTGCACTCTGCTCTGGAGCTTTGTCTCCTTTAATTTAAGTGTTTGTCCGCGAGGCGCTCTTTCGCCTGATATTTTTCTTGAGGATTTTCTGGATTTTTGCTTCTGGTGGTTCATGTTACCCACCGGGTGTAGCCCCCGAGGTTTGGGCCGGTTGCTCGTAGACCAGGCTGGCCAAAGCTCATCCCTAGGGTTTGAGTGTTTAGCCGTTTAAGTCCTTGTTTCCAGAGGGACCGGTTGACGTTCAAGCCCCCGAGTTTGGGTGGCCGGCTGCCCACGTAGGAGCCATTTGAGTTTTTAGCCGTTAGGTCCTTGTTTCTAGAGGGACCAACTGCCGTTCGATCCCCCCGAGTTTGCGTGACCGGCTGCTCATGTAGGAGCCATTTCTTAGTCGTTAGGTCCTTGTTTCTAGAGGGATCGGCTATCATTCGATCCCCCTCCCCCCCCCCCCCCCCCCGAGTTTAGGTGGCCGGCTGCTCACGCAGGAGCCATTTATTAGGCGTTAGGTCCTTGTTTCCAGAGGGACCGACTGTCGTTCGAGCTCCTGAGTTTGGGTGGTCGGCTGCTCGCGTAGGAGCCATTTCTTAGTCGTTAGATCCTTGTTTGCAGAGGGACCGGATGCCGTTCGAGCCCTGAATTTGGGTGGACGGCTGGGCCTTCGGCTGCCTGGGCGAGTGTCGTCTGCCTCTTGGGCCGGCTGACTTCCTTTTACTTTGCTGAAAGTTGTTAGCTTAGGGATAATCAAGAAGAAACTTAGTTCGACTGCATTTTTAGCATCTCGTTTATTTTAGGACTCCGCTTGCACTGGTCCCGTCCACCGGAATTTCCTTTGTGCACCCCACCTTTTGACCCCTGCTCTTATCTGCGTGTCAACCGGGTTGCGGTCAATAGTCGGATCCGAAGAGGGGGGTCCGCTGGCAGAGGGAACGGTTGTTTTGTTCTTTGGGACGGGGTTTTCAGAAAGCAAGGTCGTCAAATTTTAGGCGTTAGGACGGCTGGCTCCTGTCGGGAATTTTCGTGTGCGGGCCTCCCGCTTGCGCTCTGGCTGGCTGTTTAGTCGGGTTGCGGTCTACAGCCGGACCTGCAGAGGGAGCATTTGGCATCTGACACGCTAGATTATCCAAGTTTGAGGCGTCAGCCGGCCGGGCGCAGCCAGATCTAAGAAAAAATAAACATGTGCTTCATGACGCGATGGTAGCCCCCCGAGTGTTTGCTTGGGGTTACCAGTTCTTTCATTAACTAGATACAGGTTATTGCATCGCCCTTCAGGTGTAGAATGGGCGTAGGAGCTCGGCATTCCAGGGGCGCTCCATCTCTTCTCCGGAGGTGTCTGCCTTGTTCCTTCGTGGTCCGCGCACGTCAACTAAGTAGTAGGCATTCTTGTGGAGGGCCTTGCTGATGACGAAGGGTCCCTCCCACGGAGAGGATAGCTCGTGTAGGCCTTTGGTGTCCTGGATCAACCGGAGGATTAGATCGCCTTCGCGGAATGCGAGGAAACGTATTCACCGGCTGTGGTAGCGATGAAGATTTGTTGGTATATGACTGATCTGGATAGCACGAGATCAAGCGCTTCTTCCAGCATGTCAACGCCATCTTGGTTTGCCCTCTGGGCCTCCTTCTCCGTATAGAGGACGACTCGGGGAGAGTCAAACTCGATGTCATCCGATAGGATCGCTTTCGCTCCATAGACGAGGAAGAATGGCGTGTACCCGGTTGCCCGGTTGGGGGTGGTGCGCAGGATCCATAGGACGGAAAGTAGCTCTTCGAGCCAACAGTCGGGCGCCAGCTCAAGCGGGTCGAACAGCCGGGGCTTGATGTCGGCTAGGATTAGGTCATTTGCTCTTTCCGCCTGGCCATTTGACTAGGGATGTGCCACGGAGGCGAGATCCAGCCGGATGCCTCTCCTGTTGCAGAACTTGGTGAAGTTTGTCCCATTGTCGGTGATGATGTTGTGGTGGTAGCCATAACGGTATATGATGTCCTCGAAGAAGTTGATGACCACCTGTAAATCCATCCACTTGATCGGCCTTGCCTCGATCCACTTTGTGAATTTGTCCGCTGCCACCAATAAGTGGTTCATGCCACCGCTCGCCGTTTTGAACGGACCGACCATGTCGAGGCCCCAAATGGAGAAGGGACAGGTGATGGGGATGGTCTTCAAGCCTGAGGACGGCGTGCGCTTCTGTGCTCGAAAGCGCTGGCAACCGCTGCAGGCCTGCACCAGGTCTTTGGAGTCGGCTAAGATGGTTGGACAAAAGAAACCATTTCGGTTGGCCTTGGAGGCTATTGCCCTTAACGAGGCGTGGTGGCCGCATTCCCCCCTATGGATGCTCTGGAGCAAGCGGACTCCCTCCCCCTGCTCAACGCAGCGCTGGAAGATGTCACACGCGTTGCACTTGTGCAGCTGGTTGTTGATGATGGTGTAGGCGCGGGAGCGACGCTGTATTTGTCGGCTGAGGACTTCGTCTTGGGGGGAGTGATGCATGTAAAATGCATACATGAACTTTGCATGTTATTACTTGTTTTTACTACATATTAGCAACTTATATTCATGTTTTATAATGATTTGGGGGATTTTCTAGACAATCCCCCTTCTTTTGGTTCTAACCCCGTTTTTTCAGAAAACGTACTTTTTAGTGTTTCAGACTTTCCGGGAGCTTCGGGACTCCAAAAAGGGCAAGGCCAAAGAGCACGGTTCAGAATTTTCGAGACGAAGACCATGGGCCAAAGTAGAGGGCCAAAAGGCCAACCAGGTGGCAAAGAGGACCCTCCATGCGGCCAGATTCCTTGGCCGCGTGAGAGGCCCCCTTTTTGCCCCCGTGGCTCCGATGTCATCGATCTTTCTTCTCCCGAGTGTCTCGTGACCTTAAAACGACTATATAAAGGGTCCCCTGGCCTTTTCGAGGAGGAGGCGGCGCCGAGAGACGAAACAGAGAGACAGAAGGCTGCCGCCGGAGAAGATCGGAGGGGGGAAACGCCGCCGGTATCACCCTCGGAGGGCTCCACCCCCCTCCGGTGTGTTCATCATCAACATCTACAGTAAGATCAACTCCATCTCTCCACTGTAATCTCTTGGCAAACACGATGTATGATGCAATACTATATTCCCTTGATGTATTGTGTCTCCCCGTCTATGTTTGAGTAGTGAATTGTTCTTGGCAATGGTGAAATAGTTCGTTGATTGGTTGCATACAAGTTTGTTATCTTCTATGATTGTCTTTATGTACAATATATGAGTGCACGCATATGTTGGGGAATGCATGTAAGGTGATCACCGGTAGCATAATGGAGTGGTGGTGACTTGGGAGTGACAGTAACCTGAGACCGAGCCACAAAGTTAAGTTATTGGGGGATATATATAGGGGACCTTAGAACGTAAGGCTATGGTGGGACTTTATGTCTTAATCAATCTTGTGCAGTCATTTACTTGGCCACATGATCCATCATAAGGGGTTGTAGATCATTTACTTGACTATACCTATTCATGGCTCCTTCCTAGAAGAAACAACTAAGACTAAAACATGTGCTTCACTAATTGTGACAACCACACGAACGAAACACCTATTGCTAGAACACTTGCTCCCTTGAGATATTTGCTGCTTGCTACTTGTGAAACTTGCTTAGAAACTTGCATTTTAAACTTGCTTCACTAGTTACTAGACAAACCACACTCCATGTCACTTGCTTTTAATTAGTTAGTTCCTTTTAGTCAAACTTATTGCTTTGCATAAACAGCCATATAAGAGGGTTATAGGGCTTTAGAGAATAGATAGCTTACCTTCAGCTCCTCGTGGGTTCGACAATCAAATACTTATCGAAAGGTACTACAATTGATCTCCTGCACTTGGGAGTCATCAAGAACTTTTCTGGCGCCGTTGCCGGGGAGCGTTGTGCTAAGCTTTTATTCTTGTTTGCATTGCATACTAACATATAAACCTAAAACACAAAAAAAATTATAAAATGGAAAACAACCAAACAATTTTAGAACTGTATAATATCTACCTTGAATTAGGACATGAAGTGTTTGAGGAGAAATTGAAAAATTATTTGCACAACAATCATATTTGTGGTAGTACTAATTCTTTGAACACCTTTATTGCTAAGGAAAACCTTGAGCTTGGGGAAGTTTGTCTTGATGAATATGATATTTTTAGTCCCCCTACTACTGAGGATAAAAATGATATACTTGCTGATTCTATGGAAAGTTTTAAGCTTGGGGAAGTTGATTTTGATGAGCATGATATTTCTAGTTCCCCAAGCTTGGATGAGAAAATTCACTTTGATGATACTATGCCTCCTATATATGATGATTGCAATGAAAGTTATGAATGTTTAACTCCCACTATCACTAATGAGGATTTTACTTATGTGGAGAGTAGTGATTCTTTTATGCATGTGGCTCATGATAAGAATGTTTTATGTGATATTCATATTGTTGAATCTATTCATGATGCCACTGAAAATTATTATGAGAGAGGGAAACATGGTTACACATATTTCAACAATATTAAGTTTCCCCTCTTTATGCTGAAAGTATTGAAGTTGCACTTGATCTACCTTTCTATGCTTGGTATTATGTGCTTCTTTTATTTGTTTCATTACAAAATGCCAATGCATAGGAAATGGGTTAGACTTAATAATAAATTGTTTAATATTTTTTTGGTGTGTTCCTTATGCCTTAATTTCTTATTCGGTTTGAGCACACATTTATGTCTTTACAACATGTAAAATGCCTTTACCTACTGTTATGTATCATTTAGTTTAAGATTTTCATTTTATAAAAAATTTGGGAAAGTAAATGAGAAGGATGAGTAATGGAGAAGTTGGGGTCGACCTTGAACATGTGTTGTTCATGCCAATGAAACCATTGCAAAGTCCCTATCATTAAAACTTTTTCCAAAGCTAAAAACAATAAAAATATTAGTTCACTACTGTAGCATCACATTTCTGTCTTATTTCTTATCTTAAATGGCAAGAATAATCTTATATGAGAGATTGGATTAAACAATAGTAATTAGCTGTCAAGAAAACAGATTCCTGAACTTCACTACGAAAAATGTTTAAAATCACAGAAGTGGAATTTTGACCTGGTAATTTACGACAGCAATATTTAGTTATCACTACATATTTCATTAGTTTTAAGTTTTCTTATTTGAGCAACTTAAGTGTCTCTAAAAATTCACTCTTTACGGGCTGTTCAGTTTTTGGCAGATTATGTCTTTATTTTGCATTGCTCTCATTACTTGTGTTTTGTGTGGTTCTTTTGATCAAGGAGCAATGTACAACTGTAGTAACAGTAGTTAATATTTATAATCAACTCATGATGTGTCTTTGTTGTACCTATGTGGATTTTATTTATGGAGGCACTAACCCCTCTAATCAAGTTTTATGTTGAGATTTGTGTAAAAAGAATTTTTCAGGAGGAAGAGTTGAGTGAGATGAACAAAGATCAAGAGGGAAAACCAATCAATCTTGGGGATGTACCCCTGGGCTCACCCTACATGTATCAAATAAGTACAAAAATCCAAGCTTGGGGATGCCGAGCCACCTCACTCCAACCATCATGATGTTAAATAAGTAAAGCCTAGCTATATGGCTATAAAGAAAGCGCTTTACGGGAGGCAACCCGGTTTCTTTTTTTTTGGATTTTCCTAGTGTCCTATTGCTGTCTCAAGAGATTAGTTTTTTTTGTTTTAATTCTGGAGTTTTCAATAAAGAGTCAAGTCAAACCCATTGGACTTATAAGTTGCTATCCTAGTGCATGAAATTTCTGTTTCAGCACGAGTCTGCTCACCGTATGATTTTACGTTTTTTATTGATATGTCCGATTGAGCTAATTTTTTAGTATGTTCTGAAAATTTTTGTCCTCTGTAAGCACAAAAATTGGCTTAATTTTTTGCCGAGTCTAGCTTAGGTAAAAACGTTCGTTTTGCTGCTGTTGCTTTTCTGGACAGATTCTGTCTTCTTTTGTTTTATGCACTCTTTGGGCTTGGGAATCGAATTTCCATGATTCTTTCCAGCAAGAGAGTGAACATACAACATAATTAACCTTATTGTCTATCTACTGGAGCATTTGATTTGGAATTTTGCACAGCAAGCATGTGATTTGTTTGTCCTTGCTAATCTCACCCCACAGAAATAGAATGGGAGAAACATGTTTTGTGAAGTTTTTTCACAGGGAATAGAGGAGATGCGCCTAAAGACATCCAAGAATGGTGAAAGCCATAAGCTTGGGGATGTGATGGACACCCCACTGGAGCTACACTCTTTTGGTCAGCACACGTCTACTTTCTGTTTTTCTAAGCAAAGCATTTATCGTAGAGACTCGAAGCGTCTAGTTTTTGTTTTTATTTTTGTTTTGATAAGACCACACCCATCATTTTATATGAGATTGAGCTACTGGAGTTTGTGGTTGGAATGTATTGGATGCTAGTATTATGACTTGGAATAGGGATGCCATGGTTGATTTGAAGAGCTACATATGTTTGCATGATTTATAGGCTTTTTGTAGAAATTTGCAATAATGTTGTCTTGAGCTATGTCTTATTCGTGTCCTTGATGTTAATTGCTGGTTTATTTAGTTTGTCATGAAATGAGTAGTTCTATGGACATATGCATGCATAGTAGCTGGTCAACTATCTCCCTCTTGCTAGCCAAAAAGTTAAAAATTCCAACAAGTAAAAACTTGTTTCCAACACTCCTTAGCCAAGTATTTCCAGTGAGTCCACCATATCTTCCCATTAGCTTCATTGCTATTCCGAATATGTTCACCATGTTATTTTGTTATTTATGTTCTAAATTAAGATATTCACTTTATTAATTGTCATGGGTTGAACTTGGGATAGGACTCTCACGAACTTTTGAAGGCACACTTTACTTTTTATGCATCTAATAAACATGACCCAATAATGGGAGCCACAAGTTTTGCGTTTGACAAGTGTGCGGTTGGGAGCTAGCTATAAACGTGTATCACCGGAAAGCTTTCAACATTGCACAAAAATTTACATTTGGTTGATATCATGTACTTTTGTTTTTGGACTCCTGCCATGCCGAAATGAAATAGAGGAATAGTAAGTTTTGATGAGTAAGTATCTATATGACTAGAGAAACGCATTGAGCCGCTAACCCAAGCCATGCTTTATCATGGTGGAAATTTACTTACAGCTTGAGTGACTCTACAACACATACTACAATAAAATAAGAAGCTATGCATAATAGTGAATGAAAATAAAAAGGATGATGAGTCTACTCCGTTTGTTTGTCTTGTCATTGTGACATGGGCTTGTTTCCATGTCATGGGGCAAGAGGTACCTCTTTGCGGTTCTCTATGATGTCATTAATACTTATTATGATTGTACAAAGCTTATTAGGAATCTTAAGTTGAGTAATCATGGAGTAGGTTTTCACACTCACGGGGCATGAGGCTTTCAACCACCTTGTCATTCACATTACTTAAACATTCACCATTTAAGATGCTAGTGATAAAGGGGCAATGAGAGTCCTAGATCAATGGATACCACATTTCAATTAGTAATTTTAGTTGAATAATTTAGAGGCTAAATAAGACTTGATCATGTTTTACCTCTACTCAATTTTCTCCAAAGTGTCCACCATATTTTCTATTTTCCATTATGATATTCTTTGACCAATATATGATTTTATTTTTCATTTTGTGTATGCATTTGGTCCATAGTGCTTTTATTTCATTATACACTTTGTGAACTTTCATGAAGCATCTTTGCTTGCATATTTGATATTTCTTACAACATGAATTGTATATTGCTACTCATTTCTAGTATTAATCATTTGATTATATGTATCATGAATAATCCTCCTTGATATCCCATGATTTTTTCAATATGCAAAGTCCATGTTAGTTTTATCACCTTCATACTCGAGGACGAGCATGGGTTAAGCTTGGGGATGTTGATGCATGTAAAATGCATACATGAACTTTGCATGTTATTACTTGTTTTTCCTACATATTAGCAACTTATATTCATGTTTTATAATGATTTGGAGGATTTTCTAAACAATCCCCCTTCTTTTGGTTCTAACCCTGTTTTTCCAGAAAACGTACTTTTTAGTGTTTCAGACTTTCCGGGAGCTTCGGGACTCCAAAAAGGGCAAGGCCAAAGAGCACGGTTCAGAATTTTCGAGACGAAGACCATGGGCCAAAGTAGAGGGCCAAAAGGCCAACCAGGTGGCAAAGAGGACCCTCCACGCGGCTACATTCCTTGGCCGCGTGAGAGGCCCCCCTTTTGCCCCCGTGGCTCCGATGCCGTCGATCTTTCTTCTCCCGAGTGTCTCGTGACCTAAAAACGACTATATAAAGGGTCCCCTGGCCTTTTCGAGGAGGAGGCGGCGCCGAGAGACGAAACCACAAAACAGAGAGACAGAAGGCTGCCGCCGGAGAAGATCGGAGGGGGGAAACGCCGCCGGGATCACCCCCGGACGGCTCCACCCCCCTCCGGCGTGTTCATCATCAACATCTACAGCAAGATAAGCTTCATCTCTCCACTGTAATCTCTTGGCAAACACGATGTAAGATGCAATACTATATTCCCTTGATGTATTGTGTCTCCCCGTCTATGTTTGAGTAGTGAATTGTTCTTGGCAATGGTGAAATAGTTCGTTGATTGGTTGCATACAAGTTTGTTATCTTCTATGATTGTCTTTATGTACAATATATGAGTGCACGCATATGTTGGGGAATGCATGTAAGGTGATCACCGGTAGCATAATGGAGTGGTGGTGACCTGGGAGTGACAGTAACCTGAGACCGAGCCACAAAGTTAAGTTATTGGGGGATATATATAGGGGACCTTAGAATGTAAGGCTATGGTGGGACTTTATGTCTTAATCAATCTTGTGCAGTCATTTACTTGGCCACATGATCCATCATAAGGGGTTGTAGATCATTTACTTGACTATACCTATTCATGGCTCCTTCCTAGAAGAAACAACTAAGACTAAAACATGTGCTTCACTAATTTTGACAACCACACGAACGAAACACCTATTGCTAGAACACTTGCTCCCTTGAGATACTTGAGATATTTGCTGCTTGCTACTTGTGAAACTTGCTTAGAAACTTGCATTTTAAACTTGCTTCACTAGTTACTAGACAAACCACACTCCACGTCACTTGCTTTTAATTAGTTAGTTCCTTTTAGTCAAACTTATTGCTTTGCATAAACATCCATATAAGAGGGTTATAGGGCTTTAGAGAATAGATAGCTTACCTTCAGTTCCTCGTGGGTTCGACACTCAAATACTTATTGAAAGGTACTACAATTGATCTCCTGTACTTGGGAGTCATCAGGGAGCTGCTCGTGAACGAGGTAGTCGTAGATGGTCTGCCCCCATGATGGCGTGATGTGTATGATGAGCACCGTGTGCACGTCCGGCTGGGTAGCCCCGGGGTTTATCGTTCCGGACGAGGGGGCTTTTATCGGGCCGGTTGTCCCTGTTCTCTCTCCGTTGATCAGCTTCGGGACGGGGACTGCGGGCGGCTAGGAGGCGGCAGCCCCCCTAATTTGCTGGTTCGCCGGCTGAGGTGGCTGGGGCGGCAACCCTCGGGTCCACGAACTCAGGCGGATGGTTAGGGTTAGCCAGCAAGATGATGGAGTCGGAGGCCATCAATGGCGTGATGGATGGCTTGTGAAGGTGCTCGAGGGAGACACCAGGCGGGATAGTTTACCAGGTGGATCCGAGCTTCGAAAGCATGTCCTCTGTCTTGTTGTGGGCTCACGGTACATAGTCGAATTCTCACCCTTCGAAGCAGACGCAGATGTGCTGGACAAAGAAGTGGTAGGCAGCCATGTTGGCGTCCCAGTCTCCAGTCTGAGTTGCCGAAGGAGAGGATGCGCTAGATTCCTATCTCCTTTGCCATCTTGAGGCCGTGGAACGAGGGCCTCGTACTCGGCCACATTGTTGGAGGCATTGAAGTGAATTTGTAGCGCGTACTCCAGCAAGTTTCCCTTGGGAGAGGTGAGGAAGATGCCGGCTCCCAAACCCCCATGCATTTTGGAGCCGTCGAAGCGCATCTTCCAGTGTGAGGAATCGGGGACATGCGGCAGGTACTGAGTCTCCGCCCAGTCGACGAGGAAGTCAGCAACGACTTGAGATTTTATGGCGGTGCACGACTCGTAAACCATGTCGTGTGTCGCCAAGTTGATGGCCCATTTGGCGATGCGGCCGTCTGCGTCCTTGTTGCCGATGATCTCCAAAAGCGGGGCCATGCTCACCACGTTGATAGTGTGCTCTTGGAAGTAGTGGAGGAGCTTCTTGGCGGTGAAGTGCACGCCGTAGACAAGCTTCTGGTAGTGGGGGTACTTCTGCTCGGACTGCGAGAGGACCTCGCTCATGTAGTACACTGGCTGATCTTTGTCTTTCTGCGACCGCTCGACCACCAATACGACAGTAATGACCCGGCTGGTGGCCACGAGGTACAATGCATGGGCTCCTTTGGTGCCAGAGGTGTTAGGACCGGGGCGGTGGTGAGCGTCCGCTTGAGGTCAAGGAAGGCCGCTTCTGCATCCTGGGTCTTGGTGAATTTGTCCATTTTCTTCAGGAGCTAGTACAACAGGATAGCTTTCTCTCCCAGTCGGTTGATGAACCGGCTAAGGGAGGCTAGGCAGCCGGCAAACTTCTGGATGTCCCTCGGCCGATTCAGCTGCTTCATGTTTTCTATGGCGGCGATCTTGTCTGGGTTGGCCTCGATTCCTCGCTTGGATACAAGGAAACCGATGAGCTGGCGGCTGGCACCCCGAAGACGCACTTCTCCGGGTTGAGCTTTATCTTGAAGTGGCACAATTTTTCGAAAGTTTCTTCCAGGTCCTCGAGGAGGGTGCGCTGCTTCTTGGTCCTGACCACCACGCCGTTCACGTAGGCGTGGACATTCCGTCCGATCTGATCGTGGAAGCAATTCTGCATGCACCATTGATAGGTGGCTCCCGCGTTCTTCAGCTCGAACGACATGGTGATGTAGCAGTAAGCCCCATAGGGCGTTATGAACGCCGTCTTGATTTGGTCAGCCGGGTTGAGCTTGATCTGGTGATAGCCGTGGTATGCATCCAGGAAGGAGAGGAGCTCGCAGCCGGCTGTGGAGTCAATGACTTGATTGATTCGCGGCAGGATGAATGGATCCTTGGAGCATGCCTTGTTTAAGGAGGTGTAGTCGATGCACATGTGCCATGTGCCATTCTTCTTTATGACCAGGACTACTTGGCGAGCCAGTCCCGGCGGAGGACTTCCATGATGAATCCGGCTGCAAGAAGCTGGGCGATCTCTTCTCCGATGGCTCTTCTTCTTTCTTCTGCGAAGCGGTGGAGGCCTTGCTTGACTGGCTTCGCATCCGTCATGATGTGGAGTGAGTGCTCAGCCAACTCCATCGGACACCCGGCATGTCCTTGGGGGACCATGCGAATATATCCTGATTCTCATGGAGGAAGTCGACGAACACGCTTTCCTAATTGGGGTCGAGGCTTGCTCCGATGGTGATGGGCCTCTCGTCGGGCCGTCTGGCATCGAGGGGGATTTTCTTGGTGTCCTTCATCGCCCGGAACCGCGACTCGCTCGCCTGTCTCCCGGCAGCCGGCACTCCTAGAGGCTCGTCGCTGATTTCGCGATGGATCAATTAGAGCTCTTCGGCGTGCGTGACGGATTCGGCCAGCTTTGAGTCGTATGAGGCGCATGCGATGGATCGCTTGTAGTCGCAGCAGACGGTGATGATCCCACGCGGGCCAGGTAGCTTCATCTTCAAGTATGCATAGTGTGGGACCGCCATGAACTTGGTCAAGGCGGGACGACCGAGTATGGCGTGGTAGGCGCTTTGGTGGTTTACCATCTTGAGCCAGATGGGCACGCGGTGGAAGTTCTCCTCTTTGCCGAAAATTCCATCTAAGCGGACGGTTCCCAAGGGAGTACATAGCTTTCCTGGCACTATGTTGTGGAAGGTTGTCTGGCTGGGCTGCATCATGGCCTCGGTGAGGGCTAGCTTGTCGTTGGTGTCCTTGTAGAAGATGTTGATGCTGCTGCCACCGTCGATGAGCACCCGGGAGAAGGTGCAGGCACGTTCCCCAGCCACGATGATGGGATATAGAAGGAGAGAATAGCTCCTCGGGCTAGGTAGGACGCCCTAGTGGTCCTTCCGGCTCCAAGTGATGGGCTGCCCGGACCAGTCGAGGATCTGGGGCACATCAGGGACGGTGGCATTCACTTCCGCCATGCGTGCGGGTACTACGCTTGTCGTTGCGCTCGATGACGGATATTACATAGTTGTGGTCTCGGCGAGGGTAGTTGTTGCAGGCCCCGCCAGCTGGATCATCCTGTCGGCCGCCTTGGGGGTTGTCACGATTTCCATCTTGGGTGTTCAGGGCAGGTGGAGCCGGTAGCCCTTTTCCCTTGGTCACGCTGGTCGTCCAGCTGCACTGCTGAGTGGTGTGAGTGGCCTACTTGCCAGGCCCGCTGTGGTACTTGTAAGGGGAGTCGAGTATCTACTCAAAGGTGTACTTTGGCTTCTTCCACGGGCGTTCATCATTCCGTTGCCTGGGGTAGTGGTTTCCGCCTGATCCACCCACCTGTCCACCGTACGTGGCCGCGACGAGCCGGCTGTCATATCGTTCGCCACCCATCTGGATGCCTCTCTTCTGGTTATCCCGGTTACTACCGCATTGGTTGTAGTTGCGGTCATGTCGTCTGGGACGCTCAGGGTGGCTACGTCCTTTTGGGCCAACTAGGTGTTGATGAGTTGATCAGACTGATCCAACTGGATGGTGATCTTCATGGCCGCGTCGGCCATGCCATATTTCTCTATGATGGTTAGGAGTGTCGCCATGGTTTCGGGGTCCTCCCTATAGATCTTGTGCTTTAACTTGGTGCCCTCCCGGCATCTGGCTGCGAAGTGCCCGATGGCGGTCTTCTCATCGATCCCTTCGCAAGTGTTGTGTAGGGTGGTCCATCGGGTGAGGTACTCGCGGTCTGTTGATGTCTACGCACGCTTCTATTCTTGTAGACAGTGTTGGGCTTCCAAGTGCAGAGGTTTGTAGAACATCAGCAAGTTTCCTTTGAGTGGATCACCCAGGGTTTATCTAACTCAGGGAGGTAGAGGTCAAAGATATCCCTCTCAAGCAACCCTGCAATTAAGATAAAAGAAGTCTCTTGTCTCCCCAACACACCCAATATACTTGTTAGGTATATAGGTGCACTAGTTCGGCAAAGAGATAGTGAAATGCGAGTAATATGGATGGTTATAAGTAATAATAGCAATCTGAAATAAATATGGCAGCAAGCAAACATGTAGCAGAACAGGCGAAAAACGGTGTTTCAATGGTTGGAAACAAGGCCTAGGGATCCTAATTTCACTAGTGAACACTCTCAACAATGATCACATAATTGAATAACTAAATATCTTCTCTTCACTATGCTACTCTTAACCCTCTCCGGTTGGATAACGAACACTAATCATTGTGTAGGGCTGCAAAAAGCATTCCTTAAAGTAAGCATTCCCATGTCTAGTTAGCCCCACACTGTCAACTTGAGAGCCCTAGAAGGTACTAGACAAACACCACAATTCATAGAGGAGACACACACGATGTGCACACTGTCGCCTTCACACCGCAGGACAAGGTGACTCCAAAGTTCATATTAATAAAACACTTGAGTAGCACAATAGATGAAGAGTAACATCTACTTATTCAACTAGATTACAAAGCTCACGATCACATATAGATCACACCATGGGAGAGAGAGATGAACCACATAGCTACCGGTAGATCCCTCAGCCTCGGGGGAGAACTACTTCCTCCTCATCATAGGAGACAGCAACGGCGATGGAGATGGCCGTGGAGTCGATGGAGATGGCTTCCAGGGGGGCACTTCCTCGTCCCGGCAGGGTGCCAAAACAGAGATCTGTCCCCCGAAATTTGGGTTGACAATGACGGCGGCTGCGGAAGGTTTCGTGGAATTTCGTCGATTAGGTTAGGGTTTTCGGGAGGAAGGCCTTAAATAGGCGGAAGAGCAACACCGATGGGCTACCAGGGTGGCCTCACCACCCCCAGGCGTGGCCAAGGGGGCCCACGCCTGGCTATGGTGAGGGCCCCCTGGTGCCCGTCTTCGACTCCTCTTCGGACTTCTGGATGCTTCCGGGGAAAATAGGAACTTCAGGATTCGTGGGGTCCAATTCCGAGAATATTTCCAGAACAACTTTTTTGAAATCAAGAACAACAGAAAACAGGGAACTGGCACTTGGCATCTTGTTAATAGGTTAGTCCCGGAAAACGTGTAAAAATGCTATAAAGAAGGGATAAAATATGTAGCAATTGGCATAATATCAACATGGAACATCAGAAATTATAGATATGTTGGAGACGTATCAAGCATCCCCAAGCTTAGTTCCTACTTGTCCTCGAGTAGGTAAACGACGAAACAAAATAATTTCTAAGGAGACATGCTACCACACAATCTTGATCATAATATGTAAAGTAGAGCATGTAAACTAGGATCAAATGAACTAAAGCTAGGATCTATATTTGATATCAACAAGTAATGCATAAACAAATAAGAAGAAAGAAGCAAAACTTTTAATGAATCAATACTAAAAGACTATCAACCGTGCAAAGTTTATTAGAGATGATTTAAGCTTTCAAGAACAACAATATCATGCACGTCAAACGATCTTCACAACCCCTATTAGGATCAAGTCATGCTTTCCACACGATGCAATGCTTGAATCTTAAACTTTTTGCGCACTAAAAACAAGCAAGTGTTCTGCGTTGGTCCCTGGCACCGAGATGTTATGGCAAAGAGAACATTATTGGGGGTTTGGAAGGTCAATGGAAGAAAGGCTCACAAAGCTGAAAGTGGTCATTAGACAAGAGAAAGTCTTACAACCAAAGCTATGCAAGGAGTAGGGATTGCCACACAACGAATGCACATAGAGCTATAAGTGTCTGAAAGCTCTCCAATGGAACTAGTGGGGGTGCATCCAACTGGCTTGCTCACGAAGACCTAGATCTCATTTGAGGCGGCTCATCATTGGAATATACAAGCCAAGTTCTATAATGTAAAGTTCCCCACATAGTTATGAATGAATGATAATATGAAAACTTTCTCCAAACTGAAGTATTGGTGCTAAACATGAAGCACAAGTGTGGTATATAAAGGATAGTGATGCGCCCCCTCTCTCTTTATTCTCTCTTTGGCCATTTTTTGGGGCTTTTTCAATTTTTTATTATTTTATATATCCTCACCGGTAGGGGAAACATCCTATATTACAATGAATCATCACACTTTTAGTACTCATAACTCATAAAGAAATATCTCTGATGACTCTAACTGCATGCTCTTGCCAGTGTAGCAGTATGCATAAATAACCATGAAGCTCATCATCAAGTAACATAATGGAGGTGGATGTTGTGCAGCAATATATCTCGGAATGGCTATGGAAATGCCATGATAGGTAGGTATGGTGGCTGTTTTGAGGAAGAATATATGGGCTTATGCGTAGGAGAATAAAGTGTTGGGGCGCGTAGAGATAAACGAAAACTTTTCCTACGCAATGCTCCCAAGATCTAGCCGAGGTAGAAGGCCACGAATATTACCACTAGACGCGCAGGTGCGGATTATTGGTGCAGCGCGTCGGGGCAGTGCAGTCCCACGATCCGGTCCGGCCGATCCAATCCCTCGAACGTCGAAGTGCTGAACGTACAGCACCTCTGCCGGTATCCACACGTACGAGGAGGAGCACCGACGGCGGACTGCTAGGTCCGGTGCGGCGGCTGGACTGAGTGGGGCTAGGGTTCCCAACGCATGGGAGAGTGGACTAACGTGCCCGTTGGGCAACCTGCGCCCCTCTTTATATAGCGTATGGTAATGGGCTGCACAACACTTGTGGCCCATTCCCTCTGTGAGTCCGACTCACTAACTCAGTCCATTTCCGGTTCGGGTCCAACCCAACCAATACTTGCTCCCGCTCTTAAGTGTGTGACCCTGCAGGCTCATGGCGACTTGGACACGATTGGAGTCCAACTCCCAATAGATCAATCGGTAGCGGCTCCTAGCAGAACGTGCCGACTCCCAAGTACCATTGAGTCATGACGACATACCTTTCAATGTGATATTCATCTTAGTCCTTTTTGCCTCACGATATACCTTGTCGAGCTATAGGCGATTTATCGTCATCCCTTAAATAGCTCAACTCTCTTCTCGATCCGTGATATGTGATTCATCTGACTAACTCTTAGTCAATCGACACAGTTAACACTTAACTGAGTCGCGCATGTCCATGCTTCCTGAATCATATCACTCGAGAGGGCCCAGAGAATATCTCTCCATTCGGAGGGGCAAAATCCCATCTTGATTATCCACATCACGCAGCTTGCTTCTCATTCGACCCGAACTCTGCCTTTATAGTTGCCTTGTCACAGAACAACGTTTGACAGAACCTAAGTCGGTGATCCACAACTCGGATTGTGCGACAACCTCAGGTCTAAGGATTACATTGATTGAGACATGCAAATGACGACTTGATCGTTGCATCTCAATGTGGGTCAGTCCGACTTGCTAAACTCTTTAGCCAAGTCCGTGAACGTTGGAATGGCATCACCATGCCCATGACAAGTGGAACCGTGTCATCAGCCAACACTCACATTAGTCTAGGGTGTGTGTCCAGCACAACCTTAACGACCAAGGACAATTAGTATGAACAACATGAATACATAGTTCCACAATCGAATCACATATTCAATGACATATATCAGATGTTCAAACCAAAGGACAACTTAATAACTTTATGAATACAGTGGGAATTACATCATACATGATTGCCTCTAGGGCATATTCCCAACAGTCTCCCACTTGCACTAGAGTCAATCATCCTGGCATCATATGCCTAGGCATCGAATGCCCATGCCTCTCGTGTGCGCCTCATGCTTAGGCTGTGGTAGCGCCTTTGTCAACGGATCTGCAATGTTTGCATCCGTGTGTACTTTGCATAACTTGATATCACCTTGTTCGACAAACTGGCGAATGAGGTGGTACCGCATGAGTATATGTTTGTTCTTCTGGTGTTGTCTAGGTTCCTTGGCTTGTGCGATAGCACCATTGTTGTCACAATATACGACCAATGGATTGGACGCGCCCTGAACCACACCAAGATCAATCAGGAGGTTCCTGATCCAAACAGCTTCCTTTGCCGCCTCTGAGGCAGCAATATACTCAGCCTCTGTTGTAGACGCAGACACCGTATCTTGCTTGGAACTCTTCCAGCTCACAGCTCCTCCGTTCATTACGAACACGTATCCCGATTGCGAACGAGAATCATCTGAGTCGGTGAGATAACTCGCATCCGTGTAACCCTTTACACTGAATTCCTCATCACCTCCATAAACTAGGAACATTTCCTTAGTATTTCTCAAATACTTAAGGATGTTTTTAACCGCTGCCCAGTGGGCTTCGCCAGGGTCAGCCTGGTATCTGCTCGTAACACTTAGAGCATAGGAAACATCTGGCCTAGTACAGATCATGGCATACATGATGGATCCGATTGCCGAAGCATACGGGATCACACTCATCCGACTTCGCTCATCAGTCGTCGAAGGACACTGAGTCTTGCTAAGTTTTATGCCATGGGACATCGGCAAGAATCCCTTCTTGGACTCTTGCATTTTGAATTTCTTCAAAACTTTGTCCAGATATGTACTCTGACTCAATCCAATGAGCCGCCTTGATCTATCTCTATAGATCCTGATTCCTAATATGTAAGTTGCCTCACCCAAATCTTTCATTGAGAAACTCCTTTCCAATGACTCTTTGGTTTCTTGCAACATCATGACATCATTTCCAATCAGTAATATGTCATCCACATATAAGATTAGAAAGTTTACTTTGCTCCCACTAAACTTCTTGTATAAACAAGAATCATGATCACTTTTGATGAAGCCAAACGATTTGACTACCTCATCAAAGCGAATGTTCCAACTCCGAGATGCTTGCTTCAACCCATAAATGGATTTCTGAAGTTTGCATACCTTGTTAGCATTAGCTGGATCGACAAAACCTTCGGGCTGTATCATATACACGTCCTCAGTCAAATTTCCATTAAGGAAAGCCGTCTTGACATCCATCTGCCATATCTCATAGTCGAAATAGGCTGCTATGGCTAACATGATCCGAATTGATTTAAGCATCGCCACAGGCGAGAATGTCTCGTCGTAGTCAACTCCTTGAACCTGTCGGAACCCCTTCGCGACAAGTCGTGCTTTATAGACGGAAATATTTCCATCCATATCAATTTTCTTCTTAAAGACCCATTTGCACTCGACGGGTCTTGCACCGTCAGACAGATCAACCAAATTCCAAACTTGGTTTTCATCCATGGACTTTAACTCGGATCTCATGGCTCCAAGCCATGACTCGGAATCAGATCCCACCATCGCTTCCGAATAAGTTGCCGGCTCATTACTGTCTAACAGTAAAACATCTCGAGCACTCTGTAATCTGGCAGATCTCCGTGGTTCAGGTGCTGTTACCGGTGTAGGTACCACGACCGGCTCAGCCTCCAAGGCGTTCGCCGACTCGCCCCTAGCCGGTTCCTCTCGAATTTCTTCGAGTTGCACTGTGCTCCCACTGACTTCCCGACTGAGAAACTCTTTCTCAAGGAAGACACCATTCCGAGCGACAAACACTTTGCCCTCTTCCCGGTTGTAGAAGTAGTACCCCAAGGTTTCCCTCGGATACCCCACGAAAATACACTTATCCGACTTGGGCGTGAGCTTGTCCGACTGAAGTCGCTTGACAAATGCTTCACAACCCCAAATCTTAAGAAAAGACAAACTTGGCTTTTTACCAGTCCACATCTCATGTGGTGTCTTCTCTACTGACTTTGATGGTACTCTGTTTAGTGTGAAAGCTGCAGTTTCTAGACAATAACCCCAAAATGATAAAGGTAGATCTGTCCGACTCATCATTGATCGTACCATGTCCAACAAGGTCCGATTTCTCCGTTCCGATACACCGTTTCTCTGCGGTGTACCCGGCGGAGTGAGTTGAGGAACTATTCCACAACTCTTTAGATGGTCATCAAACTCATGGCTCATGTACTCGCCTCCACGGTCCGACCATAGAAACTTTATTTTCTTGCCGAGTTGATTTTGTACCTCACTCTGGAATTCCTTGAACTTTTCAAAGGCTTCCGACTTGTGTTTCATTAAATAGATATATCCATACCTACTTAAATCATCAGTGAAGGTAATGAAGTACTCATAACCACCTCTGGCTGTCGTGCTCATTGGTCCACATACATCACTATGTATTAGTTCCAACAAGTCGGACGCCCTTTCACAACTCCTTGCAAAAGGTGTCTTGGTCATCTTGCCTAGTAGGCATGATTCGCATGTCTCGAATGACTCTAAGTCAAACGAAGTTAGAAGTCCATCATCATGGAGCTTCTTCATGCGCTTCCAACTTATATGACCAAGCCGACAGTGCCAAAAGTAAGTCATATTCAGATCATTTGGTTTCAACCTTTTAACATTTATGTTATAGACCGATTGACTATCAAGATTTAAAATAAATAACCCGTTCTGAACGGGTGCAAAGCCATGAAACATATCTTTCAAATATAAAGAACAACCATTATTCTTAATATTCGACTCATAACCTTGTCTCATCAAACATGAGGCGGAAATAATGTTTCGACTAAGCGCTGGAACATAATAACAATTATTTAGTTCCAAAATAAATCCTGAAGGTAAATGAAGTTGCATCGTGCCGACTTCCAACGCAGCGACTCTCGCCTTGTTGCCGACTCGAATATCAACCTCTCCTCTTGCCACGCTCCTAGTTCTTACCAGCCCCTGCAACGAGTTGCAAATGTGAATGACTGATCCGGTATCATATACCCAAGAACTATTAGGCGCATCAGCAAGATAAATGTCTATAACATTGCACACAAGCGTACCTGAGTTGGAAGTCACACCTCCACTCTTGGCTCTGTCAGCCAAATACTTGGTGCAGTTCCTCTTCCAGTGGCCATCCTGCTTGCAATAGAAGCAATTGGCTCCGGCTGTAGGAGAAGGCTTAGTCTTTGAGGGAGCACTCTGGACAGGGCCATGGGTGCTACCTCCTGACTTATCCTTCTTCTTCTTAGTCCAAGAACTCTTCTTGAACTTAGCCTTATTCTGCACCATCAACACTTGACTGGTGCCTTTCTTGATATCAGCCTCTGCCGTTTTGAGCATCCCATGTAATTCAGTGATACTCTTATCCATACCATGCATATGGTAGTTTGAGATGAACGAACCATACGCACTAGGAAGAGAGTTCAGAATTATGTCAGTAGCGAACTCTTCGTTAAGTGGGACGCCCAGCCGATCCAGAGACTCAATGTAACCAATCATCTTGATTACATGCGGACTCAGTGGATCGCCATCTTTCAGCTTACAGCCCAGCAAAGCTTGAGAGACTTGATACCTCTCGGTCTTTGCCTGAGCCTGGAACATACTTTTGAGGCTTTCGATCATATCGTAGGCCTTAACATTCTCGAACTGCTGCTGCAAGTCTGGTTCCATGTGTGCAAGCATAAGACAGCTGATTTCCGTAGACTCATCTCTAGTCTTACGGTAGGCATTCATGACAGCGACAGTCGCATCGTCATCAGGCTCATCTGGAAGTGGAGTTTCTAGAACATGTTCTTTCTTGTCATGTTTGAGGACTATCCTCAGATTACGATACCAGTTGGTGAAATTAGTTCCATTAAGCTTATCTTTCTCTACGATTGACCTCAACGCAAACGCGGACAACTGAGGAAGGTTGCTAGGTGCCATTGATCTACAACAGAAAATACGCAAAAACACTTAAGACATGTATTCATAAAAGAGAAGGCATATTAAACGCTTTAATACTTATGCTCCCACTAGAACCAACACCCCTCCGATGGTTGCTAAGTGATTCAAGATCCTAAATAAGCAAGCCGACTAGTGAGCTTTAGCATCACCGCTAGCCGTCAAGTGATCTAGGTAGGCAACACCTTGCCAATCGTATCCAATACGACTCCTGTTAGTTGGGTGACATCACATGCCCCGGCTCCCAACCTACCTCGCCCCGAGCCCCACAACCGTTGTGATGGACTCGTCTAGATTACCAATTGATTCCGCTTGTAAGAGTCCGACTCAAACCCACCTAATCGGAAAGAATTGGTAGCACCTCAATTTCATGAGCCCACTACCAAGAATGTCCGACTTGTGATGGTGCAGCACTGGCGGGGCGACCGACTAGACCTTCTTTGAGGGATTAAAGAATCTACCAACTATCTAAACAGAGGTAAATAGAGACATAACAATAACACAAATAAAGCAATTATAATGTGAAATGGTATGGCTCTCTTCATGGTGATCGCCATCTCCACGAAGCTTGCAAGTCGACTCGTGCCAACTCTTGTCACGTGCCATCTTGCTCCATGTAGCCGACTTGTACATCGACTTGCATGCCACCGGGTTCTCCAACAAGCTACACTAGCTAGTAAATCAAAGATTACATAGAGAATCCGACACGCAGGTCGTTATACAATAAAATGACAGCACCTAGGCTCCAGCCGGCTGACATGAACATGATACGCAGATCATGTATGGATTACACACATCACATGCACATCAGACATACCATTCACAACTTCCTTCAAAAACAAGTTATGCATAGATACGATATCTACCGGCGTTGTGAACTCGCAACGACATCTAAGGCGCTACGACAGGGCGAAGCCGGCGGTCGGATAAAACGATTTTACCCGAATCTGATCCGTATTCCGATTCGACCAAACTCTTTGATCTTCGATCACCGCAACTGGATTTATGTGCACGGTATACCCCGATGGCGGAAACCGACCGGTAGGGGTAAGTTGTTCCACGACCTTAGCAGTATGATCACGGAAACCAGATCATCCATTAACCCCGAGTACGATTGATCCAATCAACCTTGTACAAAACCGATCTATCTCATAGACCGACCACCAAAACAGCAATTAGATCACATCTAACGCTAACTACATATCACATATGTACGGATCTCGGGCCTAATACCAGAAGCTACCGCTCTGATACCACTGTTGGGGCGCGTAGAGATAAACGAAAACTTTTCCTACGCAATGCTCCCAAGATCTAGCCGAGGTAGAAGGCCACGAATATTACCACTAGACGCGCAGGTGCGGATTATTGGTGCAGCGCGTCGGGGCAGTGCAGTCCCACGATCCGGTCCGGCCGATCCAATCCCTCGAACGTCGAAGTGCTGAACGTACAGCACCTCTGCTGGTATCCACACGTACGAGGAGGAGCTCCGACGGCGGACTGCTAGGTCCGGTGCGGCGGCTGGACTGAGTGGGGCTAGGGTTCCCATCGCATGGGAGAGTGGACTAACGTGCCCGTTGGGCAACCTGCGCCCCTCTTTATATAGCGTATGGTAATGGGCTGCACAACACTTGTGGCCCATTCCCTCTGTGAGTCCGACTCACTAACTCAGTCCATTTCCGGTTCGGGTCCAACCCAACCAATACTTGCTCCCGCTCTTAAGTGTGTGACCCTGCAGGCTCATGGCGACTTGGACACGATTGGAGTCCAACTCCCAATCGATCAATCAGTAGCGGCTCCTAGCAGAACGTGCCGACTCCCAAGTACCATTGAGTCATGACGACATACCTTTCAATGTGATATTCATCTTAGTCCTTTTTGCCTCACGATATACCTTGTCGAGCTATAGGCGATTTATCGTCATCCCTTAAATAGCTCAACTCTCTTCTCGATCCGTGATATGTGATTCATCTGACTAACTCTTAGTCAATCGACACAGTTAACACTTAACTGAGTCGCGCATGGCCATGCTTCCTGAATCATATCACTCGAGAGGGCCCAGAGAATATCTCTCCATTCGGAGGGGCAAAATCCCATCTTGATTATCCACATCACGCAGCTTGCTTCTCATTCGACCCGAACTCTGCCTTTATAGTTGCCTTGTCACAGAACAACGTTTGACAGAACCTAAGTCGGTGATCCACAACTCGGATTGTGCGACAACCTCAGGTCTAAGGATTACATTGATTGAGACATGCAAATGACGACTTGATCGTTGCATCTCAATGTGGGTCAGTCCGACTTGCTAAACTCTTTAGCCAAGTCCGTGAACGTTGGAATGGCATCACCATGCCCATGACAAGTGGAACCGTGTCATCAGCCAACACTCACATTAGTCTAGGGTGTGTGTCCAGCACAACCTTAACGACCAATGACAATTAGTATGAACAACATGAATACATAGTTCCACAATCGAATCACATATTCAATGACATATATCAGATGTTCAAACCAAAGGACAACTTAATAACTTTATGAATACAGTGGGAATTACATCATACATGATTGCCTCTAGGGCATATTCCCAACATAAAGTCCTCCCACGGGATTTGGATGCACTGGCGAAGTTTGCACCAGCTCTTAATGTGAGAAAGGGCAATGCACAGTACCGAAGAGGCTAGCAAATATGGATGGTGGAAGTGCCAGGAACCGCAACATAGACTCACGAGTTAAAAGGTTGCAGCAAGAAAATCATCTTATAAGGCACAATGCAAATCACTCCAAGAGGGTCCGTGGCAGTGACAAGTCACTGTTAGCTACCCCGACCGTAGCGCGTAACAAAAGGCCGATCAGAAATGTATCACTCGTACCAATCATATACCATTGTTTCTATCAGCTGGTAATTTAAGTGTGGCACAGTTTCAAGTTTATTAGACCAACCATTAAAAGTTTCTACTTACTAGTCATTCCCGTTTATCCATTAAGCAAATTAATATCTCAAAACAACAGCAATGATTCAAGTGAAGCAGTTTAGTGATCTACAAGACCATGCCATCATTTCCACTATACCAACTACCACATAAGCATTTCTATTCTCAACCAAGCACATATATATGAGAACCACCTAACTACAAAAGCTAACAGCTCTGAACAAATGATGCATGCAAAACAAGAGCTGGAAGCACTAAAATATCCAAGCATGAATACTCAACAAATATAAGTGAAGCACAAGAGTATTCTAACGAAAAATCGGAGCGTGTCTCTCTCCCAAACAAATATTCTAGGATACAACTATTTATTACAGCAAACAAAACCAAACAAACTGAAAAAAAAAATAAAAGACGCTCCAAGTAAAGCACATAAGATGTGACTGAATAAAAATATAGTTTCACTAGAAGTGACCTGATAAATTGTTGATGAAGAAGGGGATGCCTTGGGCATCCCCAAGATTAGATGCTTGAGTCTTCTTGGAATTTGCTGGGATGTACCACCGGGGCATCCCCAAGCTTAGGCTTTTCATTCCTCTTGATCACATCATATCATCCTCTTCTCTTGACCCTTGAAAACTTCCTTCACACCAAACTTCTCACAATCTTCATTAGCAACGTTAGTGCAAATCGAAATAATAAATTCACATGGTTCAATTTCAACACAAGCCTAACACTCATAAACACATTATCTACTGTCACAACTTCTTTTAAAACTCTTTTTCTCAAAAAAACACCAAAAGAAAGAGATTAAGAGGCAAATGCAATTATTAGCAGAAATATGTCAAAACAGAACAGCAGGTAAATATGATTTTTTTTCGAAAATCCTCTGTTGCTCAAATAAAAAGTGGTCATCTAAGAAAAGTTGCGTATATATCACAGGATGACGCACAAAAAAACTCAGGTCATTTTGAATTTTCTGTGATTTTATACGATTTTAACAGTGGACAACAGAAATCTGTTTCCTGCGCAGAAATCCGAAATATAGTCTCAACTTTCCACTAGAGGCTTTACTTGGTTCAACAAAGACACAAAAGAAAAGATACAGCAGGGTTGCTAAGGAAATATAAAACACCCAGGTGCAAAGAAAACAAAAATATACGACGGAAAACGGGTTGAAAACGGAGAAATAAAATGGGTTGTCTCCCGGAAGCGCTTTTCTTTTAATGCCTTTCAGCCAGGCACAATGATTTTTAAAAGATGCTCACATAAGAATAAGAGTTGAAGCACAATAAGAGAGCATCAATAAGAAAATATAAAACACATTTAAGTCTAACTCACTTCCTATGAAAAAGAATCTTGTAGAAAAACAAGTCAACGAAGCACAAAGTGACTAGCGTAGGAAGACAAAATAAGTGCAACTTCAAAAATTTCAACATAAAGAGGGGAAACTTAATATTGTTGAGATGCATAAAACCATGTTCCCTCTATCATAATAACCTTAAGTAGCATCATGAATAAAATTAACATTATAGCTATCACATAAAACATTCTTATCATGAGCCATATGCATAAAAGAATTAATACTCTCCACATAAGCATAGTCATTCTTATTAATAACAACGAGAGCAGGATTATCATAAAGAAATCGAACATCATAGACAAATTGCATATTAAAGAGATGGTTTTTAGTAATCCCACCATAATTATGGCAAGTTTCATGAGGATGGTTGTAATTATAGCCTATGTTATAACTTTCTTTATAATAATTATCAAAGACTGGAGGCATATTGAAATCATAATTAATTTTCTCCTCAATAGTAGGTGGACTAGAAATGTCATATTCATAATTGCAATCATCATATATTGGAGTCATAGTATCATCACAAGCAATAAAATAGTTTTCTTCCAAAAGGTGTTCATAATTTTTACTAGGAGGAGATGTATCAAGCATATAATCATTAATAGCAAAGGGGTTTTCAAACACATCATCCACAAGTTTAGAGCTTTCCATATTATCATTGGAAGGAGAATGTATAGTACTAGTAGTACAACAATTATTAATATCATCATTTTCAGAATTGGTACCAAATAGATTTTCAATATAAAAAGTAGTGTGTTTCTCCCAATCATGATCACTTTCATAAATAACAGGCATAGGAAAATTATCGAGTTTAGACTCATCAGCAAAAGCTGTAATATGATCAACATGCTTAGGGAGAGATACCACTACCTCTGTCCTTTTACTCCTCCTTTTCTTCTTCTTCTTCCCCTCTTTAGGAGGGAGAGGCTTAAAAGGAAACTTCTCCACATACCTTGGTTTACTGTCAGAAACAATAAAAAGAACTTTGGAGGATTCCTCCTCCTCATTAATAAGAACAAAACTCCTATTAGTCCTGTCATATTTTGGTAAAGTGTCCTCTTTTAGAATATTTTGTATGTAAGTATTTGCATGGCAATTTTCAACACAATAAAGATGGCATTCATGAAAGACACTATTCATATCAAAAGCACTCACATCAATCAAAGAAGTTTTTATTAATAACTCTTCACACCCAAAAAATAATGTAAGTTCATCATGATCATTAGGGGTGATCATGTCATCACAATACAAACTTGCAGTACTCATAGGATTCGAAAGGATACTATCATGGCTTGAGCATTGAAAATTAAAATGACCCACTTTACAACAAAGTTCACAAATAAAAGGATAGAGGGAACAAACTTTTTCACCAATATCATTTAGAGTCCTATCCCACATTCTAGTTTTTTTCATTCCTATGATGGATACAATATTCTTCTTCGATTTGATTCTTTTCACAAGGTCTAAGTGCTCCATAGAAATTAACATGCTTATAAGAAATAGTACTTTCAGAAGTTTGAGCATGTTTATTGCAATCATTAATAACAATTTCATTTTTCATGCAAGTTTCTTTAAAAGGTTCATGATATATGTCCCCATTTTTAGGAAGATTAATATAAGAAGCAAAGGATCTATACCAACCGACGGCTATTTGAAGATCAAGACCATATTTAGCATTAAGCTCATGAAAATCAGCAGTTTCAGCAAAAGTCTTAATGCAGTCATACTTATAGTTTATACCTGATTCTTTACCTTTGTTGTTATTCCAATCTTCACTATTGATTCGAATTCTCTCAAGAAGATCCCACTTAGCTTCGCCCTTCTTACTACAAAAAGAACCCTCTGAACAGGCATCTAGATAATCCTTCCAATGTCCTGAAAGCCTTGCATAAAAATTAGTAACAATTATTTCCTCACGAAGCTCATGGTTAGGAGATTTGAGTATTAATGCTTTCAGTCTTCCCCAAGCTTGGGAAATTCTTTCTCCATCATGAGGACAAAAATTATAAATGTAATTCCTATCTAAATATAGTTAATGAGAAGGATAAAATTTAGAGTAAAAGAGATATTCAAGTTCCTTCCACTCCAAATGATGAGGATCATCTAGTAGTTCATACCACTCCCTTGCTTTGTCCTTAAGTGATAAAGGGAATAGCCTCCTCTTAACTTGGTCCGTTGAGATACCTGCACACTTGAATAACTCACATAATTCATGCATAAAGTGTAAATGATCACTAGGATGGACAGTTCCATCTCCAAAATAACGGTTATCCATGACAAGTTCAACAATTTTCTTGGGTATTTTAAAAGGAATGCTTCCATTAGGAGGATTTAAAATATCACAAGCATCATTAGGTTTATCACATATGGGAGATAAAGTATCATCAGAGCAAATTTTCTCCTCTAAAGCTGGAAAACTAAAAATATCGTAAAAACTAGCTTCCCCAAGCTTAGACTTTTCCCTAGCATTAGGAATGATGGGGTGCAAAGAATTAATGCTGATAACATTTCTATCACTATTATGCAAACAAACTTCTATAAGTTTTTTAATTTTCTCTTCAAAAGCATCATGTCCTAATTCAATATAAATATTATAAAGTTCTATCATATTTTTGTTGTTTTCCATTAAGACTACTAGTAAAAATAAAAACAATAAGCGAGTAAAAATAAGCCTAACTAGTGAAAACAAGAAACAAAAATTGCAGAATCTAAAGGAAATAACTCCGAGCACTCACACCCGAGGATGTGAGTACCCTTACCTCCCGGTAAATATTGCACACTTCTATTCTTGTAGACAATGTTGGGCCTCCAAGTGCAGATTTGTAGAACAGCAGCAAGTTTCCCTTAAGTGGATCACCCAAGGTTTATCGAACTCAGGGAGGTAGAGGTCAAAGATATCCCTCTCAAGAAACCCTGCAATTAAGATACAAGAAGTATCTTGTGTCCCCAACACACCCAATATACTTGTCAGGTATATAGGTGCACTAGTTCGGCGAAGAGATAGAGAAATGCGAGTAATATGGATGGTTATAAGTAATAATAGCAATCTGAAATAAATATGGCAGCAAGCAAACATGTAGCAAAACAGGCGGAAAATGGTGTTTCAATGCTTGGAAACAAGGCCAAGGGATCCTACTTTCACTAGTGTACACTCTCAACAATGATCACATAATTGAATAACTAAATATCTTCTCTTCACTATGCTACTCTTAACCCTCTACGGTTGGATAACAAACACTAATCATTGCATAGGGATGCAAAAGGCATTCCTTAAAGTAAGCATTCCCATGTCTAGTTAGCCCCACACTGAGAACTTGAGCACCCTAGAAGGTACTAGACAAACACCACAATTCATAGAGTAGACACACACAATGTGCACACTGTCACCTTCACACCGCAGGACAAGGTGACTCCAAAGTTCATATTAATAAAACACTTGAGTAGCACAATAGATGAAGAGTAACATCTACTTATCCAACTAGATTACAAAGCTCATGATCACATATAGATCACACCATGGGAGAGAGAGATGAACCACATAGCTACCGGTAGATCCCTCGGCCTCGGGGGAGAACTGCTTCCTCCTCATCATAGGAGACAACAACGGCGATGTAGATGGTGGTGGAGTCGATGGAGATGGCTTCCGGGGCACTTCCCTGTCCCGACAGGGTGCCAAAATAGAGATCTGTCCCCCCGAAACTTGGGTTGGCGATGACGACAGCTGCGGAAGGTTTCGTGGAATTTCGGCGATTAGGTTAGGGTTTTCGGGAGGAAGGCCTTAAATAGGCGAAAGAGCAACGCCAGTGGGCCACCACGGTGGCCTCACCACCCCTAGGCGCGGCCGGGGGCCACATCTGGCTATGGTGAGGCCCCCCTGGTGCCCGTCTTCGACTCCTCTTCGGACTTCTGGATGCTTCCGGGGAAAATAGGAACTTCGGGATTCGTGGGGTCCAATTCCGAGAATATTTCCAGAACAACTTTTCTGAAATAAAAAACAGCAGAAAACAGGAAACTGACACTTGACATCTTGTTAATAGGTTAGTCCCGGAAAACGTGTAAAAATGATATAAAGGAGGGAGAAAACATGTAGCAATTGGAATAATATCAAGATGGAACATCAGAAATTATAGATACGTTGGAGACGTATCATCTGTCTCCTTCTCTCCTTAGACGCATTGACCAGCTGCTGCGACCGTCCCGGCCGCTGGTAAGTGTTGGCGAATTTGTAAACGAAGACTTCCTCGAAGTCCAGCCAGGAGTTGACACTGCTGGCTGGGAGGCCATTAAGCCATGCTCGGGCCGGGCCCTGGAGCATGAGGGATGCATAGCGGACCGCCACCCTCTTGTTGCCTCCTGCGATGGCGTAGTCAGTCAGCCAGTCTTCTGGCTTGGTGGTGTTGTTGTACATGGGGGTGTCGCGGGGAAGTGAGAACTTCGCCGAGAAGGGTTCTCCCTTGATGCGCGGTCCTAGGCAGGCGGGGCCGTCTGCCGGCTCGTCTTCTATCTCTTGCGAGAGCTTGAGCCCGTCGACACGGCCACAAAGGTCGTGGTTGACCGCGGGACCGAGGGGCCCTAGGAGATCCTGGACGCCACCTCGTCGGTTGGCCGATTGTTGCCCTTGGTGTCTGTTTCCTTGCACTGGAGGCAAGATGTTCGCCTGGATGGCCTGCGCTTCTGGATGGCGTCGTCTTCTGCCTTGGTTGTTGTACCGGTTGCCGTCCGCGGCCTGCTGGACAGGCGGCTCCTCCCTGGGGGCGGAGTTGACGTTGTGCTCATGATGTCCCCCAATGACCAGCTGTCTGTGGGTGTTGCGATGGCAGTGTGGCGTAGAAGCTTGCAGGTCCCCGTGCGATTTGTCGTCTCCCTCTTGGTTGCCCGAGCATGTGGTGGAGGCGTCGTACGCCTCCTGCTGCTAGTTGGCGCCCTCACGAGGTCTTGGAGATGCTGATGCTAGTGGCGTAGATCCTCCTCTTCCAGGGCGGATAGCTCATGTGCGGCCGCCTGGACTGCCCTCATGTTCCGCGTTAGGGTGCTGTAAACCGGCCGCCTGGGTATAGGCGGAGCTGACTGTTCCCCCTGGTGCATCTCGCTGAGGAGATTGCCTCCACGAGGACACACTTCATCCCTCTGTCTGGGCATGTTTTTGCCAGAGGGAAGCGGTGGGTCATGTTGTACTCCCGAATGGTAGCCTCCACTTGGCGCTGCCTGGACGCTACCTCTTCCGCCTTGCAAGAAAAAGGCATGTTTTCTCTAGATCTTTTGCTGCCTTTGCTGGGTCGGCGTTGGGGGTGATGGGCACGTTGAGTCCCTCTGTGAATGCGCCGTTGCTGGGGCCAATCGGGCGGGGGCCTTCTGGCACTTTGCTGTCGGCTGGGTCGATGATGACCATGGTCTCTCGAAGATGTAGGGCACAGTGCTGCTTTCACAGCCGACCGTCTTCTCGGGGAGACAATCTGAGCAAGCGAGCACCTTGGTGGGGTACTCGAAGACAACGATGATGTAGACGCGATGCTCACCGAAGGAGACAGTAGAGCCGCCTGCTAGGATGGACTCCTCCTTCGCGAAGCATCAGGCATTGTATCATGCACGACAGCACCTTGGTGGGGTACTCGGAGACTGCAGACGCCGGTCTATTCCCCACGATGGGAGCCAACTGTCGTGGTATCATGCACGGCAACACCATCGCGTTAACGATGGAGTTTACATAAGGGACATAGGGCGCAAATATCGGTGTTCGTGCATGATAGGGAATCAAGCGTGAAGGTGACACAATGTACCCATGTTCGGGACCTCAGCCTTGTGAGGTCCTTACTCCTGCAAGGATGCACTATGAGTGGTGTGATCTGGTGTTACAATGTGCTCCTAGAGCTGTATCCGCTAAGGTAATTCGTCCCTGCTAAGAGAGGCCCAGACTGCCTTATAAAGGGGTTGGCATTTCGGCTGACATGCGGGGCCTACTATATGGCCGTCCCGCTGGGACACACTAACGGTCATGTACAATGTACTTCCTTCCGAGTATGTCAGCAAGGTACACAATGGGACAAGACATGAATTCTACTAATCATGATGCAGGCGGCCAAAGTTCCCGCGTACGACTGCCTACTCCTCCAGTAGAAACATAGTAGACATTGGGCGTGTTGTCCCGTCGCTCTTTACCCCATGCCTGCCCTTTGCCCATCCCGTCCTTGCTCGTCAGATCCATGCAACCAGAGTTATCAGCCGGCCGGAGTCATCAACCGGCCTAACCCAACCGGCTGGTAGAGCATCCACACAGCTGGCTACTCTTCCTAGTGTTTCCCTGATCTTGTACTTGGCTTAGATGGTGGGTAATCCCCCCCAACACCGACCGTTCTGTTTTGACAGATTTCTGCCAATATTGGCATTTGCATCTTAATCTCTTTCTTTTGGTGTTCTTTTGAGGGGAAGAGCTTTAAAAGAAGTTGTGACAATAGCTAATGTTTTAAATGGAGTGTTAGAATTGTGTTGCAACTGAACCAAGTGGATTTATTATTTTGATTACACTAACATTGCTAATGAAGATTGTGAAAAAATTTAAGTGGAGGAAGTTTTCAAGTGTAGTGAGAGAAGTATAATATGATGAGATGAAGGATGGACAAAAGCTCAAATTTGGGGATGCCCATGTCACCCCAAGACATATCCAAGAAGTACAAGTGTCAAATCTTGGGGATGCCCAAGGCATCCTCTTCTTCATCAACAAAAAATATCAAGTTTATTTCAAAACACTATATTTTTATTGCTTCACATGATATGTGTTATTCTTGGAGCGTCATTTTATTTTTCTTTCAGTTTTGTTTTCTTTTCTTTGCAATAGCTTTTGGTTGGATCCTAGAACTTTTATTTTGGAGAGAGACACACTCTGTTTTAATTATCTAGAACACTCTAGTTTTCACTCTTATTGTTCTGTGAGCGTTCAGTTTTTGCTAGTACTGCGTTTAGCTCTTGTTTTTATTCGAATTTTGTTCAGAGCTTGTTGGTTTGCTTCAGTTATATATGATTAGCCCTCTTATTTTTGATGATTATTTGCTTTGAGATTTGTTTCAAATAAGTTGATTGGTATCGGAGAAGAGTAAATAGTTCATGCTTATAGTGGTGCAATAGGAAGCTTGTTTTGACTATGGCTTAGCCTTTGGCACGCTATGTTAGATGTTATTTTAATTGTGTTCTTAGTAGTATATGATGTATCATGACTAGTCTCAAATAGCTGAGAGTGCTTAATGTGCCATTGAAATTAATCATGTGTTGTTTCCTCGTATTGAAGCATGGTTTTGTGGTATTTTGTCCTTTAAATGATTTATCTGGATTGACTTGGCGCATGCTCACACCATGTTATAACTACAAACAAAGTCACCTCTAGCCTTTATGATAATTTATTTTTTGACTTGTAATATCACTTCATACTTTGATTAATGATGTTTTGTCGTTATGCATGTTTATGGCCGTTATTGCTCTCTTAGTTTGCCGCTCTCAGTCTTTTGCTAGCCTTCATCTGTACTGAGTATGAGCTCTACTCATGCATCCAACTTCCAAAAAATCAAAGTTTGCCAAATGTGTCCATCATATCTACCTATATGTGGTATTTCACCCCCACTCCAAGTAAATTTCTTGTGTGCTACCTTTAAACCTTCAAAAATATTAACCTATTTTGTGTTCTCGTTTTAGCTCATGAGGAAGTATTGAATGCTTTATTATGTTTTCATGCTTGATGGCTTCACACCTGACTAGCATGAATAATGTGCTAGTCCTTAATATTGCAAAAAGAGCAGGCATCTGGGTGCCCAGCCCAAAGTAAGCTACAATAATAACGTTAAAATCTCCTCACAAGATGGAGTTGAAAAATCATGAACTTAGCTTGTGCAAACAAGTAGACATGGGAATGTTATGATTATCCTATGGGAGCCTCTCTTGAAGCCATTAAACATGAAAATATGATAGATCATTTGATAGCATTCATTGACATAAACATACACCTCTCTCAAAATTGTTTTCAATATCTCTGTTTTATTAAATAAAAATCTCTAGCACATGAGTAATCCATCATTCCCTATACGAAGAGCCTTTCTTTTACTTTTATGCCGAGTCTTCATATTCTTACTTTATGCACCAGTAAGAGAGCATAGTTTCCATTATGAGTATAATGTGCATAGTCCCAAAATTTATTTTCGATTGATTCATGATTGTGGTGTTGTTTTCTCTCAAATTATTTGTATCTAGTCACCATTTAAACTTTTAAGGTGTTCTGACATTTATGTTTTGCTACCACATGAAGGACAAGTTGGATACCACTTTATTATGTTTTTATTTATGATTGAAATAAATGTATCACTTTCAATGCTTCATTATTCATTGTCTTCTGTTTGTGTTACTTTTCATGTGCAACATGGTTGCTAACTTTACATTAGTTCAAATAATATTTACCATGCCTTTGTTAAAGTATTTTGATCTCATCTTGCAATGCTTTTACATAACATTGATCAAGATTTGTGTTGTCTTCATGTCACATCAAAAATTATTTTGTTATCACTTACCTACTCAAGGACGAGCATGAATTAAGCTTGGGGATGCTGATACGTTACAAACGTATCTATAATTTTTTATGCTCCATGCTTATTTTCTACCCAATAACTTTTGTTTTTCACATGTTTTCTACCGTTTTCCAGATATTTTCACATACTAACCTATTGACAAGATGCTCTAGGCTAGTTGTTGTTTTCTACTATTTTTCTATTTCAGAAAAGTTCATAAGGAAATATTCTCGGAAAGGGCTGAAAATCCACGACGATCATTTTTTTACCCTGAACAGAGACTGAGTCCAAAGAAGAGCCAGATGGGGGTCAGGGGCTCTCAGGGGGTGCCAGGTGTGGCCCCACCCTAGGTCGCGCCTGGTGGGCCCCTGGCCACCGCCTCTCGGTGCCTCTTCGCCCATAAATTTCCTTCAACCCTAAAAACTTCGGGGGCGGTGTTATTTTTCACAAAACATACAAAGAGGCCCCATCACCTCGAAAGTCCAATCTAGGGATTTTGGGGTCCTGCTCTGGCACCCTGCCGGAGAGGGAAATCGTCATCGGAGGCCTCTACGTCGCCATGATCGCCTCCGGACAGATGCAAGAGTAGTTCATCTCGGGACTATGGGTCTGTAGAACTAGCTAGATGGTTGTTCTCTCCCCTATGCCTCCATGTTTAGAGTCTCATGAGTTGTCTCACATGATCGAGACCACCGTTATGTAATTGTGCATGTTGTGTTTGCTGGGATCCGATGAACCATGAGATTATGATTATTTTGTTCATGTCAATCTGAGATGCTTCACTTATATTCGCAGAGAGTTTTAATCTTGTCTTGCAATGCTCTCCGGCGTTTATGATTACCTTGGCCACATAGTTGTTTTCACCTCCAAGAGAGGGTTTATATGCTTGATGGTAGGTTCATGCCTCCCTTACATCTATGCTCGAGTGACAGAAACGTGACGGATGGGGGATGTGTTGTTGCTACTAGAAAGAAAAAAACAGTGCTCTTGTCTATGGACGAGGACCACTGCTTACATTACGTACTTGTTCTTAATGCATTTGTCTGTTGCACATAAAGCAATCACTTCGTTGCTGCAACTTAATACCAGAGAGAATTGTTGGATAGTTTTCTTGAGGTGGACTTTTATATATGGATGCATGCTGGATAGCGGTCCATATGCCTTGACATAATTCCTACAATGTTAGAACCCGTGAACTATATCTCGGCATAATAGTATTGTTATACGTTCATGAGTTGTCAATTGCCCAGCCCACGGTCCTATTTTCCTCATATTTGCAACCTTCTTTTAAACACTTTTCATTATTGTTTCCTCGCAGTTCTGTTTTTTACTTTTATTGTTTTCCAAGACTATACATTTAATTCTCTTGTTTTTAGCAAGACCGGAAGATTGACAACCTTCCGGAAAATTGGGGCAAGAGAGAGTTTGTGTTTGTCTGCAAGTTCCACGCTTGTTGATGCTTGAGACAACAAGCAATCTTCTCTAAGACTAGGAAGTCCTACTGGTTCGATAAACCCTAGTTCCTTAACCGGGGGGAAATTTCCGCTAGACTACATCATACCTTCCGCTTGGGGTCTCCCAACGAGCGTGTGATCACGTCAGCATCAAGACGCTGAGTTCCTGAACAAGCCCATTCTGAATTATGTTCAGATATGGATCATCTTCTTGTACGGGCTGGCCACCGGCAAATTTTCCAGGGGATCATACGATCCCCTCAGAACACCTCTCCCGGAGGATGCCGACACGCAGGACTCCGACACCGTCATCCTCGATGGACCTCCGGAGAAGCCCGTACACCATGGCAAGAGGAAGAGGGGAGACCTGGGCGACGACGAGATCTAGACCTTTGCCAGCATGACGGAGGCAGTGAAAGAGGTGGCCGCGGCCAACAGGGAGATCAAGCCTACGGGACATGCACCCGAACCTCTACACGGCTGTCATGGATGTCGTTGGCTTCACGGAGGAGGCCCTCGTGATATCTCTCGGCCACCTCGTGGACAAAAAGGCCCAGGGTGTGAACTTGGTTGGCATGGCGCAGCAGCACAGGACACTCTGGCTTAGGACATTCCTGGGCAAATACTACAAGGAGTGAGCGTTCCTTTTGGGGGTGGCGGTGGCAGCAGCAACATGACGACGACGATGATGCTGATGATGTTGTAATTTTTTGGGTAGCTAGGGCTTCAAAACTTCTCTTATGGCCCGTATATTTTGATGATGTGGTATATACTAACCCCTCTATGATGATGAACTTGCTGCTGCTGGTGGTGGTAGGATGACACCGACTTTTGATGTGGTGGTAGGTTAACACCACAGTGATAGGATGAACTCGTGATCCTCTTTTGCTAACGAACATGCATGCTCTTTTAGGTTTATATTGGACTGAAATTGGATGCATGATCTGATGTTGTTTCATGCGTGCTGTAGTGATGTTCTTGTCATCTGTCTTTGCAGATGAACTGGTATGTGGTGTACAGAGGGAGGTTTTTTTCAGATAAAAGGCAGCAAACTGCCCAGCTTTAAATTAATGAAGTTAGAGTATCCAACAAGAGTTTCCGACAAACGCAACAACAACTCCGGCGCCACACCGGCCCTGAAGGAGCTCACGAACACACACGACACATAACCGCAAGGAGCCGGCCTCCCCGCTAATAAACGGGAAACCAAATGACAGCAAAAGACGCCTGAAGGCAGCGGTCGCAAACATACAAAGCGACCATACAGACCGACGACGCCGGGCACCAGACTGCCCCCTCAGCTCCCCCGGCTGATAGCGTGCAGTCTACGAAGCTCGCTCACCAAGCTTCTAAGCCTTGCTGCGTCCTCCTCCTTTGTCGAGAGCGACCACAACTGTAAGAAGACCAAATTTTTGAAGATAATGTAAGCGGGGTGATTAAAGAGCTTTTTTCTATAGCTAACTTGTTCCTAGTTTGCCAAATCGCCCAAGATTGGGCCAGGAAAACGCTCCAGACTAGTCTGCGTTGGGCACCTTCCAACGTCGACCACAGCCTGTAGAATTGCCCGAAGGAGGCCGGTGCCCAACTACACCCTAGCAGCTGCTGCAACACACTCCAACCAAACATGGCCAGGGTCACGATAAAAACATATGCCCCACGTCCTCGAGCCCCCTACACAGGGCACACCTCCCGTCTGAAGGGCCTCCTTTCGAAGCCAAGACCAAACCATACGGCAGCCTGTCCAAGACTAACTGTCACGAGAAAATTTTGATCTTAAGGAGTAATTTTGCCCCCCCACACCTCCTTGAAGTGGGCAACCGCGGCCCCTGGGGACAACTTCGCATACATCGAGCTAACCGAGTAGACCCCCGAGGGTTCCAAGGCCCACCTCGCTCTGTCCTCTCCCTCACAGAGAACCAACCGGTCAAGCAGGGCATCCACCTCGACCCACTGGGCAGCCCCTGCCTGACGCACCGTCCGTCTAAGGTGGATAGAATCCACCGCTGCCTGAGCCACCAAGATGTGCGGATCCTCACAGATCGCAAAAATCAGCGGAAACCTATCCTTGAGGGGGCCCTCCCCCACCACCAGTCGAGCTAGAATGAAGTCCGACCCCCTTGCGGACCTCATGCTTGGCCCCCAATTTGAACAGGTGTCTCACCTTACATAAACTGTTCCAGAATTGCGACCCTCTTGCTCCTCTGACCGCGAAGATGTTATTACCGGGGAGATACTTCGCTCTAATCAGAGTGGCCCATATCAAAGTCTCATTCTGGTAAATCCTCCAAACCCACTTCAACATTAGAGCAATGTTCATCTTTCGCGAGTTAGTGAGCCCCAGCCCCCTGCTCCTTCGGTCTGCAAACCGAAGACCAGTTAACCAAGTGATACTTCCGTTGGGGACCCGCTCCTTCCCAGAAAAACCTGGCCCTGATGGCATCGAACTTGGCGTGGACCCCTTTTTGAAGCAAAAAAGGCCCCATAGAAAAAGACATGCAGGTTTGACAGGCAAGTGTTGGACAGAATCAGTCTACCCCCAGAAGACAGAAACCTGCCCACCCACGGCTCCACCCTGACCACCAATTTATTGACCAGAAAGTTCCACTGCTCCACCTTTAACTTCCTGTCCGAGACTGGGAGCCCGATATGCACAAACAGGAACGGCCCCAGTTTACAGTTAAGCATATCTGCAACTCTACGTTGCTCCTCTAAAGGTTGCCCCATCACAATCACCTTCGACTTGTGGTAGTTAATCTTCAGCCCCGACATCTCTTCGAAATACATGAGCAAGAACTTGAGATTCGCAATCGCCGTGTCGTCCTGCTGGACCAGAATCAGCGTATCGTCTGCATACTGCAGATGGGAGATCCCCCCTGCGATCGAATGGGGCACCACCCCTTTGATATGGCCATTAGCCGAGGCGGCCGTCAGAATCGCAGACAACCCATCAACGATAAAGTCAAACAACAATGGAGATAGAGGCCCCCCTTGGCGCACTCCTCTCTTATTACAGAGGGGGGGTGTCATGAAGTGTATAGTTTGTGGAGAAGCTGCCAGGAACAAGTCAATGGCTACCCGAACAACAACTACGAAGGGTTTGAAACTCTAAAGGTGGCACAACAGAAATACTACAACTTCGTCAACGCCATTGATGTGGTACCTCATGAGATACTAGCTCATGAAGTCGTACTCGAAGTGGCAAATGAGGTCCGAGGTAGTAGGATCAAAGACTTCATCATCGTCGTCCTAGTTGTGGTAATTGTGAAGTTCCTGTTATTCTAACTCAAGTTTGATCGAATGTATAAAGGACACTGGTAACCTCACCATATTTGAACAAGTTGACCACACGGCGCGACCATTTCAGCTAGGCCCAAAACAAGCAATGCATGATACCAAACACAATGCACTTAAATAACACAACGTGGCTAAGATCCGTTCTACTCCCTCCATCTCAGTTTACAGGACGCGCATGCAGTTTAAGAAAGGCCCAAAACAAGCAATGCATGATACCAAACACAATGCACTTAAATAACACAACGTGGCTAAGATCCGTTCTACTCCCTTCATCTCAGTTTACAGGACGCGCATGCAGTTTAAGAAAAAAATTGACCATTAAATTTGGTCAACAAACCGATTGGGATATCGACGGTGTGACGGACCCCCGTTTTGAGAGTCGACCTTCGCAACCCCCGTTTTTATCCGGCTCGCTTCTCTCTCCACCCCGGCGGCGCCGCCGTCTGGTGTTGGCCTCGTGCTGTGTTTTCGAGTAGTACGCCAGTTCTCATCGGCCAGATCTGGTGTGTACTCACCGTCACTTCCGTCGATGTGCAGCTCCGGTGGCGGGAGTTGTGGTTGGTGGTGGTGCTCCGGAGAGTCATCTCGGCGTATAAGGCCGTCTTCCCCGCCCTCTCAAGTGATCCTGCCTCTGTGCTTGGGTGTGGCACAGGCAGGGTGCGGCGGCGTGTCTTCATCGACCTTCCATGGAGGAAGTTAGATGAGGATGGCGCGGGTGCAGCTCGATTCAATAAGCACCGCATATGCCCCTTTCGTTTCTGCTGTGCTGCTGCTTCGTTCTCTCTGTTGACCGGCCGTGGTGGCGGGGGATGGAGGAGATCGGTGGTGGTTCTTGCTGTGGATGAAGGAGGTCGGGAATCTTCTGATGCCGCGTTTCTTTGGAGCAGATCCTCGGTGGCACAGATGCGGCCGCCGACCAACGATGCTGGCTGTCAGCAGCTCCAAGCCATGGCGCCGATGTTGCGCTGGGCTCGATTCAACCTCCAACGGAGGCTACTTCAAGGTTGTTCAATGGCGTGTGTTTCCCGCACAACAGCAAGTGGTTTCGTCCCCGCAGCTGGCGTGGGGAGTCGTTGTGCAGCCTTCTTCTTCAGCGACGGCAAAGGCGAAGGACTTGATTGCGTTCTCGGTTCTTCGTCTGGGGCTTGTTTGCAAGATGTTGAGGACATCCCTGTAATTTTCTTATTTTCTAAGGATCATCTTGTAATGTGTACTCTGCCGCTGAAAGCAACACACAGTTTCTAGACCCTTCGGGGTCGTTCCCTATTCAAAAAAAAATTTGGTCAACAAAATATAAATTATTTGTGACAACAATTATACATTGGATTTATATTAAAATAAAGTTTTAATAATATAATTTTTGTGATATAAATTTTTAGTTTTTGTGACTAAATTGGTGGTTAAAGTGTGTTTTTAAACTATGTGTGGAACCGTGATGGAGGGAGTAATCCTATCCGGTCTGCCGGGCAGCGAGCCCAGAATCGGCTGCACCAAACACGCCCTATTCCACCGAGTGGAACCAGTGGCCTCTACTCGAGCCAGCCCACATTCCCATCCTCGGTGGTCGGTGCTTCGTTCTACTCCTCTCTCTCTCTTTTTTTTTTTGCTTCGTCTTCCACCTTGCCTAATACGGCTCCTGCCTCGCTCCCCACTCTCGTGCTCCTCTTCCCTCCAATCGCCTCCACGCCGCCTATATAACCCCCGCTCCACCCAGCAGTCGCCCCACCTCCCCAATCTGACGGCTCGTCGCGGCGCTGCGCAGCGAAGCCCTTGGGAGCTAGCTAGGTCACGAGGAATCCCATTCCGGATAGGCTGGCTGGTTGGCTTGCTCCCGGCAGCCTTGGCAAATAGCTGTCCTGATTGGCGGCGCTCCTCCTCCCAGCCATGGGGGGTCGCAATCGGCGATGGCAGACCAAGCGCCACCACGACGGCCCTTCGAACCCTCGTCCTCGTCCGCCTCCCTATCCTGGTACGGTTCGCGACCCCTTCCCCTCATCTCTCTCTCCGCGATATGATTGAGATTAAGTGCCAATATCCTGCGGTTTTAATCGGGTTAGAACCTCGCCGATCTGGACTTTCACTTCTTGATTCAAGCTATGTGTTGATTTTTCTAGTTTACTGGAAATGGACCTGTCTGTCTATTCAGTTCGCACACACAACTCTTGTAGATTGGTATATGGTTCAGCCTATTCGGGCTTAAAACCAGATTTATCGCTCCTTTATCTATGTATAAAACTAGCCTTTACGGTTGTTTAAATTGTTCATACCGTCGGAAAATATTGTGCCGCAATGCCCGAAAAAAAGCGAACTTTGGTTGACTAACTACCTATTGGAGATAGCCTTTCCAGGTGAGCAATTTTTTAGCCGCAGTCTGCACATTGTATCAGTCATCTGCTCTGCCAAGAATAGGACTTGAGTCTTAACGAGTCAACATCAATTTGACATAATGTCATCTTTCTGGGGGACAGAGGCATTGAAGTTGAAGTGATAAGAAACTTCAAGTTCTACTGCTTTTGGATGCACTCTCTTTTGTAGAATCTAGAAAATTTATAACACTGCCTTCCCCTGATCCACGAGAAAAATAATTGATGAAGAAAAATGTAGTACCTTAGTTTGGTCGTACTTGCACGGTTGTTCCAAGTTCTAACTAACCTGAACCCAGACATAGCATGGATTGGATATAGAAGGAAGGAACTGAGATATAATGTTCATACATACTATTTTCCCAAAAAATAGATTGATTATAACACCCCAAAGTGTTCTTAAAATGCCTACACAGGCTTAGAACAGTGGTCTCAAATGAATATAGATCACACTAGTGCAGAAAAGAAAAAGTGTCCAACTGTATTGAGTATTGACACTAAAGGAAGGTTTAAGCTTGCTCTTTGGACACAGGTGTCGGAATCCAACTTGGATTTGCATGTGCTAGATCCGACAAGATCTTTTTGGACATGATAAATAACACTTGGAATCCGACATGGATTCGGACTGTCCGATCCGGCAAAAAAAATTAGAACGCCGGTGTTTGTGTAACACCAATTGAAGATGTACTAATGGAGAAATAAAACATAGAGGTATATTCATCTCATATGTCTTGAACGGATGTGGGATTGTTGAATTTTAACTTGCTCCTTACCAATTACCATTTCTTGTGTCATAAAAGTTTCACCTACTGGAGATATGCAACCATAGTGTGCATGTTTTCTTCCGGTAGTAGGACATGAAAACTATGTTCTGTGTGATGATGCACGTTAAGTTTTTCCTCGCTCTACTGATTATATTACTACTATATAAATGATATAGCCATTAAAGATGTCGTTCTGTGGTCACATAGGAGCATACCTATAGAAGGAATGTTCTTACAGGATTGAACCCTTTCCATAGTATTTTGAGTGACTAATTTGTTTAGTTTATTTTGAATTGTTCAGTTTGTTTTGTTTCATGCCTTGAAAGAATTGCTTTATTGATGTCGTTGTTTACGAATTCAAGTTACTTGTTTGTGGTGCAGTTTGACCTTGCCATACTATATCACTTAGTTGAGCTGTTCTATTTCTTTCTTGACATCTGTCTATACTGAATTTGAGTTACAGACTATAAAATCCACTTCTCTGATCCGAGGGTTCGGCAAAAACTTGATTCACTGCTCTTCAGCTGTCCTGTACTTTGTATATTGAACCTACTACCGTACCTCAGTTGTAGTTGAGTAGTTGAAAGATGTATCTTTGATCCAACCGCCTGATTCATCTTTTCACCGTTATATAGCAACCACAAGTACTTGCATAACTTTAATCTGTTTGAAATGCACTTCTGCTCGGCAATTAATTTTCTCCCTCAGGATCCTGTACTAAATCTAAAATCCCAAATCAGCTCGTGGCCTCGAAATTTAATAGAGCAGAGCATTAAGCAATCTAGCCTGAAGATTATTCTCGATGTGTTTCCTATTTATTTCTGTTTGCATGATGCAGTCGGTAAGGAACCTTTTATTTGGTACCATGAATCTGATATTATCTTGATACATGCAGGGTATGATCACGAGAATGATCAGTTCCCAGTCCCACTCTGGGAAAGGGAATTTTGCAGCTATGTTGGTGGCATTTCCTGGCAAAGGTTCTGCGAAAACAAGCACTTTGCTTATATGTATAAAGAGATAGAGCAATGGGATGATTCCGCAGCGTTTGAGAATTTCCAGAACGTGAAGTCAAGATTCTGGTCTAATTATCATGGCCAACCATCTGATATACCTTTGCCTGACCCTGATCTGTACATTGAGAAGGTTGACCACCGCTGCGAAGTCGACCCTGAGTTGGTAGCTGACCTGGATAAGATACGGCTACCGTTTGAGGCGGACAATGAGTTCGCCATAGCTGCCAATAGCAAGTCCCAGAACCCTTCTGGAAACTGGGACGTCTATCTAGAAAAGCCGGCTGAAGTCAACAAGTGGGAGGAGGACAACTCGAGAACCAACATGGGTTGGGGAGTGCCTTTGAATAGTTGGAATAAAATCAGCTCTGGCTGGGGTGATGCTCTGGTGCAGCCCAGTTGGGACAGCTCAAGCAACAACAATTGTGCAGCGAATAACTGGGACAGCTACCATGGAGCATCCAACAACTCATACCAGGATCCAAGCAACACATACAAGGATCAAAGAAACGCATATGGCAGGAAAAGGAACGGTGGTGGATACTCCCAGCAAAGGAACAGCAAGGCGAGAAACCAGGCTGAGGACTACCAGAGAGGCAGATGGCAAGACAGGGGAAGGAATAGCGAGCGGTTTCCATTTGACAATAGGCCAAATGGACAGAGAGCAGAGCGTGGCTTCTGAGTAAGTGGCGCTGAAAGAATATGTGGAAATGTTGGTTGGATTACTTTTGTCTGTGTGTAATAGTTGGATGTTGGAAGTTGGAACAATGTTACCTATAAGGAGATGTTTCGGGTTTGGTTACTGCTCTTTGAGGTGTTTTTCCTCTTCTTCCTGTTTTGGGTTGTCCTGTCGACGTGAGAAATGTTGCTGCCATTTCATCGCGAAGATGGTCTTCTCCTGGGATGGGCTTCCTTTGGTACTTTAGTTTCACTTTTGGAAGTTCCATCGGAGAATCTCCATAGGAGTTTCGTTGAGATCATCTGTTCTGTGAATAAAATGACAAGTCAAATCTCGTGAAAAACAAGAAATTCCAAAAGTTGTGAGGATTGACGAATAACCTGCACAAAACATGTATTTAGCTTATATACTCTGGTTGTACTTACTCCCATATTTAATATACCTCGTATAAAAATGTATTATACATATTTATTATTTTTCATATACCTCATTAATTATTCTAAAATAGTTTGATACATTTTGTAAAAAAAGTATCACTGGAGTGCTTAGTTTTTTCAATATACCATTTTTACATAAAAAATAGCAGTATATGTGCGAATAATATAAAATATGTAGATTCAAATGAAATTGTTCACAAAACTCACTTTGGCGTATATAGTATTAAATAATGAAGTATATTAAAATAATAAAGAGGTATAGTCGATTCATATATGTGCTATATTGAACCTGAGAGTACATACACCAGGAGTATGGAACCATTTTCCTACTAAAATACTAAATTCCTTTTTTCATTTCAATACTAGATTCTTTACAAAATGAAGATGCTACTTTGTGCATCTGAAAATTCATGGTAGATCATCGACCGGGTGTTTCTGCAAAACATAATTAAGATGCGAAGCTCACGGGCTATGACTCGGTTCGAACGCCTTGACTGAAGAATTGAGTAAAGTTTTAAACTGAACTCGTTAATGGTACGAACATAATGAGCCGAGTTAATTAGTTGCTCGTTACTCAGAAGAGGCATGAGACAATACGAATAATGTTCATTGTTGCCATTTCTGGAATGAGCTTGTGTCCCTGGTGTAAATTGTTGAAAGTTATGATTTGTGGAGTAAAATATGTGCCCCGATACTTTTTTTTGTAAATTGTTATATACATAACATATATACTATGTTGTCCACTTATATAAAGAAGTTAAACGAGCCAACTCGTGAGTTATACTAGGCATGTTTCAATATGAGTTAACGAGCCGAGCCGAGATAACTCGTTAATAGCTGGCTAGCCTTAGCTCAAATTGAATTCCAACCCTATGTCTAGCTATGGGGTTGTAGGACAGCTATAGTCAAAACATCACGCTTTTAGAAAGTAGAGGGTGTATAAACGTCTTTGTGATTTTCTTAATCAAAGAGAGTTAATTCTAGTAGGAATTAAGAAAATTTCGGTGTCTTTTCAGGTGAGATGACTTACCATGTATGCCATCTGGAACATGAACATGAACGAAAGTTGACAATAACCTGTTTGGAAAGCAGGAAACAAGGAAAAGCACGTGAATATTTACAATCCTTAACATGGTGGATAAGACCATTGTTGCAGTAGATAGTTGTAGAGCTTCGTACAAACTATTCTTTAGAAATATTTCAACATATTTTCTTCAATGGGTCTATGGAAAAGAGAAGGACTATATACACAACTTGTTGGGCCCACGTGACGAGCAAAGAAAAACTACACGAGGGAGGAAAATTAAGGGGTAGGGGAATAGGACATGTCGAGATAGGTTTTGATCATGTCGTTTGGTTTCCTGCATACCATTAGGAGGACTGCTGTTTAGATGCCTGTCGGGCTGGGTAGCTACAAACTTCAGTTGTTTAGCTATCTGCATATGGTTGTTGTTGTTACCTCTTATCATTTTTTTTGATAAAGGGAAGTATATTAATATCGTGGAGATACAAATTACACCCGGCTTCTGCAACAACGCAAAGGATGCACACAGCCGAAAGACAACAAAAAGAAGAAATAAAAAGAAAAGTCCCGCTACATATTTACAGTCCTCGCGGTATCCGCACAACCACCACCTAAACAACAACTGATGTCCATCTCTTCGAAAACAACGTCTCCAAGAAGAACGGTGTCAGGCACAACCAATTAAGGCCAGACCTTGGGTTTTCACCCTGAAGATAATCCTCGCTCTCAAAACAACGGCTCCAAGAAGACCAGTGCCAGGCACAACCAATTAAGGCCAGGCCTTGGGCTTTCACCCTGAAAGGTAGGACTTTGAACTTCACGCATGTTGTCGCCCCCTCTTACATACGGCTGCCACGAATCTTGTAACTCCAAGCTAGTTCCCCATCGATGTAAAGACTTCGAACACCGTTGCTAGTCCTCCAATATCACCTTCGATGACTGAGCATTGTGACCGAATTCCACCGATCCAGCAATCTCCAGGCGTCGCCCATGGGAGTTCGCCGGCGAAGCCTTTCAGGTCGACACCCCGGCTTGATCAAAGAGAACCTACATCAGAATCTTCATCTTCGCGCGATGGGAAACCCAAGGACCACCTCATTTATTCTGATGTCTCGCAGCCCCGACGCCGCGGAACGACTCCCAGCAGGGAATTTGCGGGAGGGTTCCGCATCCGCCGCCATCGGGAGCCCTGCCACCGACGGTCCCTAGCACCACCGGCTCCCGCCGCCAAAGATAGAGGAGGCCGCGCCGCCCGGGAGCCAAGCAAATGGCGCCGCCGCCGCCACGCGGCCGCCGCACCATGGCCGAGACACCCCAGATCCCATCGGCGGCGCCACCACACTGGCCAGCGCCGACTGCCCATGCAGACCCAACCACTAGCCGCCGCCAGAAGAGCCAGGGCCGCCGCCCCCGCGTCCGTGCTCCGCCGTCCGCGCAAGCCGTCCAGGGCCGACCAACGCATCTGGCCGGAGGTCTCCCGCCGCGTTTGTGCTGAGGAGGCGAGGACCTGCCGGCCGCCGTCCACCACGTGGAGGGTTGTGCCCCCGGTGGCTTCCTCCGACGGCGGCGGGTGAATAGGGAGGAGGGGGTGTGGGGGCGGCGGCGGCTAGGGTTCCGCCCGTGCCGCCCCCTGGGAGCAAGCGCGAGCGTCGGTTCTGTCCCTCCGGATAAAGTATTCTGCATGACCTCTTATCAACCATAGCAATTTACCACCTCATTTCAACGCATACATGACACATTGAACACAATACACATACGACCTTAGTTAAGCACATACTTACATTGGGGGTATATACACGTATGATAAAAAATGCACAACAATTTATCGGCTCACAACACCTAAGAAGACTATTAGTAGGGGATATATCATCGAATCACCGCCATAAACTTACCGAAGATACAAATACTAGCATAATGACTAAGCATGCTCAAGATAGACCGACACCCTGTGTGAGAAGGTGTTGTCGATGTTGATTGTCACCTTGTACCCATCGTGCTTGACCTTGAACACTAGAAATCGTTCACTCTCACCCTCAAGCGATGGTCCTGTGCAAATTGAAGCTACCATTTGTTGAAAATGATCCCGTTAACGAAGTCAGTGATCTGCACAAACTATTCATAGGTCTTGTAGCCTCGACGACACTGACCTGGGAAAGGGACCCTTCACATAAGCCATGAACTCCTTCAAAGTGACAAGCATCTACAAGTCATCCTCGTCCAACTGGATGTAGAAGCGCCTAAGACGAGGCTGGGTGGCGTAGCGACCGAGCTTTATAAGGTAGCGTCTTAGTTTCCCGCTTGTCGTTCCTAGTAGGATGCCCGAAAACGTTGTCTTCAATGCCTAGTAGCCATTGGGATTACATCGACATAGCATGATGGACAAGGATAGTCGAAATCAACGAGTTCGAACTCGCTCGTCTACATATAGGTTATTGCAAATAAATCATGCATCATTTATATTAATAAAGCATTATCTAGATGAACAATGAATCGTCGACATGACCATTGCATCATCCACATTAATATTGGATCATCAAAACGACCATTCCATTATCCAAATGAAATTGGATCTTTGACATGACCATCACATCATCTCATTAACAATGGATCATAAAAAAAGACCCATCACGTCATCTACATTAACGATGGGGAACCATCGTGTCATCTAGGAGTACAAACAAAATGGATCATATATATTGGCAAATCATCATCCACATAGCAATGAATCATCAAATCTACCTTTGCATCATCTACATCAACAATGGGTCATCTATCAAGCATAAACAATGCAACCTCTAAATGACCAATGTGCTGCCTCATAATCATCAATCAACATATAAATGGTCAATACACATTTCATTAGCAGTGGACCTCTATATATATCTCACTCACATCATGAAGTGGGAGAACTTACGACATGATCGATGGGTGAAGGAACGAAGCAAGAATCGTCGTGGAAGGACCAGTCGAAGCCGTAAATGAAGGGGAAGCCGTCGATGAGGACCCATCACACCGAAGGCCCAATAGCTGTCGATGATGTTACATCAGTCGCGAATGGAGTGCTACGGGCCGCCGATGATAATCCCGCCGGCGCTGGCGAGGTTTCGCCGTGGCCAAAAGACATCGAGGAACCCCCAATCTTCCTTCCATCCCTAAAAAACCGGAAGGATTCAAAAAATATCTATTCCGCATTTTCAAAAAATGAGACCAATCAGGACTAGCCACGGCTAGCTAGTCCTGATTGGTCTCATTTTTTGATCTCGGTTAGCTAGTCCTGATTGGTCTCATTTTTTGATCTCGGGTGGCGCCGAATGCTCCTCTGTTCCACATTTGCCAAGCCACTTCTACTTTGCCACTGCTCCTCTGTTCCACATTTTCACTCGAACATTCGGCGCCACCCGTCCAGACCCAGGATAGGTTGACCCGAACAGCATTTCCGTGATTCCGTCCCAAGCCAAGCCATCTCAAAAAAAAAAAAAAAAACCCCAGGCCAAGCCAAGCCGAGCACGACGTCTTCTGCTTCCCCCTCTTTACCGGCAACTCTGCCCTCGCTCTCTAGGGTTTTAACCGGCGATCTCCCTCCTCTTGCTCCTGCCGTGGCGAGGCACCCGGTGGAAAATGACGGAGGTGGAGGAGGTCGGTAACAGGATGGAAGCGCAGTTGCGCCTCCACGTGGGTCCGGCGGCGGAGGCGAACGGCGATCTCCCCCTCCCTGCCCTCTTCGACAGGGCGTCCCACCTCCACTCGCTCGCCTCCAGCTCCTCCCTCGACCAGGTCCCCTTCCATCCTTCCTCCCCGATCACCATCCCTCGATTTGTGCGATTCCTCCTCACGTGCTCGGTTTTGCTTTGGTTATGGGGGACAGGAAGGGATCCGCAAGGGGATCGACCTGCTGCGGCGCTGCGACGGGATGGTCAGCAAGCTCGGTCTCTTCTCCTCCAACGAGACCAAGGAAGATGTCTCCACCGCCAACCTCAAGTACCTTCTCGTATGGCCCCCGTCTCCCCCTTTTTTTTTATCACCATCGCATCTGAGTCTCATCCCCATTTCATGTCTGCATGTGCAGCGGCTGTGGTTTGTCTGACCTGTGACTATGTTGTTTGGCTTCCTCAGGTGCCGTACTACCTTGGTGAAATGACTGAACAAGTGGAGCAGGAGGACCGTATTCCAGTTCTCAAGGCATCACAGGACCATTTGAAGGTTTACCCGTCACAGTTTACTTGATTGATGATTCTGGGCATGCTCATGATGCATTCGTTAGGGGATTTTGTATGTGTTATAAAGATAACCAATTTATCACGTCTTAATCGTTCCTGCTGGGATCTACAGGAGTTCATTTCTATATGTGAAGCGTTGGAGCTTATTCCAGAGAATGAGCTCGAATTATCTAGACAGGGGCAGTCTGAAACTGCGGTAAATCGAAGAGCACAAAAGGTGAGGCTGATTCACCCTTTGCCACCATATGATCTTTAGGAGTCGATCAAAAGTCGAAATTCTACATGAGAAACACTAATCTAGGATAAGCATGCAAAGGCAGGACCCATAGGGCACTTACCCTCTTGTTATATTTTTTTAAAGTCAGGTTATATATCATATAGGTCACTCAGTTTCCCTACTTCTTGTCCTAGGTTGCCCGGTTCAAGCGGCAAAAGGCCGCAGAAACAAAGCTCCAAGAGATCAAAGAGAGAAAAGAAAGGCGTGGGCGATCATTGAGAGCAGCAGCTTTATCAGCTCCTATTGAAGCCGGTGACGAGGATGACTTTGAGGATGATGGAGAGGAAGAAAGAGAGGTTAGCATTGGTCATCTAGGTAGTATTGTATATTTGGGCATGACTTGTTAATCTGACATTGTTTGCAAGATCGTACTACCACCATAGATGCTAGAGTTGCAACATCATTTCTATATTTCGAAAGGAACCATATTTGAATTATGTTTGATGTACTAGAATATAAAGCTCTGTTCGCACCTGAAGAAACAACGAATTTGATGTTCGAGCTAGGTTACTGAAACCAATAGGGGATCGACAAACATCCGCTAAATTGCCCCCATTATAGTACATTTCAAGACTAAATCCAGAGTTCTACCATAGTACTTCTCTCCCAACAGGTCTAATAGTTTTAATTTTCGTTATTCCTATGATGCTTAATTTCTCTTATTCTTCACATGACTACATTAATCTTTGAGTAGAATGCAGACCACAGTTGGTAAATTGGTCTGTTGGAGTGTTGGTGCAAAACACCAGGTCTTGATAATTTATTCCGATAACACTAGGTGGCTAGCTATTTGCGAATCTGTTTCACCTTTGCACCACCATTATGATCTGGCTGGTGGAACATAGAAATCGAGATCACAGGTCAGCACTGCGTCCCCTGAACCAGGGTCGATTGTGGTCAGGGTCGAGTAGGTGTCATCATGGGTCGATGGCTGGAATGTAGCTGCGCATCGTCGTTGCTTCCTGCTCCTTGTCAGCCTCGTTACCTTCGTATCGCTGTGGTTTTGCTAGAACGTTTCCTGGCCCTTCCCTCTTCTGTGGTCGCCGTTGCTTCTTCATGGGAGAATGACATCGGTGCTCGGGTTGGAGTTAGCGGTGGGAGGATGTGCGCTGGAAGGGGATGCTGCTGGTTGGAGAAGACACCATTAGATGAAGGCGATGGTGTTCATGTGTTCATGACTTGAGTCCGAGGAGAAAGATGCCCTGGTTGAAGAAACATATGGGCGGGCCTAGGCTGGCCCAACAACTCACATGCTGATTTTGTTTTTAATTTTTTAAATATAGGATTTTGAACACTTGTTTGCAATACCTGAATTTATAACCTCTAAAGAAGCAAACACATAATTTTAATAGAAAAAATCTAGATCCTACTGGGATCATTGACCTAAATTTGCTTCCTTTGTGACCCATCGTCCCATAATAGTGACCTGAACAGGTATATGCCCCTTCCGAAGGCTCTCGTCCCACGCTTAGTTCGTCGACTTGAATGGTCTGGGTTCCTGGCAGCTATGGGTTGGACCCTACTTGATCCATCATGGTGAGCTGCCAGAGTATATCTCTCTGAAACTCGCTTTTTCCTCCCAGGCGCACACAAAAAATTACTAAATTACTTAGGTTGCATATGAGTAATTGGGAGATCGCAGCATGAAATGATTACCAAAATATAGAAAAGTATGTGAACATGCATATCCTGCTGGTACTCTGGTACGCCTATGCGCTTGCTTGCTGAGGCCCTTAGGCCCTTACAACAAATTCTCTTGTGTATTGCAACATATACATGTTCGGATATCACCACTTCTTATACTGGTTCTAAGTAAAATGGTTCTGCAACCAAGGCAATGCCATATGAAAAGGTACGTGACAGTTTTGTGCCTAAGATTCCAATTTACCTGGTGTGATCTGTAATTTTTACTTTTAATCTTGTGGGATATTGTCGGTGCAAGCTTTTTGGATCTTGCCCGTGTGCCTCACAAGCTCATACTGTTAGAATGTTATTCTGTAATGTACTTTGCTGCTATTAGTCTGTAATGTACTTTGGTTCTATAATAAGGCAAAAACTTGTGATTTTCTGATATAATTTTGCTCTCTTGTTCTCTGCTGCAGGCTTGGTTAGCTAGTATCTCATTGGCTCTCTGCAAGGTTAATTATCATTCTCTTTAAGTTGATGTACTTCTGTTCAGAATATTATATGACGTCAAACAGGCTCATTTCCTTTTGCCTCTGTAGGCTTTTGATCTTGTTGACATGTTAAAGAAGGAGGAAGAAATGCTTCTGGCTGTAAAAGAAAGAAAAGAAAAGGTAAATGAACTAGTAGAAGAAACTTACATGCTCAATCAATAGCATCTTGGGCTGATTCTTCTCAGCGGAATATTTTTTAGAATTGTTTTTCCTAATAGGTTGGGAGTGCCTGCTTTGTAGGCCTGTAAGTGGGCAAACCCACTTAGCCCACTTCTGGCCTACTGCTTTGTACGTTTAGGACATTTCTTACAGTAGTTGTGTTTGACAAACTCCTCGCGGGCATTTCGTCTCTCTGAACTTATATTTATGAAAATAATAAAATATATCAGTTGAGTTTCTCCTAGTGTTGAAAAATTTGTGGTTATTTATGAATAATGTACTCCCTCCGTCCGGAATTAAATGTCACAAAGTTTGACAAAAATAGATGTATCTAGACATAATTTAGTGTTAGATACATCCACTTTTTTCAAACTTTGTGACACTTAATTCCGGACGGAGGGAGTATATTATTAGGCTTTGTGGAGGTGATCCTTTTCAGAATAGAACTCAGCTTTCTATCAGAGAAAAACAGTTGCATATATTGTTTTTTATTTGGCTCCCATGTGCTGTAATCCGTATGTAAATGGAGATTTCTTTTCTAAAAAAAATGCATTTTTGTAATTTTTAGGATGGGAATGCATTTGCTCGTGAAATGCTCGATGAACGTACACAAAAGGCTGAAGCATGGCACCATAATGCTGCCAGCCGTGTACCATATTCCAAGCCAGCTAAACCAATCACTTGTGCAACTTTTGCTCAAGATGTCATTGAAGGTAGAGCAAGTGTTTCACAAGCTCATGACCACAAACACCAACCCCTGATATTTGGACCTGCAAGTCTTGTTGGAGGGGGATTAACCAGCGAAAGGGAAAGAATGGCAGCACAAGTTTTTCAGCCTAGTTACAGGTATGTTTTTGAACTGGTCTTATACTGCTTCCAGTGACATACTAGTATGCTGCTGGTGACCTTCTTTTTGCTGCGGAAGAATGGGGGATGAAGACTTTTTGTCACAACTTCTAATGCATAACCGTACTTTGTTGCATTGAGCATTGTACAATGCGCAGATACATTGATATTCAAGCATGTGCTCCACTCTGTTAGTTTTGCTGCTAGACATTAGAAATCGGCTGCTCATTTTGATTCGTTGGAGACAGATAAGCATCCAATAATGCCGTGTTAAAATTGTTATGCAGAAGGGTCAAAAGATAAAAAATCACTTGCAACAGTTGCCTTCAAGCATATTATTAATCTCTGTTATGTTGGTAAACATTTGGAAATATGCTTATGACGCTGAGCTAATCATTTGGAGGTGTGCATTAGATGCAGTCCTAATTTATGACAAAACGCTCCAAGTAGACAGATAGTACTATTCTTCTGCATTTATATAAAAAACTTGATCAAAAGGCACTAGCACGTGTGGCATCTTTAGTTAGAAGAGAGAACCGAGCGCCACGTGGAGGCCAGGCCTTGAACCCGAGTGTCGAGCGAGCACAGTGGCGCTGCTACCCAAACTACTAGTGGTAGAAACCAGTAGATAGTTTCCTAGAATGTTAAACATTTGTAGGTTTTACCTCTTGAATTAGTGTTGCATTGTCTTGTTCGAACAGTTCGTGGTATCATTTGCAAAGCACATCAGGCTGCTCTCTGATACAATTTTTTTGTGTTTCCTTTTTGCCTGCATGGGACTGTAGGATGCCGACAATGAGCATAGAAGAAGCCGGGTTAACAGAAATGAAAATTATGGAGGAATGGCAAGAAAGGACCGGCAAAATGATTCAAGAGGCCAGCTCCTCTTGGCACAAAGATGACACTAGGTCGGCCCAAGACGACGAGGACGCGGAAGAAGAGAAAGCGAGGGCATGGGATGACTGGAAGGATGAAAACCCTCGCGGTGCAGGCAACAAGAAGCTCACCCCCTGCGGCTAAACTGTGAGCTATGGTCACTAGTGAAAATACCACATGATACCAATGTCCATGTTGCCGTGTGATGTTCAGATAACGTTTCCCCTCTATGTTTGCTGAGTGATGTTCAGAGTACGTTTTATAAATGTTCTGCTAGCGCATGATTTCATCCATACACTTGTTGAGATGGCCTGCATCATCATGAATCCACCAGTTCTGATCTGTCGTGGTATGTGGCAAGACCTGCTAGATACGCTGAATTTTGCTACCTCGCCATCCCCGCTGATATCGCACCCGAGCTCTACATGTACGGGCTCAAGCTATTCTTTCAGAAAAACAACATTTTGCACGCAGATTCTATTGGTTCACATTGTTGCGCCACCTTTTGCAAGCGAACATGTTTATACTATGCTGCATATCCAGGAACCTTACAAAAGGAGAACACCAACTACCCCTAAACCCAAATACGTACTCCTCCAATCGGAGGGAGTACAATTCTTCCAGCAGATTTCTGAATCGCTTGCAAGGCATTATAGTGGCAGGTCCATCCCCCGAGCATATGACATGTCATTAACATTGGCAGGAATATTTCTGAGAATTACCCGTACTGTCTGTCAAATTTATCTTCCAACTGGCCAAGCAAACATCCGATTAATAGTTGATTCATCATGAGAAAATTTCCATAGTGAACACCGCTCCTTAAACAACCACCAAAATTAATGTTAACTCTTGCAGGAACTTCATCTGTACAAAAATATTATGAGATTATCAATCAGATAGCAATATGAAGAGTTAACATGCTAGCACTGTCCTGATTTGGTCAGTTTCCAACAGGTTGCTCTCACTATTAGAATACAAAATCTGGGAAGATATCACTGAATTTTCCTCCAAGCATGTAGGTTATACATCCGTAACCACCATTTTAAACCTGTATCTGTACCAGCCATTTTGAAAAGCTTTGGCAAAACATATGTTTATGGCACTACAATCATGCTGAGAATTTGAGTATACCTCACAAAGAGGTTAATTCAAAATCCATGAATCCTCCCACAACCTGATCTGAATCTCATCTTCGCCTTGAACTTCCAATAATATACCATCTCACTGGCATGATCCTCTAAGAGTCACCACCAAACATAGGATTCACCATTTCCTTCGACGCTTTTGGTGCGAAGGGCCTTGCACGTCTTCACCCCCATCTTGTCCACCACCACCTCCAGTGGCCTCAGCAGCCTCATCTCTTGCAAAAACATTGCTCCTAGTCCTATTGCTGCTGCCATCCTCATCCTCACCACCGCCAAGACTGGTGACTGGGCCATTGGCAATTTGCTCTTCAGCAGCGAGTAGTGCATAAGCCTTTTCTGTATCGAGGAGCGTCATGTAGCCATGAAGAGTATTTTCTCCACGGGCTACTCGTGCCTCTTTCAGGTTCTTGACTTTTGTCTGACCATACTTGAGGAGGGCCTGACGGTTGGCCTCCCGGCTGCAAAATTCAAATAGGTGACCCTGCTGCACCTCTGGCCCATACTTGTTGACGATGCTTGAGCCCTTCAAGTTCAGATCCTTCGCCTCCTTCCGACATTGAGCGAGATACAAGGTCCAGCACTGACCGCGGATCTCATTGATACTCAGGCCAACATAGGAGGCGGATACGGGGTATTGCACCTTTGCAGCTTCAACACTGACCTCAAAGGACTTGCGGGCCTCGTTGATCTTAGCCATATAGTGGGCAATCTTTGCATCCCTTTCTCCCCGCAGCCTGCATATCTCACCTGAATATTCATCATTCTCAGCCTGATAAAGGCGGAGGAGGGCCATCTGCTCAGGCTCGGACACACTCTTTCCACATTTGACCAGCTTGACACGCTGCTGGACGCACTGCAGGTTATGCTGGCCCGTGGTGGTTGTGAGCCACCGTGTGAACCTGAGCAGGTCCCTAATGGTCAGCACCTGTGCTGACACGACGCTTCCAGAATTGTGGGCCCTGGACCACAGGTCACCAAAGAAGCCCTGCTGAAGGTGGGGTGTCACAGCCTTCACAGCCTCCTCCAGACCCAACATGGTGCCCTTGGAGTTGATGAGATCATCATAGGTGCAGCTTTTAAGCACCAGTTGACAATCCCCAAAAGCTAACATCAGATCGGCCAACCTGCCTGCCTCAACATTTCTCTGTGTACCATCCAGCTCGGGGTACCTCAGGGGATCAACCGGCATATTCACATGATCAGGAGTGGTTGAGGTTAAGCCCAGACAGTTGAATGCTGTCTCCTGCGTATGGTTTTCTGGATCTCTTTCTCCAGATGCAGCTGCTGTGTCCATGGTTTTCCTACCACTGTCATCAGCTTGCTCACGAATAACTTCCCTACACAGTGTCCTGATCAAACGCTTACTGAAAGGGACATTCTCCATTCTTCCAAAAAAAGAAGCAATTGTAGCATACACTCCTAAATTAACATTACCGTACCTTAACTGACGAACCAAATCCCTGGTGTACTTATCTAGATGCTTATGAGACGGCCAATGCACCTTATGTCCATATGTAAGGAAAAGAGCATGGTTATGCACTTTCCTATGCAGGGTGACATACCATCCGTTGTCATCAGATCTGAGTAGCCTAACTAGTGCCGTGCACTCGCACCCGCGCGATTTCCCACTCGTCTGTGGTTTACCCTGCAAGGCAACTAATTATTGCATAATGTTTCAAGACCAACTGTCACTGACAAGCTAAGTAGTAAGTACATGTCTTCTTACCGCATGATCGCAAGTAATTTCCTGCATGCATTTACCTCCCTCTGCATTCCGCTTGCTCTTGCCGTACCTAATCCCGAACCCCATTTCCCAGGAATAGAGGTTATAAAAATCATACGCCTCTTCAATCGAATCGAAGCAGGTCCCGACATTCGGAGCAACAACAGCATCGGTCTGTCTCTCTGCGAAGCCAGTCAATGCCTTCTCCAGCGCGCTTACATGACAGGCGTCCGGTTCCAGCTCATCCGGGAAACAGACGCGCCTGAGTCCAATAAGATGCAAGAGTTAAGACTTTTGTGCACAAGGTATTGAGCAGTCGCTCATTGGAAGTCAATGTAATTGTACAACGGTGTGCAAATTTTCTAAATGTTGAAGGCACGCTATCAAAGTGGACAACGATGTGGGCCAGATGATATTTGTTGAGCAGCAATCATCAGTTAGTTGGCGAACAAATAAGACGCACAAGTATTCCCGGCTCCATATGCATCAAGGTTTGTGGCAACCAATCGACTTTGCTACTTATGAACAGAAACTGGCCTTAGAGAATACACAAATCAGACTTGTTACACAACCAGTAGCATCGAACAATAGATTCAGTGGACATGGAGGCTGAAGGTCAACCGGGCCATACCTGCGCTTCCAGCCACCGCCGGCTCCACCACCTACATCTGCAGAGACGGGAGGGGCATCGCAGCGCTGACCGGTGTGCTCCGCCTCCTCAGAATTGAACTGATTTCCTGAGGCATCGTCACCACGGATCCCACAGGTCGACGAATCATGTCGTGCAAACCTCGTTCCGGCGTTCTCCGAATGCTCCAAATCCACATGGTTTTCTGAGGTACGTGTTCCACTGATGCCACAGGCAGAAGAATTCGGTTGGCTGCGCTCCGCCGGATCCGGCCGACGAAAAGCTCGACTCACCACATCAATGGCAAAATCCTGACCGGGAAATGCTCTCCTTACTGCCTCCATGGCGTCCTCCCCGAGCCCGAGCGCCATGAGCGTGCCCGACCTGTGCAAAATGGAATAAGCAAAATGGGGAGCAAAGGCAAGGGAATTACTCGTGCCATGCCATGTGCCAACCTCGGTTCCTCCTCGACGAACAACTCCATTGCCTCACTCTCACTGGAGATGGGGATCGGGGGAGGGGATTTGTCTGGGGGATTTTTTGCCTCACTCTCACTCGACGAACAACTCCATTGCCTCACGCAGGTGCCGGCATGGTGCAGAGCGCCGTCAGGTCAGCACGGGCCCCGGCGGGGGCCGAGCATCTCCACCGGGCTCCCAAAACCACCCACTCAGCCTCCTAAATCGTAAGGGCATCTCCAGCCGTCCCCCAAGAGCCCCCAGGGTTTTTCTTCGCGGCGGAAGCGGCGAATAGCGCCGCTTCTTCACCACTCGCCCCCCCGAGGCCCAAATAGCGCCGTTTCGGCGCTAAATAGCGCCGCGGCACCCAGGGCAAACCCAGCCCGCTGGGTTCGGCCGGGGGGGGGGGGGGGGGGGGGGCGAGGGGGGCGAGACTGCGCGGCCGCGCGCGTGGGCCAGCTTGTCAGCGACGCGACGAGAAAGCGCGGGAACAGAACCGCCCGTGATCGTCTTCTCGGCTACCGCGCGGTCAAAGGCTGCCGGCGTTTATGGCGTGGCGGCCGCCCAGTGCATGCGCCCCGCCCAAAGGCTGCCGGCGTAATGGCGTGGCGGGCGACAGCGAGGGGACGCGCGCGCGAAGTAAATGCCCGGCCGCTCGCCGCGCTATAAAACCCCCCGGCCGCGCGGCGCGCCCCCACCATTCTTCACACCGGCGGCCTCTCCTCCTCCCCTCTCTCGACGCCCTCCTCCTCCCCTCTCTCCACAAAGATGTCAGACGGAGCTGCGGCGAACGGCTTCCCGCGCCACAACCTGCGCCGGAGCGAGGCAATGGCGCTGTACCGCGCGGGCTATCCTTGCCCGCCGGACACGCGCCTTCCTAGCTCCGCCGCGGGGGCGAGCCGCTGGACCCTCAGCGCCGGCGGAGTCCCCGTTCCTCCCCTTCCCTCCACCGACGCCCAGTTCCGCCGCGCCATCCGCGAGATGCGCGACGGAATGGCAAACCCCCAGAACTACCCGCTCACCGGCGTGGACGAGTTCTGGTGGGGGCGGCTGACGACACGCCGCGACCGCGAGCTGGACTCCGAGAACGACAACGGCCCTGTGGACGGGCGTTTCAACGCCCACGGGCGGCGCCGCTGGTGGAGCGCCCCTGGCAGGAGCCTCGAGGAGGTCCTCCAGCACATCAACGCCGGCAACCAGCCGCGCCTGGAGATGCCGCCGCCGCAGGCCGCCCAGCCGTGGGCGGCACGGCGGACCGGCGCGTCTTCCTCGACCGCGACCTCGAGCTCCTCCGCCGGCCATTCTGTCTCCACCTCCCCCCTTTCTCAGCGCCGGAGCGCCTGCCCGCAGGCGCAGCGGCGGCGCGCTCCGCCTCGGCGAGCCACGCTTCGAACGCGTGGTTCGCCCGAAGACGGAGAATGCCGGCGACGACGGCGAGGACGAGTGGCCCGACCAAAAGGTCGCGGAGGATCTGTCGCTGGACACGCTCCAGCCACTCGACGTCGACACCGCCGCTCGGTGGAGCCTGCGGGACACCACCGAGGCGGAGCTCGAACTTCAGCGCCGCCTGTTGGCTGAAGCCGAGCAACGCAAGGCGGCGCGTGAGCGTGAGGCCGCCGCCAACGCGGCCCGCCTCCGCGTCCCTCCCCCGCCGCCGCAGAAGGAGACCGAGTACGTCATCCTCGACCCGGACTCCGACGACGAGGCCGCGATCCAGCAAGCCCTCGAGGCGAGCAGGTGGGATTGCGGCGGCGGCGACGAGGGACAGGGGGGAGCAGGCGCCCCGGCGACGCCCCCAGCGACGACGACGACGACGGCGGCGACTACAGCCAGGCGATCGCCGCCAGCCTAGGACTTAAGTAGTTTGTTTTAGTTTAAATTTTTCGTTCTAGCTTTAAATTCGCGCCGAATATGTACGCAGTTTCCAAATTTCAATAAAATTCGACTAGTTTTGCAATTGCGTTTGTTTTGGGCCGATTCTTGGGCTCGGGACGCGACTGGAAAACGCGCCCCCCCAGGTTCCAGAATAGCGCCGTTTAGCGCCGCGGCGGCACCAAAACGGCGGCGTTTTGGGCCCTGGGGGGGGGGGGGCGCAACGACTGGAGATGCCCTAACAGCAGCAAAGTCGGACCAGCCCAATTATCCGGCATTTCGGCCCGGTTCATGCGGTTATAGCCTGGGGCTACAGAAACCTTAGTTTATCTTAAATTTTTATTTATGCAATGTTTGAGTATACGTGGGAAATTTTATCCTAAGTTTAAGCTTTAAATTAAGTAAAAATGATTTCTTGCCCTTTTTTGTTGCGTTTTCTAAGTATATTCTTTTGAAAAATTTCTATTGGGGACGCCGATGGAGCAGACGACCCCAATAGAACATTAACGTGTGTTGAGTGTCGATGGAGCATCTCCAACGGAGCCCCTCGTAGCCCACCCATCGGACTAATATGGTTCGGATAAGAAAAAACCCTAGTGGTGTCCCATCAGTCTGAAGGCCCGAAAAACTTTCCGCAAACTCCTTGTCTATCCCCAACATTCGAGTCTGGTTTTGCGTGTCCAACACGCCCGTCATGTAGAGCTCCAACCGTGGACCCAAACACATTCTCGATTCCCTAGAGTCTCTAGACACGCACTACGTTCCCCAAAACTGCAGCTGTCATTAAGAAGACGCATCACCTTCCAACCACCCCTCAGTTCTCGCCTGGCCACCATTTCCCGCCATAGACTCCCGCCCACCTCAAAGCCCCTAAAAAAATGGAACGCCCTCGCCAAAATGGTTCGCCACCAGCTAGGCCACCATCAGGGACGGTGCCAGAAGCTAACCTTGAGGGGAGTTGAGATATTACAGTTATTAGTGTTCTAAACCTTATGTGGGGGCAAAATATTTATAAATATCTGACTAAGGGCCTCTTTGGATTGCAGGGTTCAAAAACACAGGAATGTGAAAAACGTAGTAATCTCACAGGTTTGCTTGTGCAAAACAGAGGAATGTAAAAATGAGGACAACTATAGTAATAGTCGTTTGGATGAAATGCAGGAAAAGCACAGGAAACGTGTCTCGATCCTACGCATTTGAGTCTAAAAAAGAGGTTGCAATAGATGTATAAATTCCTATGGAATTGGGGCATAGGAATTCAATCCATAGGAATTTTGGTAGGCCACTCCTTTGAACCAAACGCAATCCATAGGAAAAATTCCTAAGGATTGGAATCCTACAAAAATCCTATGGAATTCCTACAATCCAAAGAGGCCCTAAGGAGTTATTGTGCCTATTGTTCTTCACAAAATGAAACCATTGGGGTTGGCTGATGCCTGCAATTGCACATAGTTATTGTAGCTAGTTTCGAAATAAGAGTATCGAACCACGGTGGAGCTATAGAAATGGTTCTCTAGGCTTAGCTTTGATCACCTACTATCGTTGGTGCTATTCAAACTATCTAAAGACCAAAACAAACAGTGAAAAGTGACTGAAATAAATGAGTGTAAAAGGATTGTAAATAAAACAGTAAATAAACTAAATATCAAAGTAAATAAAACAGACTAATGGATGGTTGAGCGATTGAAACTGCAATAGGAATAAAAGCGTTCTTGGGAAGGGTGGTGGAAGGGTGGTTTTACCACTAGCATACTTCTGAATTGGTTAGGCCCATTCAAATAATTTGTGAGGATGGAGCTCCATATATTAATGTGCTCCGATGCCTCGGTTAACACACGACTCGCAACCAACACGTAGCCTTGATGATATGCGATACGACTAATGACACTAGTGACTAAGGGTCTCCCCGTGGAGATGGTATTGGTACGGTGAGTTCTCCGTTGATCCCACACTGGAGATTGGCGCGAAAGGAGGAGCAACTTTCTGTCCTGTCATACTTACTCGTCAGTCATTCTCAAACCAACACAAACAACCCATCATGGCTCTATGGCACAGTATTGGTGCGGTCTACTTCACACAATATCATGGGGATTGTTATCACAAACCAATCAATAGGAAAACAATTCATCTTTATTTTAATTCATAATAGTACTCCCAAGAACTGATGGAACTACTCACACATCTCCCCAAGAACTGATGGAACTACTCACACATGAAGACAATAAACATCATAATGATTGTATTGAAAATGGAGGATGAATGTATAAACGAATACACGTACAAATTCACAACTAGATGTTCTATAATTACAGTAAGATGGGATGAAGATGATATCACGTAGATGTAGATGGTGGTGATGGCGATGGAGATCGATGTAGATGGATTCCCTTTTGCAAATCCCCCTCCCGGTACATTTTCTAGAGGCTAGAGTTTGGTGGATTTTCGTGGGCTTTCATCTGGTGTGTCTCTAATCTGCCTCTCTTCTCGAATCTGTGATCACGGGGCTAATATGCCGGCCGAAACATGCTAAGCGCACCCTGGTACGGTGAGTGGTACGGTCGGTACTCACCGTACCGAGGTCGTTTTGAGATACCGCATTACTGATACGGTCGTTGTTTTCCGTTTCGTCCTCCGTGTCGAGTTGACTCCATCCGGTACAGTCAGGGTGACCGTACCGCGAATTTTTAAGTAGGTACTGTATGGTTTGCTCACGGAACATTGTTGGTACGGTCGTAATTGACCGTACCATAGCTCGTTAAGTCTTTTTGTGCTTCTCCTTTGATTTCTGCGAATTTGTGTTTTTTGGAATGGACTTAAATGTTGCGATCTATTCATATTATGTCCACTTATGATTCTTTATGCCTTGTATGAAATATCTATTTGGGATTTCAACAATCTGCATACACAGGCATAAACAGTGCACTTGGCACGGTAAAATACCAAATTCCCTATCTACTTATTAATAAACCATTAAGTAAAATAACACCTAAAATGGACGCATCAACCTCCCCGCACTTAGATTCTGGCTCGTTCCCGAGCAAGTCTATGCGAAAATAACAAGATCATCGTGTTCATGAAGCATAAGTCAATAAAATAAATGCGGTCATTTTATTAAGCTGATAACAACAATAAATGAACTTAGAATACTCAAGAATGCTACTATACTTGTACTGCTGGTAGCAAATACATTAGTACAGAAATGCTCTTCTGTGGCGCACCTAGGGGCCACAGGGGTGCGCCACAGAATTCACGCCACTAAATTTTTTTCTGTGGCGCACCCTGGCCATGCGCCACAGAAATGTCAATTCTGTGGCGCACTTCAGCCGTGCGCCACAGAAATTTGCAATTCCGTGGCGCACCAAGTAGGTGTGCGCCACCGTTTTTTTTTTGAATTTGAATTTCAGCGAAATTTCAAAATTTCGCCGGAGCTCGTCGGATGCCGTTGTGACTATGGCCTTAGGTGGCTTGGTCGGTGGTGGGTGGAGGATGGGGGTCACCGGAGTTGGTGGAGGAGGAGAAAATCGCTGGAGGTGGTGGTGGAGGAGGAGGAGGAGATCGCAGGAGGTGGTGGTGGGGGAGGTCACCGGAGTTGGTGGAGGAGGAGAATCTCGCCGGAGGTGGTGGTGAAGGAGGAGGAGGAGCTCGCAGGAGGTGGTGGTGGGGGAGGTCACCGGAGTTGGTGGAGGAGGAGGAGCTCGCCGTAGGTGTTGGTGGTGGAGGAGGAGGAGGAGGAGAGGTGGTGGTGGAGGAGGAGGAGGAGAAGGAGAAGGAGAGGTGTTGGTGGAGTAAGAGGTGGAGGAGAAAAGTGGAGAGGTAGAGGGGAGATGAGAAGTGGAGGAGAAGTGGAGAAGTGAAATGAGAGAAATGGGAGAAGGAGAAAGAAGAGGGAGAAGGAGAGGTGTTGGTAGGCAGGATTCAAATTTCGAATCCTGCCCAACAATTCTGTGGCGCACCAAGTAGGGGTGCGCCACAGAATTTTTTTTCGACTTTTTTTTTATTTTGTAGGAAAAAATCTTCAAACGGCCATAACTTTTTTTCCTTTTAGAATTTGGAGATTCTAAAAAAATCTCACAGGCCGAAGGCGAGTGAGGTTGGGTTCCTTTTTCTCTCTAGTTTTTTTTTTGATATCTTGATCATTTTTTTTCGACATCATATGCAAAAGTTATGCCCATTTTAGTTTTTTTAACGAAGTTTTGCTCATAAAGTCGAAATTCATATTTCAAAATTTGATAAAAAAAAAGTAGACCTTAAACTCTCTGTGCTTCTATAAGGGATTTATTTTATGATGCTTTTAGACCGGCAACTGTTCCGTCAAAAACTAGAAAAGGCGTTCCGGGGGGGGGGGGAGGGGTGTGTGTGGAGAGAAAAAAAATTCTGTGGTGCATGTGTGGTTGGTGCGCCACAGAAATGTCATACTCTGTGGCGCACCAATGCACATGCGCCACAGAATACAACATTTCTGTGGCGCACCAGATCACGTGCGCCACAGAATTGTTTGCCTGCAATGATTGGGCCGGGCCCCACCCAGTTTCTGTGGCGCACCCTTCTCATGTGCGCCACAGAATCCAACATTTCTGTGGCGCATGTTTTGTCGTGCGCCATAAAATTTAAATTCTATGGCGCACCATTCTCTGGTGCGTCACAGAAAGCATTTCATAGAAAGGCAGTTTCCTACTAGTGATATTTAGAAGAGTTCCACACTCATTAACTTCTGATTGTTAAGATTATTCTTTCAAGATAGGATAACACATTTAGTTTGACCGAACGAGTTGTGAGGATGTCTCAAACATTTTTAGAACTTCACTCATCCTTTTTGATTTCATATAATTCGAACGGTCTCTTCTATTTCTCTTTGCGATCATTGGTATGATAGTTATTCTTGACATATTTTTTGCACCTTTTTAGAGTGGTGTGTCAAAGAACAACACATACTTATTCTCGTGGAGAGATATAAAAGTGATCGAACGAAGAATTAATTCCGAAGTGGAGCACGAAGCAATCACAGTATTTGTGGTTTGAGAATTGTACCTCAGCATTACTCATTCTTAGTGCTTGTCACTTGATACTTATTCTTTCTTTTACATTCGTCTTCTCATCATTCAATTTATAAATCTTAATCATACTAAAGAAGTTCTCTTATGCTTGCGAGAAGTCAAGCACTGTTCCAACTAGCAAGTTAAAGTGTGGAAGTCCTCCGAATAAATTATAACAAAGTGACAAGTAAGGTAGAACTCAAGATGACTCAAAATATCTAATAGCATTACCACAAACTTTAATAGACTCACTCATAATATTGACTCCAAACTCATTGGATATAGATCCTTTCCTATTAGAGGGTGTTGCTCTTATTACTAAATCTGAAAATAAACTAGAGTAAAAACTGTAAATATAAAAGGCTTAATAGATCTCCCCTAACTTAAATACATAAGCTATGCGGGATCAAGTAATCCTTGCGATTATTTAGATACCGCGATCTTTTGGTGCTGAAGAAGCCAAACGGTTGAGGGCCTTGAGGAGTAACTGATTGGTCCTCTCCGGCTCTTTAATCCGAACCTCATAGTATCTATTCTTGTTCTCCAAATTTTTAATAGCTCTCATACTCACAGCCAATGTCACTTCGGTTCCCTTCCGGATCTTCTTATCTAGCAGATCGAGTTGTGCACACAGTAGCTTATTATGGTAAGATGATCCTAGTGAGGTTACCTCAACATGTTGTATCTTTTCTTCAATCTTCTCTAGCTTGGTTTGAAGTCCTTCATCCATGAACTCCGTGAACATCTGTGCTCCAGTCATGTTAGTGGTATCCCTCGCCTTTAGGGCTTTCTCCAATCTCGAGACCTCTGCTTCTAACTTCTCCATCAGGTTCTCAACGTCGTCCAGCGTTATCATGGTTATGGTGTTGACCTGAAATATAATAGATGAAAGAGATCTATTTCTTGGTATATAAAGGGGGACAGGTACCTAGAAATCACGAATTTAGATTAAAGAGTCGGCCAAGAAAATAATCTAAACAAACTTGGAAATAAATTAAAAAAAAGGAAAAGTCGGGCTACGCAACGACCACGGTACGGTCGCACTGATAGTACCGCTCACCGTACCAGCTACGGCCGACTTAATCTGCGCGAAAGTATTTTTTTAAACAAAAGCAAAATAATTTTTGCGACACATTTTTTTCCGGATGATTTAACGACCAATGGTACGGTGAATTTCCACCGTACTGCTCTCTGTACCGTTGATCCTTAAGCCAAAAACGATTAACAGAAACTTTAACGAGCACCTGGTACGGTAAGGCTCACTGGCGTGGGGGTACCCGAGAGGCCCTCCACTATTAGGATACCTGGTGCGGCCCATTAAGGGGTGCCCTGGTAGGCTCCACGAGTAACTACATGAAGGCCCATGGAGGAAATCTGTCCAATGCAGAAGGAAAGACTTGAGCATCAAGAATAGGAAAGGATAGCAACCGACTCAAAGTCGAGTCCACCTAATGTACGGCCCCTGAGACCCTACCTATATAAAGCACAGGGGGGGGGGTGTCACGAACGGGACAGACAACCCTAGATTTAGAGCTGCGCCAGATTTAGTCTGTAAACATCACCCCCTATAATCGATACTTTCCACCCATCAAAATAAATCCCGACGGGCAGTAACCCATCTAGTCGAGTAGTCCAACCGCAATTTTTTCGCTCTTATGAAACCCCAGGTCCCTAACCATGGGGATTGTTGAGGTCACACCCTCGACATTGGCATCGTCTGTGGGAACCCGGGGTGATGAATCCGCGGCTACTTCTACTTCATCATCGACAAGCTACGACTCGGCGATCTGGGCGGACTCGATCCGCTTTGGGTCGATTGACTCCACCAATCACTCGCCGGCATCATGTACGGTATTCGACTGCCTCGACACAAGTATCGATCTAAAGATAGGTGATCTGAACTTTCGCGCGGGTCGCGCGGGAGTGATACGCCTGGAAGACTTCGTTTGAGTCCAACTGGAGGAGGCAATCACACCGGAACTCTCGCTGCTCTCGCTCGAGGAAGAAAGCCCCGAGTACTCTTACCCGGCTAATCCGTACGTACACTTCGTCGCAATGGCAAGACGAGTCGAGAATAAAGCTACAGTTGGTGGGCGCGGTGAGAAAATGGCTGAAGAGCCGGCCTAAGAACAAATACAGTTGCTGGGAAGAATTCGAATAGATTCCATCCAGAACTTCAGATCCACCTGCAAACGACCAGTAACAGTCGGTCAGCTAAAAGCTTGCAGACAAAGATAAGACGAGAATATTCATGGGTACATGTAGAGGTGGAATGCGCTGAAAAACAGTGCGGAGGAGATCTCAGACGAAATAGCAATCGACAGCTTCAGAGACGTACTCCGCCGAATGGAGATAAGGGAGTACATAGGTTGGATTCGAGTGAGAACCGTGAGCAAACTCATGGAAGTAGCAAACAGCTGGGCGGAAGGCAAAGAATCAGCGCGTAATACCCACCCACCCTCACTCGACCAAGATCGCATGGAGACCTCCTATGCTAACAAGGGGAACAAAAGATACAATAATGAGCAAAACAAGAGGAGGAAGCGCAAAAACCAGACATTCGATAAAATGGAACCTGAATTAGTTGCAGCCGAGTTCTCGGGCGTCGCAGTATCAACTACTGCAGGAAAGGGAGAGAGAAGTCATGTGAATAGGAGCGCGAATGTGGGCAGGAACAGAAGCGCGAGTGGTAGCCAAGGAAGATCCGGACAGACGGGTTACCGCCCATGTCAATCGAGCAACAACTCAAAGGGTCGTGCCCAAACCACATGTACAACTATGACAACAGAATACGCAGATCCAGCCAGAAACTGAAAGACTACCACAGATTAAACCTACTCATGGAAGCATCTTTCAGGAAACAGAGGGAGCCCCAGCAGGAAGGATTCTCGGTTGTTCGAGGAGCACTGGTAATAGGTGCACCACCACATCCCCAGTACCGGTAGGTGCCCAGCCTCAGCAACAACCCCCAACACAAGGAGCACCTAGAGCGCAGCAAGCCGCATCAGTACAACATCAGTATATGGTGGGTTACTCGGAGGAAGACAGATACCCGGAGCCAAAAGAAAAAGTATACATGATACAGAAAGGCGCTCCCTCCAAAACAAGCCAAAAGCTCATTACCAGGCAGGTGAATCTAGCGGAAATATCACCTCCTGCGACGCCCGAGTTCCTGGAATGGTCTAGTGCAAACATCGCCTTTTTTTAGAGCCGATCATCCGCTTAGAGTCCCCTTCCCAGGAAAGGCAGCGCTGATACTCGAAGCGCAAATCGGAGGCTACAATCTGAACCGAGTATTCATGGACGGAGGAAGTGGGATCAACATCATCTACACAAAAACGCTGAAGGAAATGAACATACCAATAAGCAACCTGACGCAATCAGAGAACTCATTCCACGTTATTGTGCCTAGAAAAGCAGTCAAGCCCTTGGGTACAGTAACACTCGAGGTTGTTTTTGGAGAACGTGACAAATACAAGAAAGAAAAACTTGACTTCAAAGTAGTCGACTGGCCGTCCCAATATAACACGATACTCGGTAGGACAACATTCGTGAGATTCATGGCACTACCCCACTACGCGTACCTGATGCTCAAAATGCCAAGACCTAGTGGGATAATCACAATACGCAGAAACTACAAAAAATCTGACAGTTGCGACGTCGAGTTCAACAGAATATCACAGTCATTTGGAATGCAGCAGGAATTGACAGACATATCAGCTACGACTGATCACTCGATCCTTCCCCTTACAAAGAAAACAACACCAGAGATGGAGTTCGATGTGAAAAAGGACACAATGGAATATCAAGTTCACCCGACTGATCCAACAAAGATAGTACTCGTGTCCAAAACACCGCCTATCGCATAGGTAAGCGCGCTCGTCGAATTTCTCCGTGAGAACTAGAAAATCTTTGCATGGGCTCCAGCGGACATGCCAGGAGTAACCAGGAAATTTGTCGAGCACTCACTAGAAATATACAACGACACAAAGCTAATACAACAATCCACTTGCCGTTTTTCAGAGCCAAAGCAGAGAGCAATAGGAGAAGAATTAAAAAGGTTACTCGTAGTAAAATTCGTTCGGGAGATCAAAATAACAACTTGGCTCGCAAATCCAGTGCTAGTAGCCAAGAAAAATACAAAAATTCTTTGGATGTGTAGAGACTACACGTCATTAAACAAACACTACCCTAAAGACTGGTTACCACTACCGCGCATCGATCAGATCATCGACTCGACTGCAGGTTGCGAGAGGCTCTCCTTCCTCGACGCATATTCAGGCTACAACAAGATCTTCATGAAGCGAGAGGACGAGGAAAAAACCGTATTCATCACCCCATTTGGTGTATACTGCTACACCGGGATGCCTTTCGGGCTAAAAAATGCGGGTGCTACGTACCAACGCATGATGCAAAATTGCCTGAAAGCGCAGATTGGCAGAAACACGCATGTGTATATAGACGATATCATGGTCAAGTCGAACAAGGCAGAAACCCTTATCGACGACCTTCGAGAGACATTCGCAGCACTCGACGAGTACTAGATCAAGCTGAACCTGAAGAAGTATGCGTTTGGAGTTCACCAAGAAGATTTACTCGAATATCTCCTGTCCGTCAGATGCATTGAGGCCAACCCGATAAAAATTAAAGCTATCCTTTCAATGAAGGAGCCGGTAAACATCAAATGAGTACAACAACCAGCAGGGAGAATTGTAACACTCGGGAGATTTATAGCAAATCTTGGAGAGAAAACACTCCCTTTCTAAAAAATCACTAAAGAAGTCAGACAAATTTGAGTGGATGCCATAAGCCAGTGAAGCCTTCCATGCCCTCAAGCGAACCTTGTCAACTCCACCTGTCTTGGTGGCACCTCAGAAAAAGGATCCAATGTATCTATACATTTCCGCAACGAGACAGATGATCAACACATTACTAGTAGTCGAACGACCCCAGAAAGGGTCCATCTATAGGGTGCAGGGACCGGTATATTACCCGAGCGAAGTACTATCGACGTCCAAGCAGCGGTACCCGCACTATCAAAAATTGTCATATGGAGTATACATGAAGGCTAAAAAAACCGAGGCACTAATTTTAGGAGCACCCGATTACCGTGGTATCAAGCGCACTCCTGTCTGACATACTCAACAATTAAAATGCAACATGACGAGTAGCAAAGTGGGGGATCGAGCTTGGACCACGAGATATAACCTACAAGATACGGAAAGCAATCAAATCACAGGTAATCTCGGCTTTCGTATCAGAATGGCTCGAGTTGGAACAACCAAGACTGTCAGATATGTCGAGTAGCTGGACAATGTACTTAGATGGTTCCAAAAGAGCATCCAGAGCAAGAGCAGGAGTAATACTCACGTCCCCCAGATGTGACAGATTATTGTATGTACTCCAGATGAAATTAAAAAATGCATCAAACAACAAAGCCAAGAATGAAGCACTCACCCATGGGATGAAAATGGCCAAAGCATGCGGAGTAACTCGGCTCGTCATCTACGGCGACTCAAACCTCGCAGTACAGGAAATCATGGAGTGCGATACTCCAGCAGAAAACATGGCAGCATACAGATATCTATACAAAAAACTCGAAGGCGAATTCGACGGATGCGTTCTACAACATATTGGTAGAGGAAGCAATTCAGAAGCAGATGTTTTAGCAAACATTGGGTCTGCTTGTGCACCGATCCCACCTGACGTTTTCTATGAGGAGATTGATCAAACCTCTATAAAATAAAAGGTGCCAAACTACAGAAATAGCCGAGGACTCAGAGGCAAACAAGGCGGAACAATTGGAAGAAGAAGCAAAACCAACACCCATGGGTACAATGGAGAAAGTTAATCAAGTGGAAACCACCTGGATGCAACCACTGATAGAAAACAATGACTCGAAGCGAACTTCCCAAAGATCAAGCAGAAGTGCGTCGGGTGATGCGAAGAGCCAAGGCATTTACAATTCATGACAGACAACTTCACAAGTGCAGCCTATCAGACATATTGCAGAGGTGTGTCACCATAGAGGAGGGAAGATAGATACTCTTAGATATACACCAAGGAATTGGTGGACATCACGTAGGGAGCAGAAACCTTGTCCGCAAAGGTTTTCGAGCCAGGTTCTACTGGGCAACAGCGGAGGACGACGCCAAGGAAATTGTACGATGATGCGAGGCGTGCCAGATGTTTGCAACATGCCCAAGCGTACCAGCCACAAAACTACATACGATACCACTCGCCTGGCCTTTCGCACAACGGGGACTCGACATGGTTGGGCCGCTTAGTTGATCATCAAACAACGGATACACTCGGTTGCTCGTAGCAGTCGACAAATTCACCAAGTGGATCGAAGCTATGGCAGTAACATCACAGGATGCAGCAAAAGGTTCAAACATAAAATAGCACCCGAAACACTCGGTGGCTGTGCAACATTTAGCTTCAATCAGAAATGAGATCACAACATATACAAGAGTGTTAATCGAGGATCTACACAGACATATAATTCAAAGAAACTTCACACAGAAAAAAGTACTCAAGAGCAAAAGAAGATACATGTACTCAATCAGAAAATTTGAGATTTCATTCATATACATCACAGATAGTTACAACATTATTTACAGATACAACGAAGGTAACTAATATCTAAAACTATGGAGTTCATCCACCCTCCAGTTGGATATCAGTCTCTTCTTCAGCCAAACGCATGAGTGCGACCGCCGCTGGTGTAGCTGCCTCGTAGCGAACAGTCATATTAACACGTTAACGGCCATGAGGGGCATGAGGTCCCCTGCCAATCTTCAGCAAATTCATCTATGGATACTGAGTCTTGCAAACATCTAGTGCAACCTTGGCTCCCCCCAACAAGCTGACGATGGACGAGTTCCTTGGCATGGTCGAAACTGCTGAATTTCCACATTAAGTTGAAAAGACCTTCGGGTATCTTGTTAAGTGGGAAAAGAGCTCCATAAATATTGCCGAAAGCAGCATGACAAGAGCCAATTACCCCACCAACCTGCTGAGCCCGAGTCCTCAGAGTCAGGAGCACTCGATACTTTTCAGCATCAGTCCGGAAAGATGATGAGCTATAAGCAGAAAGTTTCAGGCGCTCCTCTTCAATATATCGAGTTTCTTTGGCAGTATTTTCTTGAAAACCTACATGAGAATTGTCTACACAGATAAGACAAAGCATAAGATCACTCGGGATAAGCTCGAAGGAGATACCCGAAAACTTACATGCTAAATCTGTCGTTATAGCAGCAAGTTTAGCTAAGAGAAAATCTTCACGATCTGCAACAACTTGTTCTTTGTCCTTTGAAGCATCGAGTTGGGCCCTCAAGGCTTTGAGTTCATCGTCTTCTCTTGAAAATTTAGCGCTCAGTAACTGCACTAAGCTTGTTGTAGAGGTAGTCGGAGGAATGGAAGCTGATTCACAGAACTAGAAGACCCAAGGGCCTAAAGAAGAGAGAGGATATCGTTAAGACTTGGTTATTATCTAGCTCGAGTGTTCAACAACATTATACTGCTTCACACTCTGGGGCTACTCCCATCGGGGGAAAGATAATACAGGAAGTCCAGGCACAAAAGCAAACCAAGAAAAATAACTTTGACTCAAACAAGAAAATCTAAGCATATTTAATTCATTGCAGGCAAAAGAGCGGATTTACTGCACTCAGGCACCGCTATTACTAAAACTACTCGAAGAAAAGGAAAATTACTTCTCCACGGCTGCCTCCTGAGCATCTTCAGCAGCCTGGGATCGAGCTTCGAGCATTTTCAGAAGACCCTCAGCTAACTTAACAGATTCTTCAGTGAAGGGGTTGAGATCTACCTCTAGCCCGTCCGAGTCCACTGGAGGTCCGCTCAGTGAAGCCTTGAATGTCGTGCGCTCGGGTGAGTGTTAGCACCGTTTCTGCTCCAGAAATAATCTGTTCTCGACTAAAGTCAGCCAAGACATTTGTGCCATGAAACACGCCCAACAAGGCATCCAGAGTCGAGGGAACCTTTTGCTTGGGGAACAAGCACTCATGTAAGGACACGATTACCTCCAGAGCTTCTCAAGTGAATCTCTGGCCTTGGCCATCTGCTCCTCTGAGGAAGTAACGACATCTAGAAGTGGACCCTCCCACAGTCGAGCAGACAACGAAAAAGGACTACCCAGAGTAGCTGCAACAGCATAAAGAATTCGTTAGAAAAGGTACAAGAAATACCGAGAGGAAAGCAAAGTAAATATATAGAATGCAAGTACCCGTTAAACCATCCGTCAGAGAATGGAGTCAAGGGACAATGGTTTCCTCGAGATCGGAGAACTTCTTGGGTGCCTATTTATCCTTCTCCTTGGAATCTTTTGCTTTCCGAATAGCAGCTTCAGTCCTTTTTTTGGCAGTCGTGGCCTCCAATTGAAGGGACACATTCTGCGCCTCGAGTTCTTTTTCTCGAATAAGCGCATAATTCTTCTCAGCAGCAGTCGCAACCATGAGTTCTAAGATAGGTGAAAGAAATTAATCAGAAACACAAAGTGAAAGCAGAAGAGATGACAACGGTTCAATAGAGCAAGGTTTACCTTTTGCCTTAGCAAGATTGGCCTGAGCAGGTGTCCCTCTTCCGCCCAATACCGATGAAGAAAGTGCTCAGGTCCTTCATGCTTTCCAAGAAGGGCTCGATAAACGTTAGAGTCAGAAACTAAGACACATGTTTTGAGTCTATGCTCGCCTGCAAGCAGCCAAACACAGACTCGGGGGCTACTTCCATCGGGAGCGCTGTTTGCGCAACCGACAGAACAAGCAAAGTTGGCAGAATAGTAAAATAAATAAAAGTAGAACTGACATGGTTTCTAACCTGGAATTCGGGAGCCAAGGTTGATGGGGGGATAATAACCCGGTAGGCCAACTCCAAGGCGTAATCCGGCCCAAGGAACATGGTGCGCAGTTTGGTTAAGGATAATGAAGCTTCTGGAAGGCCCAAAGTTTGCAGGCCTCGTAACCCGGATTGTGGGTTACGGTAAGGAAAGTTAGGGTTTGTAAGCGGTGTCCGGATAGGATTCAAGCTGCGCCTTGGAGACTAGGGCCGAGGGGGTGCGGGTGCTTTATAAACCTACCCCTAGGTCTAGTTTAGAGAGAGATCTAAGAACCCTAGCAATATCGCTTGATATCGAGCATCTAGTGTAATCCCAGAGTTGAGTTATTATATCAAGATCGGAGACTCGGCGACTTTGATTGCCGGCTACCAGATCGAGTTGCGCCATGTTTTCCTCTGAGCTAAACCCTCTCCCAAACGCCTGTGTCGTCTTGCCCCAAGATCAGTTACCCCCGGTAACGTCTGCCGTGATTATCCCACGACAGTTGGCGCCCACCGTGGGGCCTGCGTCCAAAGGTGTTTACATCACGGGAGAAGCTCGGAAGAACATGGAGAATCTTGTCGTCGGCGAAATCTACATCGACCACAAAGGAGAAAAGATGGTGGACGATTCCGGCTGGGGGCCAGAGTCGGATCACCTCGAGTCCGGATCTATGGTGACGATCGGTCGGATCAACATCTTCGTCGGTATGGTACGTACGCCTGATTTAAAAGGACAATATCATGTGCATACTACAGGAACTTCTAGCAGGAACAAAGAGACATTAAAGCAAGCGGCAAACTCGGTTTCGTCGGCCGCGCCGGGATACCTTAGATGGGCGGAACAAGAGGTAACGTGGAGTAGAAGAGATCATCCGGAAAAAGTAGAGCGTCCAGGAGTCTTGGCATTGGTGGTCGCTCCATAGGTTAATGGTTACGAACTGAAGAGGGTCCTGATGGACGGTGGAAGTAGCATCAACATCCTTTATTGGGAAACCTTCTTACGGATGAGTCTTAAAGAGTCCCAGTTACAGAAAAGTTCGACAATCTTTCACGGGATCGTGCCAGGTCACTCGGCGAGCCCCGAGGGAAAGATCACCCTGGAGGTTGCTTTTGGAGAATCGATGGATAATTATCGAGTTGAGTGGCTCACGTTCGAGGTGGTCAAATTGCGCAGTCCTTATCACGCGCTGTTTGGAAGACCGGCTTATGCCAAATTCATGGCTAGGCCGTGCTACGTGTATTTGCAGCTAAAGATCCCGGGTCCTAAACGGACCATCACCGTACATGGGAACCGGGATATAGCGGCCGAGTGTGACGAAGGAGATTCGGTTATGGCCGAGCAAGCATGCAGAAAGGAAGAACTCGAATATTATCGGTCTCAAGTGAATCCGGATGATAGAACAGCCTTGAAAAAACCGAATACTGAGGATGAGAGAGCAAAATTCAAGGCAGCACAAGACACCAAGAAGATAGATTTTGTCGAAGGTGATTCCACTAAGCAGTTTACCATAGGGTCTAACCTAGGAAAAGAACAGGAGAAGGCACTTGTGGAGTTTATTCGTTCAAATGCAGACGTGTTCGCCTGGACACCTAGCGACATGCCGGGTATCCCTACAGAGCTGGCCGAGCACAGTTTGCATGTGGATCTCAAGTCCAGGCCCGTGAAGCAGGGTTTGAGGAAAATGAATGAGGAAAGGAGGAAGGCCATAGGCGAAGAGATCGCTCGGCTATTGGCAGCCGACTTTATCATGGAAGTATTTCACCCGGATTGGTTGGCAAACCCGGTTCTAGTGATGAAAAAGACCAATGAGTGGAGGATGTGCATTGATTTTACGAGTCTCAACAAGCATTGCCCAAAGGATCCGTTCGCGCTACCAAGGTGTAACATCCCTGATTTTTGGAAAATGCAAAAATCACAAAAATCTGAAACTTTTGTTTTCATGTTTAGTAAGTCACCAAAAACCAAATGAGATGCAAGAAACAAAAGAAAACAATGCATGTTCTAATGTTTTGGAAATGAAAATCCAATATACCTCTATTCCATAAACCCTAAAGTCATTTCAAAATAAATATTTCTACATAAATAAAATAATTCTTCTTAAGCAAACCCTTACACCAAACATGTTTTCAACCCAATTATGATCTTGAAAATATTTTTGATATATAAAAACTAGAGAATTGTTATCTCTAATATTTTTCTTCTTATCTCTAAAAAGGGTTTCACTATTATTAAAAACCCCAAAATAGATATAAGTTGGATCCTTGTATTCCAAGTGTTATGTCAATCAACAAAATAATATAGTGCTATAGAAATAAATTGTTTATGAAAACAAGTAATATTACTTTGAAAATAGTTTATGGCAACATTACTCAATTATTTATAACCCTTAATAAAGTTCTAGGCCTTAAAAGTATTTGAGGAGAATAAAATTATTAATAATAACCTTTAGTTGTTATTCCAAGTTTTAAACATAAAGGTGTGAAAATAAAATGCGTTGCTTGATAATAACATAAAAGAGGGTTTTGGAAAACAATATCATGACTTGTAGTTTTATTCTAAATTTTATTGATCAACAATATTAACTATTTGATATGAACTAATTAAATAACATTAAGTTACTATTAGTAAATCCTTCATATCCTAAAATTATAAAATGTGAGAATGGTTTAAAAATGACTCTCCAAAAATAATTTATGACATGTAAAATGTCTTTGAAATTTTATTTAGATAATAACATCAATTTATTATTTTCTAAATTTAAAATGGCCTTAAAGTATTATTAGTGTTTTATTTATTTTTCAAAATATATAATTGTGAAAACATGGTGGAATGACTTTCAAAATCTTGTTTTCAACATTTATAATGTCACTAAAATCTTAGTTGACCAATAACTATGTTTTATAAAAATTTAAATTAAAAATCACATTAAGTAACTATTAAGGAATTATTCAAATTCCCAAACTCAAAAATAAAATATGATGTTTTTGTTTCCAAAAATGGTACTGTTGGAAAGTACTTGAAATTTTAAGAATTTAGAAATTTGTTTCATGTTAATTGGATTTATAAAACAGAAGATATAGTTAAATCAATTAAACAGAAATAAAAAGGAAAAGAAAAGGTGACGTCAGCGATGACATCATGTCAGCTCCTTCCTCTCGCCACAAATCGCGCCCGTGACAGGTGATTTGAATCCCGCTGATTTCTCGCGAATGAATGCTCAAATCAATGCATTGGCCCCTGCCCTATAAATCCCTTCCTCCCCTCTCTATTTCTCCTCTGGATCCCGAGCCAATCGCTGCTTCTCTACGAAGTATTTGCTCGCCGGAGTAAGCTCTGCCGCTGCCGTCTCCTCATCGATTCCGGCAGCAACCGTAACCTCCTCCACCCCTTTTTTTGCCCCTGTCGACTCCCCGTGTCTGTGCGCTCCCCCTTGACTCCTTCCCCAATCTTTTCCACCGCAGGATCGCCGCCGCCGTGTACATTTGTGACTGCCGGAGCCGCATCGTCCTCCGACCGCATCGCGCCACCTCTGCGGACGTCGTCAACCCTCCCCGAGATTGCCATCGAGCTCGCCGTGATCTTCCGCGCGTCGTCGACGTCTCCGTTGAGCTCCCGGACCCCTGGAACTCCAACTCCGTCGACCACCCGAGCCTAGCGCCGCCGCGTGCCATTTTCCGGCGACCTAGCCACCGCGGTCAGTCCCTCTCTCTCTGTGTCGTTAGATCTAGATCTAGTGGCCCAGATTAAATCACTAATCGAAGGGGTATGGACGAATAGCGTAGCGCCGCGTGGCGCCAAGTCAGCAGCGCGCCGATTTTCTATCCGTCGCTCAGCGCAGCGCTAAACTGGCCTGGGCCCAGCTCCTGTCCATCGCCCTGCGCTATAGATAAGAGTTTTTTTGGCCCAGCCTGCCTCCGGAATTAATTTCCGAATAAATTAGAATTGTAATTTTGCAGAAACACCCCTACAACTTAGAAACATCATAACTTTTTAACCACTTAGCCAAATTTAGCAATCTTGGACTTTTTGGAAAGCCCTTGAAATATAGAAACTTTTGGCACTGGCCAAATTCAAATTTGACAAACTTAAATTTATTCAAATTCAAATATGCTTGTTTGATCAAATTTGGCATAATTCAAATTCTACAAATCCAATAATTGCAAATAAAATATATTTGGAAACCTTAGAATGTGTACTTTCATATCCTCTGTCCCAAAATAATATTTGAACAAGTTAAAATTGAATTTAGAATTTAGTTGTCCAATTGAGTATTTTTGACATAGATTAATTTCTATAAATATTTTCAATATAGTTCCTTTTGCAAAATTGCTCCATTTGGTAACCTTAAACCAGAGACATCAGTACCTAAACCTTTTGGACAACTTTGAACCATTACCTTGTAAGTTGGACCAAAACTTCATCTTATTGAACCACTAGTTGATCATGCCTTAGATTTTGTTTGTATTCTTTCTACCATTGTTTGTTGTGGCCATTTTTGGATCCAAGACCAAGTCCCTAAAATTACCAAGTAGTGAACCTCAAACACTAGCACCTTAGTATTCTATCTACTTCTCCATTCTCCCATTCTTGCTTCAAGAATTCACCAAGTCAGCAAAATGGAGATCAAGACTCAAGCACAAGAATGAAACTTCAATATCAACTTGGTGGCAACATGAAGAGCTACAAGGAAGATCAATGAAGAAGTTGAAGAAAATACTTGGACTCCACACCTAGAAGAAACTCAAGGAAATACAAGTGTGAAGAAATTCAGAAGAAAGCATCTCCCTCTCTCTTTCTAATCTTTCTTCCTATTTTCTTTCTCTTGACTTAGTGGTATTTTGTGCCCATCCCATACCCAAACCAATTAGTGAAGTGAAAGCCCAGAAGAATTTATCAAGACCAAGAGAAGCACCACACCAAGGAAGGAAGCAACTTAGATGGCATGATGATGATCTTCAAGAAGGCAATCACATGAGGTCTAGAAGCAATTCACACAAGTTGAAGAATAACAAGTTATTTTTGTCCAACCATTGACCCAAATGGAAAACCTAAGACTTAGTAATATTTCCCCTTTGATGATGAAGTTAGTAGACCTACCCTAACCACAATGGAAAATACTAACATAGTCACTCAAATATTTTTGAAGGTGAATATGACCAAGTGTTTACATGTATTGCTTTATTTGAAGAAGTAATATGTTTATTCTTAGTGAACTCTTGGAACTTCCTCGACAAGTATGGTTATAATAAAGTTAGTTTTATACATAACTCAACCTAGTCCAATCCTAAGTAAAACCTTAGAAACTCCTTAGAATGTAATGAACCATTAGAGAATAAATATTTTCAAAATCAAACCTTGACCTTGTCCTAGCCAACTTAGTCCAACTCCTTTGTTATGACATTTGCTATGTTTGCTTTCTCCACCTATGTGTTTGATTGCTAGGATGCTTGTTTATTTTGTTATTGTGTTTTCAATAAATAGATTGTACGGAGAGCAACGATCTTTTGTGAAGAGAGTGTGATATCTTCACCAACTTCAACAAGGCAAATAACACATCATAAACTACCCATTATTTTCTATATGCATTAGTTGGTTTTGAGTAGTATGCATGATAGGAAATTTTACTAAGTTATACTATGCTATGCTATTATCCTAGTAGTGTGTAGCCATCCCTTTTACCTTGTTATTTTGATAGCCTTAGAATTTACTAGGTGCTATGCAATGTTACAAATTGTTTTACTAGATGTTGAGGAAAAATCCTAAGTATAACTAATGAATGAACCACCTGGGTGGAAGTGGTAAGATTGGGTTATGTTGAGTGTTTCCTCAGGGCCCTTATCTAAGGGTTATTCCACTTGAGGTTGTCACTTGCGGATGGCCACCCAGGAACAAAGAGATTACTATGTCCTTCTAAGTTTAGTAGCTTCCCGTGCAGCCTTTTGACATATGGGCTCTGTCTTGATCAACTAAGTTGTGAGGGTTCAGCCCAGGCTTGACAAGCAGATGTAGCATAATTATAGGTGGAACGGGTCTTGCCGGTGGGTTGAATTCTTGCTTCTGAAAGATCTCGTCTCGATTCTCTCCTTTCCATGATGCACTCCGGGTGTATAGGATGTTTGGGCTAATTGAAGACAAAGGGTGAAAGTGCACAACCTCTGCAGAGTTAGAAACTAAGATCTTAGCCGTGTCCCCGGTTATGGACAATTATGAGCAGCTGGACAAGGATTGACGGAAGAATCTCATCATCAATTTCAATAAGTAAAATTTGACCAAGTGGACAGTATTTGTGGTGCTTGGATCATAATCCAATGTTGCCACCCTTTTGAAAAGAAAAGTTTGTTTTACAAAAGAGATAGGACAAAACTGGCTTTATGCAAACTTAGCCAAACTCCACCCAGCCAAATAAGCATGTAGTATTAGTCTTGCCATTTATATCCACCATAGTGTTACTTGCCAATACATTAAATTGTATTGACCCCCTTGTGGCTGCATATTCCATATTGCAGATGTTTCTGAAGACGAGTGAGGATTTCGTTTAGGATCTCGAGACTATCGCCAACATGTTTTGCCTGTGGCACATGAAGAAGATGGGCTCAATGTTGTACTATGTTTTCCGCTGTAATTCTTTGTTTTCTGCTAGTCTTCTAAGACTATGCAAGTTGTAATCCTATTTTGTAAAGACTGGATCATGCGATGTAATAGAATTTGATGCATTTGCATGATATTTCATTTTGTACCGTGGTGCTAGCAATTGATCCAGGGACTAGCACAATAACACAGGTATTCCATCTTTATTAAAAGTTGGGATGCTACAAAATGGTATCAGAGCATTGTGTTGCCTGTAGGATTCGAGACCCTAAGTTTGGAAAAGACCCTAGGATTGAAAATTTATATGTTCAAACTTTCTAGAAACAAAACAATCATCTTAATCTTTCTCATATCCTCTCATCTACTATTCACCTTCGAAATTTTCTAGATGACCTACTTCTTCAATACCATCAAGACAAGATTGTTGATGATCATACCAAGAAGTGCAAGAAGTATTTCACCACATGAATACCTACACTCTAGACAATTGAAGAAAACTTGGAGATACACCAATACTTCACAACAATCAAGAATAGCCCAAGACATTGAGGGAAGATTTTTGAAGAAACTCAAGAAGATATAGATGAGACCACCAATCTAGTTACTTGGTTAGAACAACGTTAACGTGTTAGTGTATTGATCATACCAATGAGTGTGGTATGACAATATTAGTTGTTTTCCTAAAACCTATGTTGTTTGGTGTGATGAATGTGTTGCTATATGTTTGTTATGTGTTGTTTGTAAGATGAGTTTCCTTGATCTGCTATTTTGGATAAGAACCTTCCTTAGCCATCTCTCTAAATCTCTACTCATTCCTACTAGACCAAGCCCAACACCATACTCATTCACCAACCATAGTGAGAACCATTTGGAATCATACAACCTTTACCCTATTGATACACAAGCCATCCCATTTGAGGAATGCTAGTATCAAATTTCCTTCTTCTGTGTGAAGGAACAATCACATCCATGATAAAATGCCAACTGCCTAATAAGGATCAAGCCAACCTTGGAGCTATCAAGCAATGGAAGAATTTGCCTACCATGAGAGTTTCTTTAGAAATAGCATGGTGTTTACCTTCAATGATGACAACCAACAAGATGGGAGATTGCCAAGGACATCAAAAGACCAAGTTGAGAGGAAACCAAAGACTTTTGATTGACCCAAAGAGTGACCCCTCAGTGTCGAAGGTAGTCCAACATGCCTATGTTGGTCCACAGCTCTACCACGAATGAAAGTTCTACTCAAGCCAATCTCAAATCAATCTACACTCCAATCTAATGAAAATAGACTACCCACAAAAGTTTCTTTTAAGGGTGGTAGCCCCCCCAGTTGTTTTGGAATCCAATTACCAAAATCTTTCTTTCTAACCTTCCCAAATCTCGGGACGAGATTTCTTTTAAGGGTGGTAGTCTGTAACATCCCTGATTTTTGGAAAATGCAAAAATCACAAAAATTTGAAACTTTTGTTTTCATGTTTAGTAAGTCACCAAAAACCAAATGAGATGCAAGAAACAAAAGAAAACAATGCATGTTCTAATGTTTTGGAAATGAAAATCCAATATACCTCTATTCCATAAACCCTAAAGTCATTTCAAAATAAATATTTCTACATAAATAAAATAATTCTTCTTAAGCAAACCCTTACACCAAACATGTTTTCAACCCAATTATGATCTTGAAAATATTTTTGATATATAAAAACTAGAGAATTGTTATCTCTAATATTTTTCTTCTTATCTCTAAAAAGGGTTTCACTATTATTAAAAACCCCAAAATAGATATAAGTTGGATCCTTGTATTCCAAGTGTTATGTCAATCAACAAAATAATATAGTGCTATAGAAATAAATTGTTTATGAAAACAAGTAATATTACTTTGAAAATAGTTTATGGCAACATTACTCAATTATTTATAACCCTTAATAAAGTTCTAGGCCTTAAAAGTATTTGAGGAGAATAAAATTATTAATAATAACCTTTAGTTGTTATTCCAAGTTTTAAACATAAAGGTGTGAAAATAAAATGCGTTGCTTGATAATAACATAAAAGAGGGTTTTGGAAAACAATATCATGACTTGTAGTTTTATTCTAAATTTTATTGATCAACAATATTAACTATTTGATATGAACTAATTAAATAACATTAAGTTACTATTAGTAAATCCTTCATATCCTAAAATTATAAAATGTGAGAATGGTTTAAAAATGACTCTCCAAAAATAATTTATGACATGTAAAATGTCTTTGAAATTTTATTTAGATAATAACATCAATTTATTATTTTCTAAATTTAAAATGGCCTTAAAGTATTATTAGTGTTTTATTTATTTTTCAAAATATATAATTGTGAAAACATGGTGGAATGACTTTCAAAATCTTGTTTTCAACATTTATAATGTCACTAAAATCTTAGTTGACCAATAACTATGTTTTATAAAAATTTAAATTAAAAATCACATTAAGTAACTATTAAGGAATTATTCAAATTCCCAAACTCAAAAATAAAATATGATGTTTTTGTTTCCAAAAATGGTACTGTTGGAAAGTACTTGAAATTTTAAGAATTTAGAAATTTGTTTCATGTTAATTGGATTTATAAAACAGAAGATATAGTTAAATCAATTAAACAGAAATAAAAAGGAAAAGAAAAGGTGACGTCAGCGATGACATCATGTCATCTCCTTCCTCTCGCCACAAATCGCGCCCGTGACAGGTGATTTGAATCCCGCTGATTTCTCGCGAATGAATGCTCAAATCAATGCATTGGCCCCTGCCCTATAAATCCCTTCCTCCCCTCTCTATTTCTCCTCTGGATGCCGAGCCAATCGCTGCTTCTCTACGAAGTATTTGCTCGCCGGAGTAAGCTCTGCTGCCGCCGTCTCCTCATCGATTCCGGCAGCAACCGTAACCTCCGCCACCCCTTTTTTTGCCCCTGTCGACTCCCCGTGTCTGTGCGCTCCCCCTTGACTCCTTCCCCAATCTTTTCCACCGCAGGATCGCCGCCGCCGTGTACATTTGTGACTGCCGGAGCCGCATCGTCCTCCGACCGCATCGCTCCACCTCTGCGGACGTCGTCAACCCTCCCCGAGATTGCCATCGAGCTCGTCGTGATCTTCCGCGCGTCGTCGACGTCTCCGTTGAGCTCCCGGACCCCTAGAACTCCAACTCCGTCGACCACCCGAGCCTAGCGCCGCCGCGTGCCATTTTCTGGCGACCTAGCCACCGCGGTGAGTCCCTCTCTCTCTCTGTGTCGTTAGATCTAGATCTAGTGGCCCATATTAAATCACTAATCGAAGGGGTATGGACGAATAGCGTAGCGCCGCGTGGCGCCAAGTCAGCAGCGCGCCGATTTTCTATCAGTCGCTCAGCGCAGCGCTAAACTGGCCTGGGCCCAGCTCCTGTCCATTGCCCTGCGCGACAGATAAGAGTTTTTTTTGGCCCAGCCTGCCTCCGGAATTAATTTCCGAATAAATTAGAATTGTAATTTTGCAGAAACACCCCTACAACTTAGAAACATCATAACTTTTTAACCACTTAGCCAAATTTAGCAATCTTGGACTTTTTGGAAAGCCCTTGACATATAGAAACTTTTGGCACTGGCCAAATTCAAATTTGACAAACTTAAATTTATTCAAATTCAAATATGCTTGTTTGATGAAATTTGGCATAATTCAAATTCTACAAATCCAATAATTGCAAATAAAATATATTTGGAAACCTTAGAATGTGTACTTTCATATCCTCTGTCCCAAAATAATATTTGAACAAGTTAAAATTGAATTTAGAATTTAGTTGTCCAATTGAGTATTTTTGACATAGATTAATTTCTATAAATATTTTCAATATAGTTCCTTTTGCAAAATTGCTCCATTTGGTAACCTTAAACCAGAGACATCAGTACCTAAACCTTTTGGAGAAATTTGAACCATTCCCTTGTAAGTTGGACCAAAACTTCATCTTAGTGAACCACTAGTTGATCATGCCTTAGATTTTGTTTGTATTCTTTCTACCATTGTTTGTTGTGGCCATTTTTGGATCCAAGACCAAGTCCCTAAAATTACCAAGTAGTGAACCTCAAACACTAGCACCTTAGTATTCTATCTACTTCTCCATTCTCCCATTCTTGCTTCAAGAATTCACCAAGTCAGCAAAATGGAGATCAAGACTCAAGCACAAGAATGAAACTTCAATATCAACTTGGTGGCAACATGAAGAGCTACAAGGAAGATCAATGAAGAAGTTGAAGAAAATACTTGGACTCCACACCTAGAAGAAACTCAAGGAAATACAAGTGTGAAGAAATTCAGAAGAAAGCATCTCCCTCTCTCTTTCTAATCTTTCTTCCTATTTTCTTTCTCTTGACTTAGTGGTATTTTGTGCCCATCCCATACCCAAACCAATTAGTGAAGTGAAAGCCCAGAAGAATTTATCAAGACCAAGAGAAGCACCACACCAAGGAAGGAAGCAACTTAGATGGCATGATGATGATCTTCAAGAAGGCAATCACATGAGGTCTAGAAGCAATTCACACAAGTTGAAGAATAACAAGTTATTTTTGTCCAACCATTGACCCAAATGGAAAACCCAAGACTTAGTAATATTTCCCCTTTGATGATGAAGTTAGTAGACCTACCCTAACCACAATGGAAAATACTAACATAGTCACTCAAATATTTTTGAAGGTGAATATGACCAAGTGTTTACATGTATTGCTTTATTTGAAGAAGTAATATGTTTATTCTTAGTGAACTCTTGGAACTTCCTCGACAAGTATGGTTATAATAAAGTTAGTTTTATACATAACTCAACCTAGTCCAATCCTAAGTAAAACCTTAGAAACTCCTTAGAATGTAATGAACCATTAGAGAATAAATATTTTCAAAATCAAACCTTGACCTTGTCCTAGCCAACTTAGTCCAACTCCTTTGTTATGACATTTGCTATGTTTGCTTTCTCCACCTATGTGTTTGATTGCTAGGATGCTTGTTTATTTTGTTATTGTGTTTTCAATAAATAGATTGTACGGAGAGCAACGATCTTTTGTGAAGAGAGTGTGATATCTTCACCAACTTCAACAAGGCAAATAACACATCATAAACTACCCATTATTTTCTATATGCATTAGTTGGTTTTGAGTAGTATGCATGATAGGAAATTTTACTAAGTTATACTATGCTATGCTATTATCCTAGTAGTGTGTAGCCATCCCTTTTACCTTGTTATTTTGATAGCCTTAGAATTTACTAGGTGCTATGCAATGTTACAAATTGTTTTACTAGATGTTGAGGAAAAATCCTAAGTATAACTAATGAATGAACCACCTGGGTGGAAGTGGTAAGATTGGGTTATGTTGAGTGTTTCCTCAGGGCCCTTATCTAAGGGTTATTCCACTTGAGGTTGTCACTTGCGGATGGCCACCCAGGAACAAAGAGATTACTATGTCCTTCTAAGTTTAGTAGCTTCCCGTGCAGCCTTTTGACATATGGGCTCTGTCTTGATCAACTAAGTTGTGAGGGTTCAGCCCAGGCTTGACAAGCAGATGTAGCATAATTATAGGTGGAACGGGTCTTGCCGGTGGGTTGAATTCTTGCTTCTGAAAGATCTCGTCTCGATTCTCTCCTTTCCATGATGCACTCCGGGTGTATAGGATGTTTGGGCTAATTGAAGACAAAGGGTGAAAGTGCACAACCTCTGCAGAGTTAGAAACTAAGATCTTAGCCGTGTCCCCGGTTATGGACAATTATGAGCAGCTGGACAAGTATTGACGGAAGAATCTCATCATCAATTTCAATAAGTAAAATTTGACCAAGTGGACAGTATTTGTGGTGCTTGGATCATAATCCAATGTTGCCACCCTTTTGAAAAGAAAAGTTTGTTTTACAAAAGAGATAGGACAAAACTGGATTTATGCAAACTTAGCCAAACTCCACCCAGCCAAATAAGCATGTAGTATTAGTCTTGCCATTTATATCCACCATAGTGTTACTTGCCAATACATTAAATTGTATTGACCCCCTTGTGGCTGCATATTCCATATTGCAGATGTTTCTGAAGACGAGTGAGGATTTCGTTTAGGATCTCGAGACTATCGCCAACATGTTTTGCCTGTGGCACATGAAGAAGATGGGCTCAATGTTGTACTATGTTTTCCGCTGTAATTCTTTGTTTTCTGCTAGTCTTCTAAGACTATGCAAGTTGTAATCCTATTTTGTAAAGACTGGATCATGCGATGTAATAGAATTTGATGCATTTGCATGATATTACATTTTGTACCGTGGTGCTAGCAATTGATCCAGGGACTAGCACAATAACACAGGTATTCCATCTTTATTAAAAGTTGGGATGCTACACAAGGATAGATCAGATTATAGACGCAGTAGCCGGAAGCGATCTATTATGCTTCCTGGACGCATATTCCGGGTATCATCAGATTAAGCTCAAGAGGGAGGATTGGGAGAAAACATCATTCATAACCCCTTTTGGGGCCTTTTGTTATAAAACTATGACGTTTGGATTGAAGAACGCCGGTGCAACTTACCAACGGTGCATTCAAAAGTGCTTCGAGGACCAAATTGGACGCAACGTTCATGCCTATGTGGATGATGTGGTCATCAAGACCAGGAAGGCGGAGACATTTATTGATGATCTAAAGGAGACGTTCAAAAACTTGAGGAGGTACCAGATGAAGCTTAACCCGACAAAATGCGTGTTCGGAGTTCCGGCCGGGAAATTACTCGGCTTTATCGTTTCTGAGAGAGGAATTGAGGCAAACCCGGATAAAATCAAGGCCATCCAGAATCTGAAAAAACCGGAAAATTTGAAGCATGTTCAAAAGCTCACGGGCTGCGTAGCAGCCTTGAGCCGATTCATATCCAGACTCGGAGAAAAGGCAATACCCTTGTACCGGCTCTTGAGAAAATCAGATAAATTCGTGTGGGATCAAGAGGCGGATGAGGCGTTTGAGGCACTAAAGAAGCAGTTAGAAGCACCAGTACTAGCGGCTCCGGGTCCTAAAGAGCCTATGTTGCTATACGTAGCAGCTGGCCCCCGAGCCGTCAGCGCAGTAGTTGTTGTGGAGCGCAAAGAGGATGTGAAGGGTTACCCGGTTCAGAGACCGGTTTATTACGTCAGCGAGGTATTATCAGAAGCAAAGCAGCGCTATCCACATTGGCAAAAGTTGGTGTTCGGGGTCTTTATGGCTAGCCGGAAATTGAAGCCGTACTTCCAAGAACACCCCATAACAGTGGTTAGTTCAATACCAATGTCGGATATCATCAGAAACTCGGACGCGACGGGAAGAATAGCCAAATGGGCGATAGAGATGGGGGATTATCACATCAACTACGAACCCAGGTCAGCAATCAAATCTCAAGCTTTAATTGATTTCGTTAACGACTGGACACATACAGGCATGACTACAACGGTTCCAAATTCCGAATCATGGATCATGCACTTCGATGGATCTAAGCAATACGAGGGATCAGGAGCTGGGGTGGTGCTAACGTCACCCAAAGGAGATAAATTAAGTTACGTACTAAAAATCCACTTCGACTGTTCCAACAACGTGGCCGAGTATGAGGCCCTATTGCACGGCCTAAGGGCAGCCAACGAGATGAACGTCAAGAGGATACGGTGTTTCGGAGATTCGGACCTTGTGGTACAGCAGGTGTCAGGAACTTGGGATAGAAAGGACGCAACTATGGCAGCATACCGCAGGAAAGTTGATAGGGTTGCAGGATGTTTTTCCGGGTATGAGGTGGAGCATATAGACAGAAGAAAGAATGAAGCAGCCGACGCGCTCGCTAGACTCGGCTCGCGCAGAGAGCCGGTTCCACCTAACGTTTTCCTGGATGAATTATGGCGACCATCAGTTAAAACCGAGTCAGAGGAGGAATTGGCAAATCAAGACCCGGATTCAGGACTTGTGGCTACTGTACGTACTGTTCCGTTTTTGGCCTACCTGTCGCGAGGCGAGTTACCACAGCAGGAGGTATTAGCAAGGCAAATTTTGAGGCGAGCAAAGGGATATTCTATCATCAACGGGGAATTATATAAGAGAAGCGCAGCAGGGGTCTTTTTGCGCTGCATAGCGCCAGAAGAAGGCCGACATATTCTCAAGGAAATCCATGAAGGCGACTGTGGACATCACGCATCCACAAGATCTCTCGTGGCTAAAGCTTATCGACACGGATTTTTCTGGCTCACGGCTCTAGCAGATGCGGAACGATTGGTAGCAAGGTGTGACGGATGTCAAAGGTACGCTCGCCAAACCCATGTGCCGGCTATGGAGTTACGGACCATCCCGTTAACTTGGCCGTTCGCTGTATGGGGTATGGACATGGTTGGCCCCTTTCATATGTCACCATGCAAGAAGACACATCTTTTGGTGGCTATTGATAAGTTTACCAAGTGGGTTGAGGTTATGCCAGTTACTAATTGCGAATCAGCCACAGCAGTCAAGTTCCTGAAGAGGATTATCTACCGGTTCGGGTATCCCCACAGCATAATTACCGACAATGGAACCAACATGTCCCTTGGTGAGATGGAGAAGTTCCGTGGCAACAATGGAATCCGACTTGACGTCGCGTCAGTGGCTCATCCGCAGGCCAACGGACAAGTGGAGAGGGCAAATCAAGAATTGCTTCGTGGGTTAAAACCACGATTACGAGTCCCCTGTATCAGGGCAGCTGGCGCATGGGTCGAAGAACTCCCTTCTGTGGTTTGGGGCATCAATACTACGCCTAATAGATCTACTCAGATGACACCCTTCTTCATGGTCTATGGCGCGGAGGCAGTACTACCGAGTGATATTATTCATGATTCACCACGAGTATCAGCATACGTCGAAGTGGAGAATGAAAAGACCCGGCAAGACGCCGTGGATATGTTAGAAGAGCAAAGGGAACAAGCCCTGGAAAGATCAGCCATATATCAGCAGGATTTACGAAGGTATCATAACCGGCACGTGAAAACCCGGGTCTTCCAGGAAGGAGACCTGGTTCTGCGCCTGGTACAGTCGAACGAAGGAAAGCACAAGTTATCACCACCCTGGGAAGGACCATTTATCATAAGCCGGAATTTGCATAATGGGTCATATTACTTGATAGATGCAAGGGAAGAGTCGACCACAGTTAATGACACTGCTCACACCACTTCATCTATGCAAGAAAGAGACAGACCGTGGAACGTGGCTCAGCTACGTCCGTATTATACTTAGCAAAAATTGTATTGGCATATGGAATTGAATGATGTAATAGGCAGCAGGTTTTCAGACGTACTCTTTTCCTATCCAGGGTACCCTTGGGGACTGGACGGGTTTTTAATGAGGCGGCTTGCTGACCTAGATTTTTCATATCAAGTAAAGAGGTGATTATCAAGAAAAGAGATGGTTATTATCAGATTATGTATTCTCAGTATGATGCGTATATCTAGGTCTTGGGGGCTGGTCGCTTGAATAGCACAGTTACAAACTCAAAGACCCGGCCATGATGCCTATGAGTTATAAGGGCCGATTACTTGCAAACGAGTACGGCTGCAATCTTATAACCGGACAAAGAAGTCCAAATTTCTTGGCTATTCTTACTTAAGCTCGATGTGACTCGCATTAAAGTGGCATGATTTGTTCTCTTACGATTACAGTCAGTCATGAACTCGACGGGGCTTGACTGGCTACGTTTTCGTATAGATGTAACAACATGGTATCCACGCGAAAGCCGACTTACAGTACAAGATAGTCAAAAGGGTCATCTAAACCACAAGTTATGCAGAGTACAAGGCTAAACAGCTGGAAACTCAACGATTATTAAGCATAACTTCAAATCCTATGTGAAACAACTCAGGGATCTTTGTGAATTCAGCAGTAGGTAGTTCGTTCCCCTTTCAAGATCAAGTGTCCTAGACTTGGAGATCCGGGTCCGGGTGACTTGAAATCTTGAAAAGAGAAAAAATTGCTTACTTGTAGAATTCCAAAAACCCAAATATCCGAGTCTTGGGGACTTGGGGACTTAGAAGCAAATCCGCTTCTCAATACCCATGAGACCCGGAAATCGAGTTTTCACAAAAGGAACAATAAAGAAAGCCGGATATCGAGAACAGATGAGCTCAATAATGGATAAATTTAAAAAGGCCGGAAGAGGCATAGAGTATATCAAGACCTTAGCGTGCATTACAAAATCTCGGTGAAAAGATATCAAAGGTGCACAGGCGCACCACCCAAAATATAACTGTTTAAACAGCATGTTGACCGACCAGTGCATAAGAAGAGGCATTAGAGATCAGATGTCACTCGGCGTTCATCTTGGCCTTGCCCTTGCCATCATTGGTGGTAGCAGCAGCACCCGGATCAGCGGTACCAGCCCGTGCAGGAGGGGGAACGACTGGTGTTGAGGTAGCGGGGGCAGAGCCGGCTTCAGCTTGCTTCTTGGCAGCCTCCGCCCTCAATGCAGCAGCTTCCTCCTTCCACCGAGCCAACATATCATACAGCTCGGGGAGATCTGACTTAATTGCTTCACCAGCAGCATCATATGCTGGAACAAGGATATTAACATCCAGGTCGTCAGCGATCACGCTGGCCGGGTAACGGACCTCCTTCTGGACGGCCTGAAAATCCTTCACGGAGAACTTGGACCCATCAAGCTTGAACTCTGGGAAGCCGCCCATAAGCTTCACTAGCTCGAGCTTGGGGAAATAAGCCATGGCGAGTGCAAGCCCCCGGGTCACTCCAACCCGGCAAGACGAGCGTTTCCAGTGCCAAATCCACTCAGGAATAGTGGAGAAGGCATCCAGCATCCTCTTCAGATCAACATGTCCTTTACCCGGCCACCGTAATTCCTGAAGGATCCATTTGGTTCCGGCACATAGCTGCCGGATAACGCTCTTCATGGTTTTCAGCTTGGCAATGTCATCCTCTTCCGGCATGGTTTCGTCCGGGCCTGAAAAAATGGAAACGTAAGTCGGGAAATCTCTTGCTATCTATCAAAAGGATAAACCCGGAGGAGGAAACGTACCAAGTAAAGCACGATATGTGTCTGATATTTGGACAGAAAGGCTTGTTAGATCATCTTCTGCTTTGTGAGCCCTTTTCCTATATTTCCTCATTATCAGCCTATTCCTCCTGGCCTCAGCTTCGGCTGCTTCACGCAAAGCTACCTCCTTTTCGATGAGCTTGGTGGCGTCTGCCAGTTTCTCCTCAGATTGAGTCACGAAAGACTGCATGCATGCAAACAAGGATCAGTCGGGTAGAGGAGCAAGTTATCAGTCGCTTGCATAATAAAGTCCCAAGCAAATTATGAATCAATTCACTCGGAACTTGGGGACTGGACAAGGGCACAAGCAACATTAGTCGGATTTACCTCGTGTTTGGCTATTAAAGCCCCCAAGATGTTTTCTTCATTAGCCCTTAAAGTGCGCAGGGTTTCCAGCATCTGGGCAAACGTCAGTTCCTCGGATCGAGTACCGGAAGAGCCGGCAGCTTGGTCGCCTGGTGGGGGGGCTCTCCCCGCCCTTGGAGTCGAGACCCGGACAGTTTGAGTACCCGGGTTGGGAGAACCCATCCTTGTATCTAGAACCTCGATCTCCTCGTCTACTGGTTCCGATGAGGAAGGAGATCCGGCGGCTCGGGGAAGCGGATTGTTCAGAGGGCTTTGTTCCTGGTTATTCGCCGTATCACCGCCAGTTGCGGCGTCTGCGTTATCAGTCGGCTTCTCCACCCGATGGTTATCTGTTTCTGCGTTTTCCGGGTCACTGACGGTGACTTGAGTGCTGAATGAAAGATGAGAAAAGGCAGTTATTAGTGATGACGGTGGCTTGAGTGGAAATTTGTCAGACGTAAAAGGAAATCATGTAGCAAAAACTTACCCGGCATTCACGGTATAATCCGGCGGGAGCTCGCCGCTGGAAGCAGATGAGGTCGTCACAGGGACCACTAACGGAACCCGGAATTGCCCGGCACGTGGATGGTTAGGAGAAGGGTGGCGCTGAGGAGAGTCGGAAGGACGGGACGGAGGAGCGCTGGCACGAGGGACCGAGGGGGTAGAGATGCCCGGGTTAAGGGGATCTTCACCCGGGGAGCTCCGAGTTACTCTGCGCTTGGCTGGGAGAGAATCCTTCAAGCACGACGAATTTGATAATTGATGGTTAAGCCATCGCATGGCGTCAAAGGAGTAAGGTTCAGAGGATAACGAGGAAAAAGGAACCTTGGACACTGCCCCTCTGGCCTTCCTCTTGGCTCCAACTGTTGCTTCTTGATCCGACTCGGTTGCCTCCGGGTCATCCTCGTTGGTATCACCTTCGTCCTCCAGCCCTGCGAACCGGGTGTGTGTTCGTGGGAAAAAAGGTAAATGGGAGGAAAATAATACAAGTAAAGATATACAAATTCTGTGCAAATACCTTCACTATCATCAGCCGGCTCGTCCTCTCCTTTCGGGTCTCTGGAAGGGGGGGGGGGGTTCAACTCTCCAGAAAGGGTCATCAGCCTAAGACAAAAGAATGAGACTAAGGGTTAGAAGCTGTATCAAGTCAAAATGTGGAAATAAGTTATGAATATCGGATATTACCGCTGGAGCCGGGTTCTCCCGAGTAAACGGGGGTAACCCGGTGATGCCCTTTATCACCTCTAGCCTCTCTGTCAAGAAGCCCTTGATGGTCTTGTTGGTATCGCCGGTCGCAAAGCTCTTGGTGGAGTATCGGAGTGCATCTGTGGTGTGCCCCGAATACCCGCACATCAATTTGGTGCGAATGGAGTTGGGTTGGATCCGAAAATCAACCCATGTTTTTACTAAATTTAGCCCGAGGAGGCCTTGGGCTGAGAGGATGGCTATCTTGGCTAATGAGGGAAGAATCGCCTCCCTGTCCGAGTCTGGTGCAAAGGCGTTGAAAGACTCGGAAGGTTCAAGGAGGCTTTCCGAGTAACCCGGCAGTTTCTTTTCGCCGTCTGGGGAGGTATCGTGGCAATAAAAGAAAGACAACTGCCAATGTTTGACGTGGGAGTTTAGATTGAGGGTTGGCATCGGCGAGTTCTTGCGGCGTTGGATGGATACCCCGCCACAAGTAAGAAGTGCTCCGTCACCACTTTCGCGGCACGGCTTACACTGGAATAATTCGATGAAGAGAGTCAAACTTGGCGGCATGCACAAGTACGACTCGGATAGAACGATGAAGTGGGTAATATTCAACATAGAGTTAGGCCCTATGTCGAATACCCGGAGGCCATAATGGCTTAAGACCTCCCTGAAGAAAGGGTGACCCGGAGGACGGAATCCCCGGGTCACATGCTCTACGAAGCAGATTACCTCGTTATCAGCGGGTGTGGGCCGGGTCTCGTTGCCCGGCGCCCTCCAGTGAATGTCCTTCTGAGAAGGGAGAATTCCTAGTTCGGCTAGCTCGTCCAACTTGGCCTTCGTAGCTGTGGAACGCCCCCAGTTGGCGGATATGGTTTGGGTAGTCTTCGCCTGAGTCGGCTGTTTTCCTTGCCGTTTGGGAGCCATGGGATCAACCTGCAAAACACAAGAAAAAGAGGCATAGGAAATAAGACCCGGAAGTGTGGGATTATCCGAGTATAAGGTATCAAGAAAGTATGAAGCTAAGAATTATCCGGGTATCACGCTATGAAGTGGAGATTACAAGGTGTCCGGGTGTTAAGTACAGTTGTGGAAATTATTGGTCACTTACGTATGGAAAGGCATTTGGGGAAGATGGATGGTTGCCCATGTGTCTACTGCAAGCAAAATAGCTGGAAAAGGAGGATTTTCCGGGTGTTAACGCAATGAGCGGAAAATCGAGGAGGAATGGATCTAGATGGAAAAGTTTGCGAGCGATTTTACAGGAGATTTGGTGATTAATGATGAGTTGTAACTGTCTAGCAGGTGGTTAAAGGAGTTGGCGAGCATCGAATCGATCTAATTTGATGCAATCGGAAGAATGACTCATGGGTTGACCTAGATCCGATCCTGGATGAATTGAAAAATTGCGGGGCTAAATTAAACGGCTGCAAGAGGCTTACTGGAAAGATTGGAGCCTAGCGCGACGGCGGCGAGCGGCGTGGCTCGAATGCCCCTTCGCAATTCTTGGCGAGAGGAGTAAAGGCGCGACGGTGACGCTCGACGGCGGCGCGAGCTGGCTCGAGGGCGAGCGTGGCCGGCGGCGATCTTGCTTTGATGGCGTGCACGAGCTTCTTGCGGTGGTGTTGCAAGGGTGTAAGGAGCCAGGAAGGAAAGGGGATGCTGAGGTGGAGTGATGGGTCTAGGGTTACCCTCTGAGTGCTATTTATAAGGTGGGGGTGATTCTATCTCAACGGCCGGAAACCGGAAATTGAGGGGTAATGGTTATCTACGTGGATTCTGCGGAATATGCGCCAAGTATTGAGCAAAGCATTTGGATAAAAGAAAGAAGGAGATCTACCCCGTGATATCAGGATCGGTTATCGAGTATGGGATCTTGGCATTTTTATTAGGGTTTGGACCTGGAAAACTAAACCAAAGTGTTTGGGGGAAAAACTCGGGTTACTATATGGCCACCATGGAGTAAGGCCTAGCTGAATATCAAAGCATCTTAACCCGGCCTCCTATGCCTGTGTGTTTGGTATCTTTGCAGGGAATAGCGAGCGCTTCAAGGAGGATCTGTGAAGCCCAAGCTATTCTGGGGACTACTGATGGGGGGATAATAACCCGGTAGGCCAACTCCAAGGCGTAATCCGGCCCAAGGAACATGGTGCGCAGTTTGGTTAAGGATAATGAAGCTTCTGGAAGGCCCAAAGTTTGCAGGCCTCGTAACCCGGATTGTGGGTTACGGTAAGGAAAGTTAGGGTTTGTAAGCGGTGTCCGGATAGGATTCAAGCTGCGCCTTGGAGACTAGGGCCGAGGGGGTGCGGGTGCTTTATAAACCTACCCCTAGGTCTAGTTTAGAGAGAGATCTAAGAACCCTAGCAATATCGCTTGATATCGAGCATCTAGTGTAATCCCAGAGTTGAGTTATTATATCAAGATCGGAGACTCGGCGACTTTGATTGCCGGCTACCAGATCGAGTTGCGCCATGTTTTCCTCTGAGCTAAACCCTCTCCCAAACGCCTATGTCGTCTTGCCCCAAGATCAGTTACCACCGGTAACGTCTGCCGTGATTATCCCACGACAAAGGTATCGAGATATATCAAATTGATAGTCCAAGCTCCTGGGCCCGAAGGCGCCGTTTCGGTCTCAGGGACAGTCGAGCTCCCCTGGACACCCTCTTGCACAACTCCCTTGTCTCGGGTGCCCCGTGAAAAGGAGAACCATCGGGATTGGGCGAGTCCTTGACGTAGAACCATCGACTCCTCCATCCGGTGACAGAGTCGACGAAGCCCATCTTGAAGTAACCCGAATTCGGGTTGATCTGGATGTTGCAGCCTCGAACCTCGTGTGGGTCGCCGCTGCTTGGTTGGGCCTTGATACGTCATAAACGTATCCTCAATTTCTGATGTTCCATGTTCTTTTCTTATTGTTTCCCACATGTTTGCTATACACTTTATGTCATTTTTATAGATTTTTCGGACTAATCTATTGAGAAGATGCCACAGAGCCAGTTTCCTGTTTTTTGTTGTTTTAGTTTCAGAAAAGTTGTTCTGGAAATATTCTCGGAATTGGAAAATTCGAAGCCGAGAAGTCTTAGAATTCCCGAAGGTTCCGCGGAGTCCCAAAGAGACCCGGAGGGGGGCCACAGGGGGCCCACACCATAGGGCGGCGCGCCCCTGGCCGCGCCATGGGGTGGTGTGGGCCCCCCGGCCTCCACCGCCTTTGCCCTTTCGCCTATTTATACCCCCTGAGACGTAAACCCTAAATATATACCACTTCGTCCCGAAAAACACCTGAGGCCGCCGTCATCGTCATCCCGAGATCGGGAGGGTTCTGGAGCTCTCCCCGGCACCCTGCCGGGAGGGGAATTCATCATCGGAGGATTCTACACCACCATGCCCTCCTTCGAAGTGATGCGTGAGTAGTTCATCCCTGGACTACGAGTCCATAGCGGTAGCTAGACGGTTGTTCTCTCCACTTTGTACCTCATGTTTAGATCTCGTGAGCTGCCTCACATGACCGAGATCATCTTTATGTAATGCTACATGTTATGTTTGCTGGGATATGATGAATGTTGAATGTTATGTCTTTTGATTATCAACCTATCATGTTTTATTCATTCATAAGTTATTTATGATCTTGCATGCTCTCCGTTATTAGTAGATGCTCTGGCCAAGTAGATGCTAGTAACTCCAAGAGGGAGTATTTATGCTCGATAGTGGGTTCATGTCTCCTTTGCATCTATGCTCGACTGACATGGAGGATGTGTTGTTGCCAATTGCCCAACTATAATTTGTTCATCACACATGTTATTTATCTTTCACGGAGAGACACCACTAGTGAACTGTGGACCCCGGTACTTTTTTCCTCATACTGATAAAACACCTACTGTTTTCATACTGCTGCTACTGCTTTCATACTGTTTTCCACACCATACTTTAACCTCTTTGTGTTCAGCAAAACCGGTGAGATTGACAACCTAACTGCTTTGTTGGGGCAAAGTGAATTGTTTGTGTTGTGTAGGTTCCACGTTGCCGCTGAACCGGTAGTCTGCCGTGCCATCTCAGTTGCATCAACCTTCTTAAGTTACTCCTTCCTCCTACTGGTCGATGAAACCTTGGTTTCTTTCTGAGGGAAAACTGCTGCTGTGCTCATCATACCTTCCTCTTGGGGTTTCCCAACGAGTGCAAGACCTGCACCATCAAAGATATTTTCTGGCGCCATTGCCGGGGAGGAAGAGAATTTCTGCAAAGGGAGTCTCTCACTTCCAATCTCTTTATTTTGTTTTTGTTTTGCTTAGTTTATTTTATTTTGTCTTGTTTGCTTCTCTTTTTCAAAAACACAAAACAATTAGTTCTTATTCTAGCTGTAGTTTTATACCTATTTTTAGTTGTGTGACTTTACTAGCACCAACAACAATGATTTCATTAGCACACCTATTGCTCCACCTGCTCCTACTGCTGATTTTTATGAGATAAAGCATGCCCTGTTAAACCTTGTTATGAGAGAGAAATTTTCTGGTGTTAGTATTGATGATGTTGCTGCCCATCTTAATAATTTTGTTGAAATGTGAGATGCAAAAATATAAAGATGTTGATGGAGATATTATTAAACTAAAATTGTTTCCTTTCTCTTTGAGAGGAAGAGCTAAATAATGGTTGTTGTCTTTGCCTAGAAATAGTATTGATTCTTGGACTAAGTGTAAAGATGCTTTCATTGGAAAATATTATCCTCCTGCTAAGATTATATCTTTAAGAAGTAGCATTATGAATTTTAAGCAACTTGATAATGAGCATGTTGCTAAAGCTCGGGAACGAATGAAATCTTTAGTAAAGAATTGTCCCACTCATGGACTGACTACTTGGATGATCATCCAAACCTTTTATGCATGTATGAATTTTTCTTCAAGAAACTTTCTGGATTCAGCTGCGGGAGGAACCTTTATGTCCATGACCTTGGGGGCAGCATCAAAGCTTCTTGATGATATGATGGTAAATTATTCTGAGTGGTACACTGAGAGAGCTACAACTAGTAAGAAGGTAAATTCTATTGAAGAAACCTCCTATTTGAATGAAAGAATTGATGCTATTATGTCTATGCTTGTGAATGGCCATGCTCCTATTGATCCAATTAATGTTCCTTTAGCCTCTTTGGTTGCTCAAGAAGAGCATGTTGATGTGAACATAATTAAAAATAATTTCAACAATAATGCTTATAGGAATAATTTTGGTAGCAACAATTATAGGCCATATCCTCCCAATAATAGCAATGCTTATGGTAATTCCTACAACAACAATAAAAGTGTACCCTCTGATCTTGATAACATGCTTAAAATTTTTATTAGTACACAAACTGCTTTTAATAAACATGTTGAGGAAAATTTTGGCAAAATTGATGTTCTTGCTTATCAAGTTGATAGCCTTGCTCTTGATGTTGATTTTCTGAAACTAAAGGTTATTCCTCATGATGTTAAAGAAAGTAAAACTTTCAATGCTATGCAAATTCAAATTGATTCTAAGGTTAGGATGTTAGCTGAATTGCATGCTAGACGGGAAAAAGAAGATGAAATAGCTAGATAGAATAATATAGCTAATGTTTGCACCATTACCACCACTAGTAAAACCGAAGCTTCTCATGCTACAAAACCTTCTACTATCAATGGTAAAGTAATTGGTGTTGGAAACACTCCCACTTCTGCTATTAAAAATGCAAAACTGCCTGAAACTGCTAGAAAATTTTAGAAACAAGGGAGACAATGGTCCCATTATATTTGATACAAACGATCTTGATTTTGATGATTGCAACATAACTGAAGTGATCAAGTTCTTACAAAATCTTGCTAGTTATCCTAATGCTAGTGCTATGAATATGGCTTTCACAAAACATATTACAAATGCTCTCATGCAAATTAGAGAGGATGAATCAAGATGTGAAGCCTCTATCCCTAGGAAGCTAGATGATGGTTGGGAACCTATTATTAAAATCAAAGTGAATTATTTTGATTTCAATGCTCTATGTGATCTTGGTGCTAGTATCTATAATATGCCCAAGAAACTCTATGATATTCTTGATTTACCACCATTGGAACCTTGTTATTTGGATATTCGTCTTATTGATAATGTTAGAAAGAAACCTTTGGGGACAGTTGATGATGTTCTTATCACGGTTAATAATAATCTTGTCCCCATTGATTTTGTTGTCTTGAATATTGAATGCAATTCTTTTTGTCCAATTGTTTTGGGAAGACCTTTTCTTAGAATTGTTGGTTCTGTTATTGATATGAAAGAGGGGAATATTAAATTTCAGTTTGCACTCAAGAAAGGTATGGAACACTTTCCTAGAAAGAGAATGAAGTTGCCTTTTGATTCCATTATTTGAACAAGTTACAACTTGGATGCTTATTCACTTGAAAATACTTGATTCCACTTTTCTGTCAATTGTCTAGCTGTAATTTGTTCACCACACATGTTATTTATCTTTCACGGAGAGACACCACTAGTGAATTGTGGACCCCGATCCTTTTTCCTCATACTGATAAAACATCTACCGCTTTCATACTGTTTTCCTACTGTTTTCCACATCATAAGTTAAACCTCTTTGTGTTCAGCAAAACCGGTGAGATTGACAACCTCACTGTTTCGTTCGGGCAAAGTGATTTGATTGTGTTGTGTAGGTTCCACATTGCTTGTGATCTGGTAGTGCGCCCTTCCATCTCAGCTGCTTCAACCTTCTGAAGTTACTCCTTCCTCCTACTGTTCTATTAAACCTTGGTTTCTTTCTGAGGGAAAAATGTTGTTGTGCTCATCATACCTTCCTCTTGGGGTTTCCCAACGAGTGCAAGACATGCACCATCAAGATATTTTCTGGCGCTGTTGCCGGGGAGGAAGAGAATTTCTGCAAGGGGAGTCTCTCACTTCAAATCTCTTTACTTTGTTTTTGTTTTGCTTAGTTTATTTTATTTTGTCTTGTTTGCTTCTCTTTATCAAAAGCACACAAAATAAATTAGTTCTTATTCTAGCTGTAGTTTTATTCCTGTTTTTATCCTTGTTAAAATGAATACTCATGTTCCTATTATCTTTACGCATGAGGAAATTATTTCCACTTTCAAACAAAGGAATGATGAGAGTTTCAAGGAAGCTTGGTCTAGAGTTTTTGATTCCTATCGCAAAACTGAACCTAAAATTACTCTAATCCTATTTGTGCGTAGCTTTTATTTAGGTCTTGTTCTTTACTATAGATGTGCTTTGGATACTATGGTAGGAGGAGATTTCCTTCATTTTGATGAAGATCAATCTTTTCATGCTATAAAAAAAAATTGTCACCTACAACTCACCTAGTAGCTCTGATAAAGCCTTTGCAAGTATTTATGCTAGATTGAACACTCTTGAGACACATGTTTCTTGTTTAAGTGAGGGTCATAATCGGATTCGTGAACACCTTGATCTTGTTCCAGTAAACTCTAAAGCCTCAAATATAATCGCTACTGTGAAGGTTACTATTAATGGTGAAACTTTTCATGTTCGCGGTGATATTATGTCTGAATTTTGTCTTATGCCTAAAGAAATTTATGAATCTTTGAATACTTGGAGACTTACAGAGGGAGGAGAAAAAATACGTCTCACTAATAACACCACTATATTTCCCATTGGGATATATTAGGGAATATTTACAAAAATCCTAGGAAGAATGGTATCCACTGATTATCTTGTTATTGAATGTGTAGGAGAGGGCCAAATTACTCTTGGAAGATCTCTGTTGAAGCTCTTAGGAGCAACTACTGATATGGGGAGAGGTACCATGACTTTTACTCCAAAATCGTGTGCAGAACATCAGTTCCCTAAAATAAAGAACAAGGGTAAGAAAGGTAAATGTAAGCCTCGTAATAATTTGGATGCTTCTTCACTTGAAAGTACATGATTCCACTTTTCTAGGCCTAGCTAAAAGGCGTTAAAGAAAAACTCTTCTTGGGAGAAAACCCATGGTTTTATTTTTGCTTTGTTTTTGTCTGTTTTCTTTGAGTCACGGGGTTGTATACTTCTATAGCATCTCCTTTGTATCTTACTTCTAATGTTTTAGTAGTGCCAAGTAAGGTTTCTGACGAGAGTTGGAGTTGGTATTCGGATTTCTGAGCAGGAAACAGATTTCTGCTGTTCACCTAAAAAATCATATAAATCATAGAAAAATCAGAATGACCTGAAATTTGTTGTGCATATTCCTCAGCAAGTTTTGCAACTTTTTTGTTGTTTAAGTTTTTCGATCTGACTAACATAAGTGCCTCGAAAAAATTCGTCTTTACAGACTGTTCTGGTTTTGATAGATTCTGCCATTTTTCTTGCATTTGCTCTTTTGCGATGTCAAGTGGGTTTCTTTGCTTCACGAAACCTCAGTGGCTGTAGCTAATGTTTAAAATTATGAATAGCAATTGTGCCATACAGAACCAATGGATTTTTAATTGTTGCACTGACCCTCTAATGCGAATTACTGTTTGTGTGTGGTGTGAAGGAAGTTTTCAAGGGTCAAGAGAAGAGGTGATATATGTGATCAAGAAGAGTGCAAGGTCAAATCTTGGGGATGACCCCGTGGTTCAGCCAAGAATATTTTTAGAAGACTCAAGCATCTAAGCTTGGGGATGCCAAAGGCATCTCCTTCTTCATCAACTATCTATCAGGTCACTTCTCGTGAAACTATATTTTTATTCGGTCACATCATATGAAGTTTACTTGGAGCGCCTGTTTGTTTTTCTTCTGTTTTCTTTTGTTTTCTTTTGTTTTCCTTTGTTTTCTTTTGTTTTCCTTGATGAAATAATATAGTTGGACCCTAGCATTATTTGTTTTGGAGAGATACACACTCCGCTTTTTCGTTTGAATACTTGCTATGCTAGTATTCTTAGTTTTTTTTCTAGTTGCTGCAAAAATTTCCTGTTTAGCTCTCGTTTTCATTGCATCTCTTATTCAGAGATGTTAGTTATAGTAGTGTTATGTGAGTCCTCTCATGTTTTCTTGCTGTAGTATTTAGAGAGTTTTTGTTAAAGCATGTATTGTATGGTGCTTGTTAGGAAAAGAAACTGCTGCTTGAGGTAGAATTTTTAGCGGTACAAGTAGAAGCTTGTATAGACTGTGGCTAGACTTTTTCGTATCATGCTAGATGTTATTTTAGTTCTAAAGCCTTGTGGTTATTTAGTAGCATGATTAGCCTCAAATATCTGAGAGTGTTTAATGTGCCATTGAAAGAATCATGAGTTGTTCTTGTCATATTGAAGCATAAATTTGTGGTGTTCTCCTTTGAATGTTTTATTTGGTTGACTTGGCGCATGCTCACACCATGTTTATGACTATGAACCATTAACTAATAGACTCCATGATCATTTAGTTTTTGAACTTTTGGTACCACTTATGCTTTGATTAATGATGTTTATGTCGCTATGCATGCTTATGGCTCTTATGCTCTCTTGATTTTTTGCTCCCAGTCTTTTGCTAGCCTCCACATGTACTGAGTATGAGCTCTACTCGTGCATCCAACTCCCCAAAAACAAAGTTTTCCCATTGTGTCCACCATACCTACCTACATGTGGTATTTAACCGCCACTCCAAAGTAAATTGCTCATGTGTTACCTTTAAAACTTTCAAAATTACTCCTGTTTTGTGCTTTTTGAAGCTGTGAGGAGTAGGGGGCAGCGAGGAGCTGCAAGATTGGGCAGACATGAGGGCGTGCGCGGCACCGTCACCTTGGAGGTCTAGATGCGGTGGACCTCGGGCTTGGAGGATGGACAACGTCGTGCGGTGGCGGGTCGGAGAGGATTTTGGCAGTCGCGCTCATGCGCGTTGTGGCTGATCTTCGACGAGAGTATGAGCGCGTGCACGGCCAGCCTCGCCCAACGGCGAAGCTGCGGATTCCCGGGATGCGGAATTTTGTAGGGACGAGAAAGAAAGGAAGAATGAGGAGTGGGTGAGGCTGAAAAATGGGCCCCACTCGTTAGTCTGACTGGTAGGTCCCACCGTTGAGTCTCTTGGCCTCTGATAGGGAACCAGTACCGAGTGAGGTATTTTTTGAAAAAAACAACATACTGCTCAAGACTAGTCAACGGCAGTGCCACATTAGCGAATACACTGCCCGACCAAGCGCACACGTCTTCAATGACCGTAAAACTGTATTCCCTATGTACAATGACCAAATTGATTTTGGTCGATAAGTTGAGGTACTACTGATGTATTTAACTCTTGATAAACGATCCCCCATCTAACAAACGAGTTATTTCTTTTGTTACCACTTGCTTCATATTTGGATTAAGTTTACGTGGGTATTCTATCGCCGGTTTTGTCCCTTCTTTCATGTAGATTCTATGAGTAGCAATTGAAGTGCTTATACCTTTTAATTCTTCCATTGAGTATCCGAAAGCACCTCAATGCTTTCTTAGAACCGTCATCAAGCTCTCTTGTTCCTTAGCTGAATGTTTAGAACTAATAATAACGGGTAGTTTCTATGATTCATCTAAAAATTCATAGCTTAGTTCTTCAGGTAATTGCTTGAATTCCGGTTCAAGTGGTTCTTCGTCATCTTTTTATTTATCAGTTGTTTTGTATTCTTCTTTTGTTTCTATTAAATCATATTCTTATTAAATGTTCTTGGTTATTCCTCATCATCAATATCTACATAATCTTCATAGCTCTCATCTTCTTTGTATGGTGTACCATAGTATATGGCTACAAGGTCTGCTATGATTCTTCCTTCTTCATCATTTAGTTATTTATAATAAGCTTGGTTCTTGAATTTTGAGAAGTGAAAGAGAATTGCATATTCACTAAACTTGAGAGTAATAGTTTCTTTTCTGCAATCAATATAAGCTTTAAGAGTGCGTAAGAAAAATCTTCCAAAGACAATAGGGCAAAAAGGATCATCATGCACATCTAAAACACCAAGGTCTGTTAAATAAGTGTGAGGTCCTACTCTTATTTGAGCATTGTTGACAACTCCAACAGGTTCATGAAAGGACCTATCGGATAACTTGATAGACATGTCTACTAGTTCCATGCCTGGTGCACAAATTTCATTTTTTATTTTCAGATATTATTCATATGGGAAAAAATTAATAGAAGATCCTAAATCACATAAGCTATAATAAGATATTCCTCCAAAAGAGCATGGAAGAACGAGTCTCCCAAAACTTCTTCCTTCAGTTTTACCTGTTATTACCTTTGTTTCTTCTTTATCTAGTTCAATTGTTCTCTCAATAAGTTCTTAATTTTGTTGTTCTTTCTTACTATTGTTGGTCTTGACAGAGGGTTATTCTTCAAGTAAGCCTGCACACAACTTTGCTTCATATCTTTCCTCGTGAATTCTTTTAGCTTCTGGGAATGGTAATGGTGGTTCATAAGGAGCTTCTTTTTCTTTAGCAACCTGTTCTTGATCCGGAGGAAGTTGAATGGTAGCAACCTCCTTTCGGGGCACATACTTGATCCAATTCTTCTTAGGAAGCTGAAAAAAATGGCTATACCTTTTTATGAGTGACAAAACAGCGTCAGAGTCCACATGCTATGTAGCGCCCTACCTTTTAATAAAGGTAGAAAACCTATGTAACCGTCTATTCCCGGGATATCTCATAGAATACACATGACAAAACGAAATATTCATTGTAATAGCATCATTCTACAACGTTGATCCAGTGGATACGAAATACAATAGAATTACAAATGGCATAGTCAACATGGACTAGCCCAATTAACAAAGTTCAAAGCAAACACAGCGGAAAACAAATCTTCAATGAGACTTCTTCACTTCATGCGCCATAGGCAGAACATGTTGGCGATAGACTCGAGATCCTAAACGAAATCCTCACCCGTCTTCATATTTATCTGCATGTTGGAATATGCAGCCCCACGAGGGAGGAAGTCAGTACAAACAATGTACTGGCAAGTGACGCTTGTATGGTGGCAGTTTTGAGGAATAAACTAGCTACATGATATTTGGCTGGTGGAGTCTGGGCTATTTGCATAAAGCCAGTTTTGTCCTATATTTGATAAATCATTTTAATAAAAATGAATACATTGGTACAACCATAATGGATAAATCCACCATGAAGATTGATAGTTCATCATGGCTAAATCCACCATGAAGTTTTATAAATCATCATGGCTAAATCCACCATGAAGTTTAATAAATCATCATGGCTAAATCCACCATGAACTTTGAAAATCGTCATGGCTAAATCCACCATGAAGTTTGGTAAATCATCATGGCTAAATCCACCATGAGGTTTGATTGTGGCATCATTGCTAAATCCACCATGTGCCCTAAAAGGGGTTTCTACCATGTTTTATATCATTCAGAAAAGATGAGGATATCCTTTGGCACCAACTCTGTCTAGTTTTCTCAAATTGCCCATAACCGGGGACACGGCTAAGATCTTAGTTTTTAACTCTACAGAGGTTGTGCACTTTCACCTTGAGACTCATCCTCCCCGAGAGAAAAATGAGACAAGATCTTTGGGAAGAGGGATCCAACCATACCAGCATGGCTCGACGCTCCTAAAATTCTACCACCCAATGTCATACAACACGATGAACCCCCACAACTTACTTAATCTTGGCAGAGCCCATATTACCTCAAGGCTGCACTGGAAGCTAACTATACAGTGAAGACCTACAAATCTCTTTATTCCTGGGTGGCAATCCACAAGTGTACCCTCAGGTGACAACCACCACACCCATGGCTAAATCCACCATGACCATGGCTCTGGGTAGACACTCAACATAAACCAAGAAATTACCAATCCACCCAGATGTTTCATTCGGTTGTTAATTTTCAATTTTCAAAACACCACAACCCAACTAGTAACAATAACAGTTGTGTTAGTATTCTAGTATAGCTAAACTAGTACCTAGCAGGGGTTTCAGGTTGGCTACACACTACTAGGTGTTCTGAGCATAGCATATACCTAAAAAGAAACAAAAATCACCTATGATGCATACTACTGAAAATACTAATGCAATTGAAAACAAAAGTGGGACATGAGCATCACTTGCCTTGTGGAACTTGCTATAAAGACAATCTCTTCACAAATAGAACATTGCTCTCCGTACAATCTAAACAATACAAATAAATAACAATAAACAAGCAATTCACCCACAAGCAAACAAATACAACAAAAATAAACAATACAAAATCATAACAAGTAATTCAACTTGATTAGTGTTAACATGGACATAGTTTTGACACATAATTCAATATGCAAAAATAATTATGATGGGATGGTTATTGTTTGGTCTTTTATGGACAAGTTCAAGTTTATCACAATAATTCAATTTATGAAAACGAATTATAGTGGTTTGAGTTAGGTTTAACACATAATTCAATTTGCAAAAACAATTATAGTAAAAGGGGTTTAGGGCTAGCTACTAGGGCATGGGTTGGTCAAGGTTTAAGTTTGAAAGATTTAGAACACTAGTGGATCCATATTTTCATGGAGGTTCCAAGATTTTCACCTAAGGGTTATCACATTTACTTCAATATGATAAGTGAAACAATGTAGTAAGATTTAGTACTTAATTAATGTGCAAAAAGAATTAAGTGTTTGGTCATGGGGTTTTCCATTGGTGGTTAAGGGTTTTCAAGGAATATCACTTCACTCAATATACAAAAGAAGTGGATGTGATATGGTTTAGGGTTTTAGAAAACAAATCCATGATCAACATGATTCACTTCATGGCTTTGGTTACTAGGGTTGAAGCAATTCACAACATGACTTGTAAATTTACAAAAGGTCTTGGGCTATGGGTTTCTGGTCCAAAATTTACTTTCCATATGGTCAACATGAAATGAGTGTTGGTTTTGATCAAAATGATCACACCACCATTTTCCTAAAGAAGGGGGTTTCATCAAACCACACTTAATTTATAATGGCTGACTACTATGGATGCTTTATAGGACAAAAAAATACATGAAATGGTTCCTATGGTCACCAATGGTTTTGGTACTGGTTTCTCTAGTCTAAGGTTACTAAATGGAACAATTTTCCAGAAGAAAGCCAAATAAAATTATTTATAGAAATTAAACTAGGTGTAAAATACTCAAATGGTTATTTGAATTTTAAACTCCCGTTTAACTGGTTCAATTATTATTTTGGGATAGAGGGTATGAAATTACACATCCTAAGGATTCCAAAAATATTTTATTTGGAATTTTTGGATTTGTAGAATTTGAATTATGCCAAAATTCATCAAACAAGCATATTTGAATTTGAACCAATTTAAGTTTTTCAAATTTTAATTTGGATAGTGAAAAAAAATTCTAGATGATCCGGGGATTTCAAAAAGCCCAAGTTTGTTAAATTTGGCTAAGTGGATCAAAAGATATGATAGTTGCAATCCTAGGGGCTTTACTGCGATTTTGTTTTTATTTTATTTTTATTTGGAAATAAATCTACAGAAGGGATGGGATTCAAATTGTCTATCTATCACGCGGGGTGATGGGCAGGGAGTAGGGTTGGGCCATGTTAGGTGTTGCGCGGGCGGCGGGTAGGTACACGACACACAGGAACACGTGGCGCAACCCAAGTGGCTGGTACCCTTTCGCTTAAGTGATTTGTCTGAAGCCGTCCGATGGGGATCTAACGGCTCACAGGGCTATGATTACCTCCTCCTCGGCGGGGTCGCCAGGAAATGTTGCCACGGTGGTGCGCCTCGCTGGAATTCCACGGGGACGGTGCTCCGGGGTTTTCCGACACGGAAGAGACGACGAGGGCGCGCGGTAGATCACATCGAAGACGTTGGAGATGACGGCGTGGGCGATCTCCTCCTCGAACGGCAGCGCGAAGCAGGCGGAGACGACGTTGCTCCGGTGACGCACAGATGCGCTCGGCAGCGTCGATTTCCTACGCCAAATAGTCGGGCATGGGCACCAAAATCTACGCGCCGTCAGAGGGGTTCGAACAGAAGGCTCTACGGACCGGGTACTTTCTCACCGTGGTCCGGAACGTAGGAATATGACAGCGGGAGGGTAGATCTCCGGCGAGAAATTTACAGGGCCTCGGGGCACCATTGAGTGAGGGAGGAGAGGGTAATTAGAGAGGGTATCCGGGGGCACTTCTAGAGGGCGTTGAGGAGGTGAGGAGGGCCACGGGGAGAGAGATCGTGAGCGTGTGGATCGGCTCGATCGTGGAGCGTGGGCAGCAGTTGGAGGTGGGGGATGACGTGTGGGCCCCGTGCGTTAGTGAGAGGAGAGGGAGACGGGCCACGGAGTGGGCTGCTGGGCTAGATAGGTGCCGCACCGGGAGAGAGAGAGAGAGAGAGAGGAAAGGTGTGGGCTCGGTCAAGTGACGCATTTCTCTTTTTTTTCTTTTCCTTTTCTGTTTTCTTTAATATGACATGGGTTTTATTTTATAAGTCCAAATGAACTCAAATTTGTTTCTATGATTTTATAAAAATAAAACCTTTTATATGAAAACTATTTTGTGTCATTTCTAACATATTTAAATTTTGAGTTTTCTAAAGGGGTTTGAAATTTATGGGGTACTTTATGTCTATTAAAAATAGAGTTTAATAGAACTCTTTTAGGCTTAATTAAAATTGTGTAAAATATTATATGTTATAATATTAAGTGTTCAAACATATCAACATTATTTTCTTACTGAATATTGTTTTAAATGTTTATAATCTTTAAAGTCATTTTTTGAAAACATAATTTACTTTTGGTCTCTTAAAAATAATTTTTTGAGGTCCAGAATATTATCAAGAGTGATAATTCCAAGAAAACATTTGAAAACAAAATAAGAGGATTTTACAATTATAATACTTGAAAAATATTTATTTTAGAAACAATTTTGGTGCTTAGTGAAATACATGCCAATGTTGGATTGGCAATCTCCAAATACTTTGGGAAGATATTACTTTTGTGTTGTGTTTTCTTTGTTTTTGGTCACTTGCATTAGTGAAAACAAAAGTTTTAAATTTTGTGATTTTTGAGTTTCTTCAAAAAAAAAAATCAGGGATGTTACATGCTATGTTTGACTTAGCTTATCTAATTTACCAGCATCTATAAAATCTTGAATGCAGTCATATTTTATTTCAGTTCCTCCTTTACTACCCAAATCTTCTGAACAAGCTTCTCTGTTTATACGCATATCATTAAGAATTTCCCACGCTTGATCGATTGTATATTTCATAAAAACTCCTCCAGAAACAAGGTCTAGAGTTTCTCTATTCTCACTACTTAATCCTCCATAGAAAACATGTAAAACTAGCGATGATGGCAGCTCATGGCGAGGACAATAATCAACTAGTTCACGAAACCTTACATAACCGTTTAGTAGATTTTCTCCTGGTCTATTATTGAAGTTGGCGATCATACTCCTTGCTCAATTGTATTTCCTCTCTGAATAGAAATAAAACATAAACAATGAGAAAAGTTCTCTCAAACTTCCAAAAGTTCTCGATGAGTGTGAGTTATATCATAACAAAGCTTTATCTACTAAAGTATGATTAAATATTTCCAGTCTCATCTCATCATGAGTAAAAGAAATTAGTCGGAAATTTACACATATATTTTCAAAGAAATCAATATGACTGTGTGGATCCTCAGTACCATCACCTTTATATTGTCGGCTATACAACAGACTAAGCATGACAGAGTTAATTCCATACCCTCCTTCATTAGTTCCGGGATATACCTTTTTGAAAACATCTAACAGTGGTCTTCTCGAAAACTTCAAAGTAGCAAGTGGAATGAAAGGACGGCGGTCCTCTTCCATGGTGCTTGCCTTCACCTATAGATAATTTTAACACGAAGAAAAATAAACAAGTACTAAAAATAAAAAACCAAAAGCGCTTAGCTCCCCGGCAACGACGCTAGAAAATAGCTTGATGCCTACAAGTGCACATGATTGTTGTAGCTAGTTTGAAATAAGAGTATCAAACCACGGTGGAGCTATGGAAATGGTCCTCTAGGCTTAGCTTTGATCACCTACTCTCGTTGGTGCTCTGCAAACTATTTAAAGGCTAAAACAAACAATGAAAAGTGACTGAAACAAAGGAGTGTAAAATGATTGTAAATGCAATAGTAAATAAACTAAATAGCAAAGTAAATAAAATAGACTAATGGATGGTTGAGCGATTGAAACTGCAAGAGGGACAAATGCGTTCTTGGGAAGAGTGGTTCTACCACTATCATACTTCTGAATTGATTAGGCATGCATAATGTTTTCATTCAAATAATTTGTGAGAGCAGAGCTCCGTATATTAATGTTCCCCGATGCCTCGGTTAACACACTACTCACAACCACCACGTTGCCCAGATGTTAAGCGATAAGCCTACTGGCACTAGTGATTAAGGGTCTCCGCGTGGAGGTGGTAATTGTACGGTGAGTTCTCCGTTGATCCCACGTTGGAGATTCGCGCGAAAGGAGGAGCAACTTTCTATCCTGTCATACTCACTCGCCAGTCATCCTCAAACTAACAAAAACAACCCATCATATGGTTCTATGACACAATATCGGTGCGGTCGACTTCACACAATATCATGGGGATTGTAATCACAAACCAGTCAACAGAAAACATTGCATCTTTATTTAAATTCATAATAGTACTAGGGTTTCCCCATTTCACCAAGAACTGATGGAACTACTCACACATGAAGGCAATAACCATAATAATGATTGTATTGAAAATGGAGGATGAATGTATGAACGAATTACAGTGAGGTGAGATGGAGTTGGTATAACGTAGATGTAGATGGTGGTGATGGCGATGGAGATCGATAAGGAGGCCTTCACGATGATGGAGTTGATGTAGATGGATTCCCTTCTGCCAATTCCCCCTCCTAACACCTTCTAGAGGCTAGGGTTAGGTGGATTTTCGTGGTTTTGCGTCTGGTGTGTCTCAAGTCTGCCTCTCTTCTCGAATCTGGGATCACGGGGTTAATATGCCGGTGGAAATAGGTTAAACGCACCCTAGAACGGTGATTGGTACAGTATGTACTCACCGTACCGAGGTCTTTTTGAGATACCACCTTACTGGCACGGTCGGTGTTTTCCATTTTTCCCTTCGTGCTGAGTTGACTTCATATGGTATGGTCTGGATGACGTACCATGACTCGTTAAGTAGGTACTGTATGGTTTTCTCGCAGAACATTGCTGGTACAACGACTGGTACGGTCGTAATTGACCGTACCATAGCTCGTTAAGTCTTTTTCTGCTTCTCCTTTGACTTATGCAAATTTGTGTTTCTTTGGAATGGCCTTAAATGTTGTGATCTCCCCATATTATGTACAATTATGCTTCTTTATGCCTTGCATTAAATATCTCTTTGTGATTTCAACAATCTGTATACATAGACATAAACGATGCACCTTGGCATGGTAAAATACCAAATTCCCTATCTACTTATTAATAACATATTAAGTAAAATGCCACGTAAAATGGACGCATCAGTGGCCTAGCCACTCCTCGTCCCCTTATCTATGTACCTGGCCACCATGACCAGACGCATGCGCAAAGGCGCCATCGGCCTACCCATCTCCTTCGTCATCTCTTGATACATTTCTAGACGACGAAGAGAAGGTGTAGCCACACTGTTGGCGTCCTTCAACGAGGTAACATAGTGCTCTATAGCCTACCGCATGGAAAATACATGGCAAGGGTAGCTGTTTAGGTATGAGTAAAATGCATTGACGGTCAATGTACTCATTGAGCTTGGCGTTCAATGTGGAAAAGGAAAATGAAACAATTGAAGAAAAGGTTATTGTTAAGAGTAGGGAATAGCTGAAAAATCAAAGTTATAATAAACCAAGCACAAAATTACGGGAAACAAAGAACAAACACACACAGATGATGTAGGGGGTAGTGTGACCAAAGGACGAGCGAAGCCAAAATGGTCCTAACGAAAAATACGGGCTCGGTCTCACACCAACTCAAGAAGGATGCTAACTCTATTGCCTTACGTACGAGCACTCGATTTGCACTTTTGCAAAGCCCTTACTCGTGCTTCCAGCGTTGGAGTTTGACGAACCTACAAGATAAAGCTTGGCACCGCTATGTTTTGTTTCTTATTTTTTGGATGATGATGAATCCTTCCTTCTTTGCGGGTGCAAACACCACTACTCGATACACAACTCGTCGATTACAAGCGACTCACTCGGATCACACAAGTGCAATGTTCGCAATAAATGAGTCAATCCGATAGGGTAAGGTACAAACAAAGGAAGAAGGGCTCACAACGGATGTAGGCGGGGATCAATACTTGGAGGTCGTGGTGTCGTCGTCATTGTATATGTAGAGTTGCGAAATCTTGTTGTTGTTGAATAGGAGGACCTTAAACGAATACTAAAACATCAATGGAAAAGGTCAAAACGAAAATGTGGGTCATATTTCGAAATGGGAAAAAAACTGGGCTGGCCGGTTAGGAGTCCGGCTGGATTGGCTCTATGACCGTAAAATTCCAGTTGGAACCAGGTTTTCAACAGTTTTTTCTCGTCAGCAGAAAATTGCCTCTAAAATCCTCAAATTTGTGCGAAATTGACCAAATCGGGTTTTGGGAGTGCAAATGGAAGGTGATAGGGGTCTTATGCAACAGATCCATGCAGAAAAACTACCAAAAATGCACCAAATTAACAGATCAGTCTAAATCCTCGAGAGGCTCTCTTTATGGTGGATTTCGTCTTCCAAATTAGGGAAAATCAAGAAAAAATCGTGGGGTAAAAGGGTGGAAAAAAAGTTCAAATCCGTGGCAACGTGGGCTCTGGTACCAATATGTTGTGTCCCCCTTGATGGGAACCAACGGGGATGGCCCGATATTCATGGATCTATAAGATGAACACGAAGAGGGAGACGGAGAATTGAGGAAGAACACGAAGAACACACACACGTAAACACACACGATAACGTAGCCTTGGATTGCGACCACAAAACTACCAAATCTGTTCATTAATCTCTTCTCTCACCGGTGGACTAACTGGACCAATAGAATCGGAAGGGGAGAGACAGCTAAGTAGAATCTCCTTCCAAGAGATTGGCAAACGCTAGGTAGAATTGAGAGGGGGAGAGACCGTGAGGTAGAATCACCCAATCGAGAGACTTCATTTAAGGAGAGGCCTTGATACGGTCTAACAGGTACCTATTGGAATAGCCTTTCTAGATTCCACAAGGGAGTTCTTAGGAGAAACAACCTCAATTAATCTCTATCTAACCATAGGAGGAGGAAGGGTAGTATTTGTACGCAAGGAGATTGGTAGAGGGTGAAAGTAATGCATGGGCACCTAGAGGGGGGTGAATAGGTGCTACGACCAATTTTATTTTTCTTGCAATATTAGGCTTGACACAAAGGTAAATTATCTTGATAGTGCAACTATGGTGAATTTACCTATATGGCAAGTACGGTAATAAATGCAACAAGTACAACAATAAATGCAACGCAAACACAAGAAGAGGGTAAGGGAACGAGATAACCGATAGGAAGCACACGGAGACACGATGTATTCACGAGTTCCTCCTTGTTAAGGGATTACGTCTTGTTGGAGGGGTGTGAGCTCGCCACGAAGGCCTACTCAACGCCACAAAGGCCTAACCCTATTCTCCGATGAAGCCCGCCACAAAGGCCTAGTCCATCTTCCACTATTGATCCCCTTTGAGGCGGGAATCGAGTCCTTTACAAACAAGTTTGGGGCACACACCCACAACCGAATTGGGGGCTCCCAACAATCACAAGAATCACCAAGAGAGACAAGATGTCTAGGTTCTCCACAAGAGGAAACCCTAGACTAGTTCCTCTCAAGAAAATGAGGGGGGAAATGAAATCCGGTTGGTGAAGACGTAGATCGGGCCTTCTCCTTCAATCCTCCAAAGATCAACGCTTTTGGGTGGAGGGATTTGGAGATGTAGCAAGGTGGGTGAGCTCTAGCAATGGTGATATCTATTCTGGATGAGCTAACTGGAGGTAGGTGGAGGGGAGGGGGTATTTATACCCCTCATAAAGTTTGGAGCCGTTGGAGACGATTCTGCCAAACTCACATCGGAGACTCCGGTGTAAAGGACGGAGACTCCGGTCTGAGCTTTTCGCCATGACATCAGTACGGAGACTGCGGACACATTCCGGTAAGTCTCCGGTGTGGATCCAGCGGGCGACACCACTTCCTTCAGCTTCAAATTTTTCAGAGAAATCACAAGTCCGGAGACTCCGGTGCGCGGGCCGGAGACTCCGGTATTTCCAAGCTTGCGCCTTGTCGCCTGAGTGCAGAGTGTGTATAGGGTCAAACGATCAGCAAAGTACCAGTCAGTCCAGAGACTCTGGAAAATCTCCGGTAAGTCTCTGGTCTGGATACAGCGGGCGACACCAAACAAACTCCAGCGCTGTTTCTTCAAAGTTGTGCTCACTCCGGAGACTCTGATGTTTCTCTGGTAAGTCTCCGGTCTGGGTACAGCGGGCGACACGAGAAATTCCAGAGAACAAAGCTCCTCGAAAAACTTCACACCGGAGACTCCGGTCACTCCGGTCTAAGAGACCGGAGACTCCGGCCTGGAATAGATTCCAGCATGAGTTCTTTCTGTAAGTTTGCCTCTTTTTATATCTCACTACCACCACAACAAATATGTTATTTAGGCCCTAAAAAACATCAACACACTTAAGTATACACATGTCTTTAACAAACACCAAAACAAGATGATTTAAGGGCGTTTGCACTTTCAATCTCCCCTTTTTGGTGTTTGATGACAACACACATATTTGCAATAAAATCAGAGCTAGGCTATGTTTGTAAAAGATATACGGTCTTTCGAACACTCAAGTCGTGAGCCCCCCCTATGTTTTACAAACAAAGCTCTCTAGATTAACTACTAGTGAACAATATAAATACATGCATAGATACGATAGATAAACAATATTAAGCACAATAGGATATATAGCTTCACCACGTAGTCTCACAACACACATAAATTCATAGTTCACTAGGAAATGAAATCAACTAAGATAAAGGGAACACAAGCCATAAAGGCAAATCAAGTTCAAAGACTTGTGTTCTGAATCAAATCAAATCAAAGCAACCCTTGCAAATCCCAGAGAAGACTATAGCTACTTCTCCCCCTTTGGCACCAAGACACCAAAAAGGGCAAACAGCACTACACGCACCCAAGGAATCAGTCATCCTCATCATAGTCCTCATCGTCCTTGTCATCAACACGGTCCGTGCCTTCTCCATCATCATCTTCATCGTCAACATTGAAATCCTCAAGATCCTCATCATCTTCTTCCTCGGTTTGCTCCTCAACCTATTCCTCTTCCTCAGTCATAGGAGCCTTGTCACTTGTGGTAGAAGAGGAAGGTGCTAAAGTGACATCCTCAAAATCACCCCACGGGAAGAGGTTAGTTTTCCAGTTCCCATAGGACTCGGTCACAGACTCGGTAGGAGGAGTAGACCCAATACCAGCATGGTCCTGGAGCTTGGAGACCATATTCTTCAGCTCGCGCCTCTTCTTATAGGCCTCATGGTTCTCCTTGTGGACTGCAATTGTCATGCAAAGACTGTTTCGCGGAAACCATGACAACTTCTTCATCTCATCTTGAGTCTCTTCCTTGCTAGAACGGCGAGAGGGAGGGTCGGCATTCTTCCTCCTGGACCTAGGAGCATCCTCAGCATCACCCATGGGGGTGTCATAACCATCAGGAAGGTCAGAAGATAGCACCTGAAGAGTGCCAACAGAGTGCTCAGTCTCACACAGAAGCCCCGAACACTCATCAAGAATCAGCATCATCAAATATGGAGCATACACCGGGACCTTCTTGGTCTCTATCACAGCAGAATACATCTCCTCCTTGATGAAGTGCATGACATCAATCTCATACCCCTCACCATCTGGACCACCCAAGTGACACTGGAATGCCTGATAGAGCAAGTTCACAAGACCACCACGGATAGCATACACATTCCCTGCCTTGGGAGCAATGTTGTTGCGGAAGAGATAGAGAAGGATGTTGTAAAATCTCCTGAGGTCCTTAGCGGTGCCGGTACTCGATAACTTCTCATACATAGGAGCCAACCTCTTCTTGTTGTATGCCACACCATGGATATGCATACAATGACCACAATTATCACCCCAAGGGCAGCCAAGTAGCTCAGCCAACCTGCTGATAGAGGACTCACACTGCTTCGGCCCAGTCATCCAAGTCAAAGTAACATCATCATCATCCCCAAAAGTGACAGTGGCAAAGAACTGCTGAACGGCCGAGATATTGTACTTCTGTTGAATGCCAACTAGATGCTCAAGTCCAAGCTTCCTCATGACCCACACAGCCTCCTCAAAGTACTCAGAACTTCCCAGAGCATCCAAGTCAAGAACCTTCTGAGGACAAACAGGCTGCCTGAACTTGGAGTAGATCTCCCTCTGAATCAGCTCGGACTCCCTCCTCCAGTAATGAGAACTCTCAGCAGTACGGGCCATAGTGAAGAATGGTCTGGCCCTCATGATCATGTACTCCATCTTGCTCAGAGAGACCACCAATGTGATCCTATCATACCTGGACATCTTTGCCAGTTCACTCCTCGGCCTTGCTTGAGCAGCTGCTTCTTGACGTTGCTCGTCCTCAAAAGTCCTCCTCTGAACAATCCTGCCAGTAGCTTCATCGGCGACGGGATAGTTTCGGGAATGGGTGCGGTATTTCCTCGGCTTGACATTAGGATTTGACGAGGATGACTTAGTACTTTTCCCTGAAAACACTCACAACCAAACACAAAACCAGAGAGCAAACAAAACAGTGAGCATAAATGTCCAAATGTGGAGCAAGAAACCAACCATAAGCATGAGAACTAGTTCTAGAGAGTTCACACCAGAGTATCTGGTCTGGCAGACCGGAGTCTCCGGACAGACACCGGATTCTCCGGACTGAAAGACCGAAGTCTTCGGATTGTTCCCGGATCAGAGAGGTGAATTCAACACAACTTTTTCTAACTAGTTTTCTAGATGATTTCTACAGGGGAAAATATCCTAGGGTGGTTCTAATAACAAGTAGATAGTACCAACTCTCCCAAACAAGCAACCAGAACAAGATATAGATAAAAACAAGAAAACAAGAGGGGAGAGAGGGTACCCTTGCCACCCAAGTCTGCCATGGAGGCTCCCACGGAGGGGAGATGCAAGGGGGAGTCGAGGGAGGCGGATTCCGGCGGTGGAAACCAGCTGGAGGAGTCCTTGGTGACGGTGGCGACGCAGCAGCGGTTTTGGGGACAGGGGGAAGTGGGGATGAAAACCCTAACTTCCCCGAGCCCCCTCTTCTTATACTGCTGAACCCCACACCAGAGTCTCCGGACCACACGCCACAAGACTCCAAGGAAAGTGGACATGACATGTATGAAGCAAAGAAGAACTTATTTCTTTGGAAAATTTTGGCTAGGGAAAATCAAATCAACAGCAGGAAGGGAACTTCATACTCAAGGAAATAAATAACACATTAGAACACCAATTTTTTTAGTATGCTTTTCTAAAATGGCAAATAACTCCCAACAATTCAAAATAAGACCAAACAAGAACTGACTCTTCAAAGGAAGAGGTTGGTGGCCTAAGCCACCATGTAAGAGAACATGGTATGTCACTGCGAAGATATATCTTGGGTACATTGCCAATTTTCGACATTGAAGCTCACAATTCAACATTAGAAAAAGAGAGATAACAATGAAATTTTCCTTTGGGCATAATGGGGGGAGGGAGAACCCAATGTGTTAGGATAACACTCCCCCTATGTCCATGCCTACACCTAAACCCAAACACGTCACAACTATAGGGGTGTGCAAGATCTTCAAGTCAAACTGCTAGAATCAATGATATTTAGCTCATTCCTCAAGAACATGAATCTTGCATGATCGAGTGGCTTCGTGAAGATGTCCGCGAGATTATACTTGGTGGGGGCATATGCTAGTTCAATATCACCTCTTTCCACATGGTCCCAGATGAAATGATGACGAATCTCAATGTGCTTTGTCCTTGTGTGTTGCACGTGGTTGTAGGCGATCTTGATGGCACTTTCATTTTCACACATGAGAGGAACCTTCTCGAAATGAACATTATACTCTTTGAGGGTTTGCCTCATCCATAGAAATTGGGAGCAAGCACTTGCGGACGCCACGTACTCGGCTTCGACGGTGGAGAGAGATATGCAATTTTGCTTGTTGGAAGACCAACTCACCAAGGACCTACCAAGGAATTGGCAAGCCCTGGAAGTGGACTTCCTATCATCTTGATCGCCGGCCCAACCGGAATCCGTGTATCCCTTGAGTGAAAATTGTGCCCCCTTTGGGTACCACAAACCAAACCTTGAGGTATCAACCAAATACCGAAAGATCCTATGGACCACCACTAAGTGGCTTTCCTTAGGATCCGCTTGATACCTTGCACACACACCTACACTCAAAACGATATCGGGCCTAGATGCACAAAGGTAAAGCAAAGAACCAATCATAGAACGATACAACTTTTGTTCCACATCTTTACCATCCAGATTGAGCTTGAGGTGGCATTTGACTTACATAGGAGATAGCTTCATCTTTGCACCTTACAAATTAAACCTCTTGAGCATGTCTTGGGTGTACTTAGCTTTATAAATGAAAGTCCCACGAGCCAATTGCTTGATCTCAAAGCCAAGGAAGAATTTAAGCTCTCCCGTGATGGACATCTCAAACCTGTCAGTCATAAGCTTTGAGAACTCATTATTGAAAGCTTGGTTAGTTGAGCCAAAGATAATATCATCCACATAGAGTTGGCATATGAAAATCTCTCCCTTTACCCTCTTTGTAAAAAGGGTGGGGGTCGATCTTCCCAACTTCAAAACCACGGTCTTCCAACAACTCTCTAAGGTGCTCATACCACGCACGTGGTTGCTTAACATATACCTCCTCTTTTAGCGGACCATTCAAGAAAGCACTTTTGACATCCATTTGTTGCAATTTGAAATTATGCGAAGATGCATATGCAAGAAGGATACAAATGGAATCAAGGCGAGCCACGGGAGCATAGGTTTCATCAAAGTCAATGCCTTCCACTTGAGTGTAACCTTGAGCTACCAATCTTGCCTTGTTCCTTATGACAATGCCATGCTCATCTTGTTTGTTCTTGAAAACCCACTTAGTGCCAATACCATTGTGGCAATCTTTGGGCTTCTCAACTAGCTTCCAAAATTTATTGTGCTCAAAGTTATTGAGCTCATCATGCATAGCTTCAACCCAATCGGAGTCCTCAAGAGCTTCAAACACTTTCTTTGGTTCCACCATAGATATGTGAGCTTGATGCTCACTAAAATGTTCCAATTGCCTTCTTGTGGATCTTCGAGCTTGAACATCTTCCAACACTTTGTTGTCTTGAGCATCAATTTTCTTCAAAGCTCTTCTTATCCTTCTAACACAACGAGCTTTGATCTCATTATTGCGAGGAGGATTCACTTGATCATCTTGATCATTTGGGTCCTCGTCTTGACCAACTTGGCCTTGATCATCATCATCATCATCATTATCAACTTCTTCAACACTAGCTTCAACTTGAGTAGAGGATGATGAGGATGGTTGATCTTGGCCTTGAACTTAGCTAGCATGAATGATAGGAGTGGTTGCATATTGCGTAGTAACTTGGTCAATGAGAGGAGGGTCTTCAACATGTTCTTGGTTAGGTGCATCACTTGGCTCCTTGGCTTGTTCTTCTATTCTAGAGGAGGGATCCACATGAGTAGAGCATAGTCCTTCTCGAGTCGCCATAATGTGTCCCTCAATGGGGCGGAAAAATACCACACCCATCCTTCCTATGGCTTCTTGAGGCATTTCAACATCTACATTAGAAACATGAAATTGCGCCACTTGGGAGCCATCATTTTCCTCGAAAACCACACTACAAGATTCTTTGACAATCCGTGAGGCTTTGTCAAAGACTCTATAAGTGTGGGATTCGGCACCGTAACCAACAAATATACCCTCAATATTCTTGGATTGAAATTTAGATAACCTAACACCCTTGATCAAATAGAAGAACTTACAACCGAATACACGGAAGTAGGAGACGTTGGGCTTGTTGCTGGTGAGGATCTAATATGGAGTCTTGTACAAGCCCTTGCGGATGTAGAGGCGGTTGGAGGAGTGACATGCGGTATAAATAGCCTCCGCCCAAATATATTGCGGAGAAGAATACTCCGCCAACATTGTCCTTGCCATGTCCAATAGAGTTCTATTCTTCCGCCCGGCTACACCATTTTGTTGAGGGGTGTAGGTGGCGAAATATTGCTGACTAATACTGATATGTCTCCAACGTATCTATAATTTCTGATGTTCCATGTTGATATTATGCCAATTGCTACATGTTTTTCGTATGTTTTCCTACGTTTTCTTACGTTTTCCGGGACTAACCTATTAACAAGATGCCAAGTGCCAGTTTCCTGTTTTCTGCTGTTTTTAGTTTCAGAAAAGTTGTTCTGGAAATGTTCTCGGAACTGGACGATTCGAAAGCCAGAAGTCTTAGAAGTCCCGGAAGCATCCAGAAGTCCCGAAGAGCTCCGGAGGGGGGCCACATGGAGGCCACACCATGGGGTGGCGCGGGCCCCCTGGCTGCGCCACCTAGGGGTGTGGGCCCCCTCGCCACCTCCCGGCATCGCCCTTTCGCCCATATATACTCCCTGAGGCATAAACCCTAAAACAATCGACCTTTTCCACAAAATACATCTGTAGCTCCGCCGCCGCCGACGACAAGTTTCGAGGGATAGATCTCTGTTCTGGCACCCTGTCGGGACGGAGAAGTGCCCCCGGAAGCCATCTCCATCGACTCCACCAGCATCTCCATCGCCGTTGCTGTCTCCTATGATGAGGAGGGAGTAGTTCTCCCCCGGGTCTGAGGGCTCTACCGGTAGCTATGTGGTTCATCTCTCTCTCCCATGGTGTGATCATGAGCTTTGTAATGTAGTTGAATATGTAGATGTGATCTTCATCTGTTATGCTACTCAAGTGGTTTTGTTATCTCCGTAAACACTTTGATCGCAGTGTAAATGTGATAGTGTGTGCACCGTGTGGTTTAGCATGATATTTATATCTTATGTTGGAAGATGAACCTATGAAATTGTGGCGTTTGTTTAGTACTAATTTAGGGTGCTCATAGTAATAGCGTGGGGTTCCCTAGAGAGGGAATATAGACTTGAGGAGTGTTGTTACAACCCTACACAATGATTGGTGTTTGTTATTCGATCGGAGAGTGGTTCGGAGTAGCATAGTGAAGAAATGATATTTATGCATTCAATTATGTTTTCATTGTTGAGAGTGTCCACTAGTGAAAGTAGGATCCCTAGGCCTTATTTCCAAGCATTGAAACACCATTTTCTGCATGTTCTGCTACATGTTTGCTTGCTGCCATTTTTATTTCAGATTGCTATTATCACTTATTATCATCCATATTACTTGCATTTTACTCCATGATCATATTATGCTAATTGCTACATGTTTTCTCCCTTATTTATAGCATTTTTATACGTTTTCCGGACTAACCTATTAACAAGATGCCACAGAGCCAGTTCCCTGTTTTCTGCTGTTTTTAGTTTCAGAGAGGTTGTTCTGGAAATATTATTGGAATTGGAAAATTCGAAGCCCGGAAGCCCTATTTTCCCCGGAAGCATCCAGAAGACCGAAGAGGAGCCGGAGAGGGGCAGCAGGGGGCCACACCATAGGGTGGCGCGCCCCCTGGCCATGCCAGCTATGGGTCTGGGGCCCCCCGGCCTCCACCGCCTTCGCCCTTTCGCCTATTTAAGCCTCCCGGATGCAAAACCCAAAACACCTGATCAAAATCCCCGAAAAAGTTCCGCATCCGCCGTCATCGTCAACCCCAGATCAGGGGGGTTCTGAAGCTATTTTCGGCACCCTACCGGAGAGGAGATCATCATCGGAGGCCTCTTCATCACCATGCCTGCCTCCGGAGTGATGCGTGAGTAGTTCATCCTCGGACTACGGGTTCGTAGCTGTAGCTAGATGGTTGTCTTCTCCTTATATGCCTCCATGTTTAGATCTCGTGAGCTGCCTATCATGATCGAGATTGATCTTATGTAATTCTGTGTGCTGTGTTTGCTAGGATACGATGAATATTGACCTTATGCCAAGTTGATTATAGTCTTTATTTGCATGTGTTATTTGTGATCTTGCATGATCTCCGTTGCTAGTGGTTATTCTGGCCAAATAATTGTTAGTGACTCCAAGAGGGAGTATTTATGCTCGATAGTGGGTTCATGCATCCTTGTTGCCTTGCTCGAGTGACAGACATGTGAAGGGGGAGGATGTGTTGTTGCCATTAGGGAGAAAATAACGGTGAGAGTGCCCGCATGCATAATCATTGCTTACATTACACACTTTTTAATGCAATTATCTGTCGCTTGTAACTTAATACCTGAGGGGGTTTGGATGATAACCCGAGGGTGGATTATTAGTCATAGATGCAGATGGATGTCGGTCTATGTATCTTGTTGTAATGCCCGCACTAAATAGCATAGTAATTTTCATGTCATATTGTGCATTACGGTGCAACCTATATTTGTCAATTCCCCAGCTGTAATTTGTTCACCCATCATGCTATCTTTTATGGAGATACACCACTAGTGAAACTACGAACCCCAGTCCATTTTCCACACTGTTAAACAAACCACAACAATTTCCTGCTTTCTTTACTTTCTGCAAGCATACAATGTTTTTCCACACTATACGTCTAATCTTTGTTTTCAGCAAGACCGGTGAGATTGACAACCTCATTGTACCGTTGGGGCAAAGTATTTTGGTTGTTTTGTGTGCAGGCTCCACGTTGTTGCTGACACTGGTGATGCGCCAGCATCACTGTCAGTGGAGTCAACCTTTCGAAGATTCTCTTTCTCCTACTGGATTGATAACCCTGGTTCTTAACTAAGGGAAAAAATTCCTATCGTTGTGCTCATCACACCCTCCTCTTTGGGTATCCCAACGAGTGCAAGATCTGCACCATCAACCAACATTGGAGAATGCGGTGGCAAGAGTCTTGAGCCTTCGGTACATGTCTTCATGGCTCTCTCCATCATGCATATAGAACCCTTTGGCCTAATTGCTCAAGGCATCATACCTATTCCTTTGCATGCTTTCATTGCCCACAAACATGACGACAAAAGCGTCCCATGTTTCCTTGGAGGTGGAATATTGTTGAAGATGAGGCATGTGGTTAGGACCCACGGCTTGTTAAAGAGTCGACAAGGCGGTGTAGTTGAGTTGACAATCTACGGCTTCTCTTCTTGTCAAGTTCTTGGGGTCATGAGGCTTGTATCCATAACGAGTGACCCTCCAAAGTTCTATACAAGAAGAGTTCAACTGAGTTTCCATGTAATATCGCCATTCACGAAAAGCGTGTGCATCAATTTTAGGTGGATCTCCCCTAGGGATTATATGAGGATGTGGGACGGGAGGATTGGGAGATAAATGTCCTTTGACAGAGTGAAATTTTCCATCTCCTTCCGTACCCTTATCGGTGGAGTTCTTAGCGGAAGAATCCTTAAATGGATCACCATTATACCCTTTCTCGGCGCCATCCGGAACTTTGTCTGGAGGAGGTGAAGTAGAGACTTCCGGTTCCTTGGCTTTCATGAATTGCAACATGAGTTGTCGCAATTCATCGATTTTTTCTCCATAGATGAGGTCAATGAATTTTTCAACTCATTGAGATCATCCATAGAGACTTGCACCGCGGAACCGGCGGTCTCCGTGTCACCGACCATACTTAACTCTTAGGCGGTTAAGCCCTATAAAAGAGTCGAGACTCTGATACCAATTGAAGGTAATGTATGGGCACCTAGAGGGGGGGTGAATAGGTGCTACGACCAATTTTAATTTTCTTACAAGATTAGGCTTGACACAAAGTAAATTCTCTAGATAGTTCAACTATGTTGAATTTACCTATATGGCAAGTACGGTAATAAATGCAACAAGTACAACAATAAATGCAAGGCAAACACTAGTAGAGGGTAAGGGAACGGGATAATATATCGGAAGCATGCGGAGACACGATGTATTCCCGAGTTCCTCCTTGTTAAGGGAGTACGTCTCGTTAGAGGGGTGTGAGCTCGCCATGAAGGCCTACTCAACGCCAAAAAGGCCTCACCCTATTCTCCGATGAACCCCGCCACAAAGGCCTAGTCCACCTTCCACTATTGATCCCCTTTGAGGCGGGAATCGAGTCCTTTACAAACAAGTTTGGGGCACACACCCACAACCAAATTTGGGGCTCCCAACAACCACAAGAATCACCAAGAGAGACAAGATGTCTAGGTTCTCCACAAGAGGAAACCCTAGACTAGTCCCCCTCAAGCAAATGAGAAGGGAAATGAAATCCGGTTGGTGAAGATGCAGATCGGGGCCTTCTCCTTCAATCCTCCAAAGATCAAGGCTTTTGGGTGAAGGGATTTGGAGATCTAGCAAGGTGGGTGAGCTCTAGCAATGGTGAGATCTATTCTAGACGAGCTAACTGTAGGTAGGTGGAGGGGAGGGGGTATTTATACCCCTCATAAAGTTTGGAGCCGTTGGAGACGATTCTGCCAAACTCACACCGGAGACTCCGGTGTAAAGGCCGGAGACTCCGGTCTGAGCTTTTCGCCAGGGCATCAGTCCGGAAACTCCGGACACATTCGGTAAGTCTCCGGTGTGGATCCAGCGGGCGACACCACTTCCTTCATCTTCAAATTCTTCAGAGAAATCACCATTCCGGAGACTCCGGTGTGCGGGCTGGAGACTCCGGTATTGCCAAGCTTGCGCCTTGTCGCCTAAGTGCAGAGTGTGTCTAGGGTCAAACGATCAGCAAAGTACCAGTCAGTCTGGAGACTCCGGACAGTCTCCGGTAAGTCTCCGGTCTAGATACCGCAGGCGACACCAGAAAAACTCATGCGCTGTTTCTTCAAAGTTGTGCTCACTCCGGAGACTGGTGTTTCTCTGGTAAGTCTCCGATCTGGGTAGAGCGGGCGACACCAGAAATTCCAGAGAACAAAGCTCCTCGAAAAACTTCACACCGGAGACTCCGGTCTGAGAGACTGGAGGCTCCAGCCTGGAATAAATTCCAGCATGAGTTTTTTATGGAACTTTGCCTCCTTTGTATCTCACTACCACCACAACAAATATGTTATTTAGGCCCTGAAAAACATCAACACACTTAAGTATACACATGTTGTTTACAAACACCAAAACAAGATGATTTAAGCGCGTTTGCACTTTCAGAGGGGTACAGGGGTCAAATCCCCAAAAGACACACGTGTCAAAGGTGGTCAATTTGGACGGCCAATTTTTAAGTCGGTTGACCGGAGCTGGGACCGGTCGTGCCCGGTTGGAACCAGCCATGGGACCGGAAAACCATTTTGTTGTGCCGGCGGGCTTCTGTAAGCCGTCGGTTGGGTGCTGGTTGGAAATCCGGTTGGACTGTGCTCGAACTGGACCTCGAGCTAAAAGCCCCTTCGGTAGTGTCGGTCGCCAACCGGCCGCGACTGGTTTGGGGCCGGTTGCAACCGGATCTGGAATCGATGCTCGCGCTTTTCACCATCTTCCTTGACGTCGGCCTTCTCTTTTTGTCCATATTCTCGATCATCCTTGGCAGTGTCTTGGGTGTTCATACCTGGTTAAACAATAATCAAGCGCATGAGGTAGCCAACCATTTACCGAATGTGCGACGCCATGTAAGAATATGAGCGAATTCACCTTGATTCGAAGTGCATCAATTTGAGCTCTTGCCATGGAACCATTTGTAGTAATTGGAGTGGTTGGTGGAAAGGGTTGGGCTGCATCAGAAGACCACGTCGGCCCATTCCAAATAGTCGTTCTGTGGACAAAAAAACTGGTGCCTCTGATTCTAATGAAGCTTCAAAGAGGATATATGCAGGACCCGCGCTGATGAACATCTTCACGAACGGACTGCCCCACGCAAGTGATGACCCACAAGTATAGGGGATCGCAACAGTCTTCGAGGGAAGTAAAACCCAAATTTATTGATTCGACACAAGGGGAGCCAAAGAATATTTGTGAGCCTTAACAAGTGAGTTGTCAATTCACCTGCACCTGAAAGTGGACTTGTTCGCAGTGGTTTATCAGTAGTAGCAATTTTATAGTAGCAGCAGTATTGAAATAATAGCAGTAGTGAAATGAAAACAGCAGCAGTAGTGTTAGAAGTAAACAGCGGGATCAAATACTGTAGGCATAGGGATAGATGAATGGGTGTTGCATGGATAAGATAGTTCATATAATAATAAAGACATGGGCATTGCATATAAACAAGATAAAGCATTCAAGCACTAAGTAACCATAGGCATGTGTTCTGTAAATATTCGTACGTGCTCGCAATGAGAACTTGCACAACATCTTTTGTCCTACCAGCCCGTTTTCAGCGGGACCTCAAGGGAACTATTGGTAATTAAGGTGTTCCTTTTAATATAACACCGGAGCAAAGCATTAACATGCCATGAACACATGTGATCCTCATATCACAGCCATCCCCTCCGGTTGTCCCAATTTCTATCACTTTGGGGCCTCGGGTTCCGGACAACGATATGTGTAAACAACTTGCAGGTATAATCAAGAAACAATAATTATCATCGTGATTCAATAACATGTTCAGATTTGAGATCATGGCACTCGGGCCCAAAGTGACAAGCATTAAGCATAACAAGTTACAACAATGTGAATAGCACTAATAGAGGATACTAGGCACTATGCCCTAACAATCACGACATTATTACATGAACAATATCATCCAATCCCTACCATCCCCTTCAGCCTACATCAGGGAAATTACTCACACATGGATGAGGTAAACATGGATGGTCGATGGAGAGGCGTTGGTGATGACAATGGCGATGATCCCCTCCAATTCCCCGTCCCGTCAGGGCGCCAGAACAAGAACTTCTCATCCCCGAATCAAGGTTCGGGGTGGCAGCGGCGCTCTGTTGTGTTTCTGTGGAATATGACGAACCCCCTCGGGGTTTAGGGTTGAAGGCAATATGTAGTCAAAAGGGGAGCCCGAGGGGATCTCTGGGTGGCCCGCGCGGGGGTCTCTGGGTGGCCCACACCACCAGGTGGCGCGGCCTAAGGGGGGCGCCAGGGGGTGGTGTGGCCCCCCCTCTGGCCCCTCTCTTGGCCCCCTTCTGGCTCTCGGGGTCTTCCGGTGTTTTATGACCAATGGGGTCTTTTCTGGGCAATTTCCCGAAAGTTGATTTTTCTACACAAAAACGAGACACCAAGGTAATTCTGCTGAAAACAGCGTTAGTCCGTGTTAGTTGCATTCAAAACACACAAGTTTAAAGGAAAACAATAAGAAAAGTGTTCAGAGAAGGAGATACGCTTTTGACGTATCAACTCCCCCCAAGCTTAGCTTATTGCTTGTCCTAAAGCAATTCAGTGACAACTGAGTGCGATAAAAGACTTTTGCGAACACATTTGTTTCATATGATGTAAATATACTCACTATATGATCAAATACTTAATTATGCTCATGATAAAATACATGCAAGATACTGTCACTTAAAAGCTATGCAAACCATGAAGAGATAACAACATATTAATAATAAACAACATGAATCATAACTATTTGCAAGATTGTAATATTTATAATAGGATCTGATAAAGTGGTATCTCGTTTGCCCTTATGTGTGGGGAAAAACATAAATGCCAGGGCACCTCTGAAGTTCAAGGGAAGACTAGAAGTAAAGATATCAAAGATACAAGTATCAAATTTATACCACAATTAACCGTGTTCTGGGACAAGCACATTACAATAAGAATAACATCCATTGCTCTCAAGAAGGTGCATAAAGTGAGAACGTGAATACTCAACATAAAAGTAAAAGAAAGTCCCTTCACAGAGGGAAGCATGGATCACTCATGTGCTAGAGCTTTTATTTTATTAAATAGAAGTATTGAAAACATTTTTAAGAGAGGTGTATGCTTATGTCAACGAATGGTAAACAGAAAATACAGTACGTCACAAGCCAACTAGATTTCACAAGAGCGGCTCCCATTTGAAGGACGCAACTGGTGTAGAAGGTCATCCCTCTTTCTCTTTTGTTTACACAATTATGTTTTGACTGATAAATCAGGGAAAAAAATAGTGAAGATATTTTGTGTGTATTAATTTGGGGCTGGGCACCCCGCTGCCAGCTCTTCTATCAATTGGATAAGAGGATGAAACCACTAGTCCAGGGTGTGAAATCCAATCAACAAGTGAGATAAAGATTCTCTATTTACGTCCTCATGAGCTAAAATAGGGGCACAAAACAGGAATAATTTTTAGAAGGTTTTAAAGGTAGCACATGAGCAATTTACTTGAAGTGGCGGTTAAATACCACATATAGGTAGGTATGATGGACACATTTGGCAAACTTTGGTTTTTGGGAGTTGGATGCACGAGTAGAGCTCATACTCACTACAGGTGAAGGCTAACAATAGACAGGGAGCGACAATCAAGAGAGCAACAACTATCATAATCATGTTTGCGATAAAACAAAATTAACTGAGGCATAAAATTGATACTATAACTCTGAGGCAAAATAAATAATTGAGGCTTATTTACTTTTTTCAGTCTTAGCATGCGTGAGAATGTGCCAAGTCGATTCAAATGAAACAGTCAGAGGAGGCTACCACAATGTCACACCCTTCTACGAATAGAACAATGCGAAGAAATATTTATACGATAGGTCATTTACTATTAATAAATTGGAACAAAACATGAGAGAGCATGAACTATTAAGCAACCATTAAATCACATATATCTTATATGAACAAACTAAGCATGCTCACATGGATGGATATATGTACAAAATGGAAACAAATAGAGTTCATACCAGCCTTTCACCACAACTTGAATTGTCATAGATCGTCATTATTGCTCTTCACTTGTGTCTCGAATAATATATAATGAAAACCAAGCTCCAATGGAGTCACGGACGACTGTTGAACTCTGCAGCAAACTTTACAAAACCAAAGAAGAACAACAAATATTTTTTTGGTTTTTTAATTAAAACAAGAACAAAAGAAAGAGAAGAAAGCAAAACCAAATAAAGATACTAAAGAAGCAAACAAAGAGAAACAAAAGAAATATTTTTGGTCTTTTTGTGATCTGGAAAACAAGAACAGAACAATAAAACGAAAACAAACGAAAGAAACGAAAATATGGATACACAAAGAACCGATCGAACATGATATATAAGTGAGTGTGATGTCGGTATACCTCCCCCCAAGCTTAGGCTTTTGGCCTAAGTGGAGATCAATCATGGCGCGGGAAATATCCCCACTGTGGTGGGTCGTCCCTCGCGTGGTCGTACTCGGGCGCCCAAGAGGAAGATGAAGGAGCGGGCGCATAGTCATAACCGGGGTGCTGGTATGAGATCCCCGTGGTGTCATAGGGCTGGACGAAGTCACCACCGTCCCCCTCGTCGTCATCCTCCCCTTGCTGGGGGTAATGCGCAAGGTATGTTTCCAGCTCACTCTCAGAAAGCATCCATGCTTGCCTGCTATTAAGATTAAACAAAAGAGGTGCAGGCAAAAGTACTTTCCTAACAGTTTTAGTAACTCACCACCTGGATTTTTTGGAGAAAGTTATTTCAAAAGATAAGTTGCACAAGTGAGCATGGATAGAAAGAAACTTATGTTGAACCTTGGAAACAAGATCAAGCCTCTCTATAGGAAACTGCAGGTCTAGAGGGTGTGGATCCAAACCATGCAAAGCTAGCAAGCGCGAGGCAGTAAGACCTCCACAAACTCCGCCCTTATCATGGTTAAGCGAGAGACGATAAGAAATTAAAGCGCCAAAGTTATAAGACCTATCACATCTTAAGGTAGCTGCAATAAATGCCAAATCATAGATAGATAGCTTGTTGGCAGTTTTTCTAGCTAACACACATTTAGAAATAAAATAGGCAAAGTATCGAATGCTAGGGAGTTGAATTTCTCGAATTTTACATCTCTCCCTTGTGAAGCTTCTGCCTTGGCAAATCTCCTCATATAATTCCAACAGTGGTTTAGGCTGCCCTCTTATCTTCTCACAAGAACCCCACTCTGGTACCTTGATAGCTGAACAAAAATCACTGAAAGGCAAGTTTACAGCTTTATTGTAAATTTTATAGTGGACCATTGGGTTAGTTGAGGACCATTTAAAACGAAAATTCTGCACCACAGACATACTTAGTTTCACATGTTGGATAGGTTCATCCTCAATGAAACGGTCCAAGCCTGCATTATGCACAAGAGTGTTGAAATCCTGCTAAATTCTCGTAATCCTCAACACGGATAAATTGATGGGAACACTCTCTCTTCGTGGTGCACGGGCATGACCTCATGCAACTCCAGCTCATGCTGGTTTAGTTGATGAACATTGTGCTCCATCTCTGAAATTTTTCAACAATCATCACACAAATTAATTTCAAACAACTATAAGGTGGAAACTACCATAGAGACTTATATGAGAGCTAAACATACATCAAAACTACATTATTTGTACTCAAATCAAGCATGCAAACTCACATAAGATGTCACCTATAGTACCAAAATACTCAAGAAATACTTCACTAAACAAAATTCTACTTGGATCTTCGGAGGAGTCACATACCGGAGACCAAACACACCAAATCTCACCACAAATGATGGGCTGAAGAAGGAGATCAAAAATCCAGAGGAAGAACAACAAGAACACGGGTTCTAGGAAATGTTTTCAGTTTGGGAGGTGAGAGAGAAGACTTTGGCAGGGGAGAGACTTAGTGGGGGCCCAGGGGGGCCCACACCATGTGCTGGCACCACCAGGAGGATGGCCACGCCAACCCATGGTGTGCCTGACTGGTGGGTCCCCCTAGGGCCTCCCAGGTGGCTCTCTGCCTCATTTTTGACGTAAAAATTTATTATAATTTTTCTGAAATTTTTCGAGAAACTTTATTTTCGGACCTTTTCAGAATTCTAATAAATAATAATAACCAGAAAAACAAAAGTGAAAAGTTGGAAAGCAAAACCAAAACCAGAACTACAAAGGTTCTATGACACTCCAATGGAAAAATATCCAAAGAAAACAAAGGTCGTAGTGGTGAAAACAAAAGTATGGGTGGTGAAAACATGTATAACCACAATAATCAGGGAACATCAGGAAAACATGCATAAGGATGGTGGAAAACATGATTGTACTCAAGAATCAATGTGATAACATAAGTAAACATGGCGAAAACATAATGGGGAAGGTGAAAACATAGTGAAAACATTGCCCAATTCATTTAAAATCATAACAAGGGTGATCAAGTCTTGTTATCAGAACAATTTTCATATGAAGCAAAACTTTGCTAATCACTAAATGATTATGTTACGTCAACCTTGATAGACATAGTCCCAATCATAATAATTTCATATTCTTTTGGTGGTACTGGAATGGGACAATAAAATTCTCAAATCTTGATGGTCTCAATATTTTCAATGGAATTTAAACCATATCTTCTATCAATCTTCTTGGGAAAATAAATAGTGTGCTCTTTATAATTAACATTAAAAGTATTTTTTTTCTTGATTGCAATCAATAACAGCCCCTGCAGTATTAAGAAAAGGTCTCCCAAGAATAATAGACATATTATCATCTTCAGCCATTTCCAACACAACAAAGTCAGTTAATATCAGACAATTATTAGCAACTTGAACATGAACATCCTCACATATACCCACAGGAATAATAGTGGATTTACCAGCCATTTGCAAAGATATATCAGTTGGTATACATTTTTCTAGGAGGAGTCGTTTATAGAGAGTAAAAGGCATGACACTAACTCCAGCTCCCAAATCACAAAAAGAATTTCTAACTTAATTATTTTTAATAGAACAGGGAATAGTTGGTATACCAGGATATCCAAGCTTCTTAGGAACCTTGCCATTTAAAAAGTAATTAGCAAGCATAGTGGAAATTTCCTCATTAGGAATCTTCCTTTTATGAGAGACAATATTTTTCATATATTTTGCATAAAGAGGCAATTTAATAGCATCAGTTAAAGGAATTTGCAAGAACAAAGGTTTCATCCATTCACAAAACTTGTTGTAATGTTCTTCTTATTTTGATTTGTGTTTCTTATTAGGATAAGGCATTGGTTTTTGTACCCAAGGTTCTCTCTCATTACCATGTTTATTAGCAATAAAATCTTCCTTAGTGTACTTTGTATTTTTAGTTTGCTTTTCAGGTTCCTCTTCAATATCTTCTTTATCAGGAGCATTATTATCTTCATTACCACTTTCAGTTTCAGCATGAGAGATAAATATACTATTAGGATCTTTAGCTAGTTCAGAGGATTCTACAGCAGTTTTATGTTTGTTCTTCTTTTTCTTCTCAGTATGAATAACATTACTATTAGTTTGATGAGAATCGCGTTCAATTCTTTTAGGATGTCCCTCAGGATATAAAGGATCTTGTGTAGCAATACCACTTCTAGTTCTTATTTCATAAGCATGTTTTTCTTTAGAAGCATTAACTAGCAAATCTTTTTGCACTTTAGCAAGTTGATAAATTTGAGTTTGAACCATTTGAAAATGTTTAACAAGAATTTTAACATCATTAGAGGTTCTTTCTATAATACCATGCAAATTATCAATAGCTCTAGAGTTTTCCATTAGGTGATTTTGCACTCTCATATTAAAATCATCTTGCTTAATAACATAATTATCAAATTCATCTAAACATTGATCAGGAGGTTTATTATAGGGAATATCTCTACTATCAAAATGTTGGAGAGAGTGTACCTCAATGGTGGATGAGTGAGGGATTGGCTTACATAATTCTTCTATAGGTGGAAGATTCTTCACATCTTCAGATTTAATACCCCTCTCTTTAATAGATTTTTTGGCTTCTCTCATCACACCATCATTTAATTCAATCATTCCCCTCTTCTTGGGTGCTGGTGTTGGTGTTCATACTGGAGTAGGGGTCGGCTCAGGCTCAACCATAGTCCAATCATCATGATTTTGGCTTATTTTAGCCATTAATTCCTCAGCTTCATCTAGAGTTCTTTGCCTGAAAACACAACCAACACAACTATCCAGGTATGTCCTAGATTCAACAGTTAGTCCATTATAGAATATATCAAGAAGTTCATTATTTTCTAGCTTATGCCCAGGTGTAGCCCTAACTAAAGAACATAACCTTGCCCAAGATACATGCAATTTCTCTCATTCCAATTGCTTGAAATTAAATATATTTTGTAAAGCAGCATGTTGAGCACTAGCATGAAAATATTTCTGAAAGAAAGCATTAACCAAACCAATAGGACTATCAATAGATCCCGGAGAAAAATTATTAAACCAAGTTTTAGCTTCATCTTTTAATGAGAAAGGGTATATTTTAGCAACAAAGTAGCTACGGTTCTTAAGATTATCAGAGAATAAACTACTCAAAGAGGAGAGATCATTCATATGTTTCATAGCACTTTCATTTTCAGTACCACAAAAAGGTTCTTTCTCAACAATAGATATATAGGATAAATCAAGAGAGAAATCATAATCCTTATCCCTGATATTAATGGGAGAAGTGGCAAACTTAGCATCAGGAGATAATTTATAGTTAACAGCACGACTTTCAATAAGACTTATAACAACATCTCTATCCTTCATAGCATGTATTTCATCAATAAGATCATCATTAAGTTCAATATAGGAATCATCAAAATCATCACTAGGTTTCTCTCTAAGCTCAGGTGAAACAGCAGGAGTAACTGGATTTTTATCAGGAATTTCAGTGTTTGCAATATTTTTAGCTTTAGCAATAGTAGCATCTAAGAAAGGACCGAGAGAACCACTCTCATGAAGCACAGTAGAAGCATCATCAAAAGTATCAGAAGTATTTTCAGATTCAGCAGAAGTAGCACGTATATCATGTGTATGTGGTGGTGTAAGAAGCTTACTCAGAACAGACGGTGAATCAAGAGCAACAGAGGTGTTCAGAGTTGTACCTCTTCTTGTAGTGGATGGTAATATAGGAAACTTTCCATCACGAGTCTTACCCATGATGAATGATTGGCAGTAGATAATAGTACTCTCTGGTGAGCTCGCAAATAAAGCTATGCTCCCCAGCAACGGCGCCAGAAAATAGTCTTGATGACCCACAAGTATAGGGGATCGCAACAGTCTTCGAGGGAAGTAAAACCCAAATTTATTGATTCGACACAAGGGGAGCCAAAGAATATTTCTGAGCCTTAACAAGTGACTTGTCAATTCACCTGCACCTGAAAGTGGACTTGTTCGCAGTGGTTTATCAGTAGTAGCAATTTTATAGTAGCAGCAGTATTGAAATAATAGCAGTAGTGAAATGAAAACAGCAGCAGTAGTGTTAGAAGTAAACAGCGGGATTAAATACTGTAGGCATAGGGATAGATGAATGGGTGTTGCATGGATAAGATAGTTCATATAATAATAAAGACATGGGCATTGCATATAAACAAGATAAAGCATTCAAGCACTAAGTAACCATAGGCATGTGTTCTGTAAATATTCGTACGTGCTCGCAATGAGAACTTGCACAACATCTTTTGTCCTACCAGCCCGTTTTCAGCGGGACCTCAAGGGAACTATTGGTAATTAAGGTGTTCCTTTTAATATAACACCGGAGCAAAGCATTAACATGCCATGAACACATGTGATCCTCATATCACAGCCATCCCCTCCGGTTGTCCCAATTTCTATCACTTTGGGGCCTCGGGTTCCGGACAACGATATGTGTAAACAACTTGCAGGTATAATCAAGAAACAATAATTATCATCGTGATTCAATAACATGTTCAGATTTGAGATCATGGCACTCGGGCCCAAAGTGACAAGCATTAAGCATAACAAGTTACAACAATGTGAATAGCACTAATAGAGGATACTAGGCACTATGCCCTAACAATCACGACATTATTACATGAACAATATCATCCAATCCCTACCATCCCCTTCAGCCTACATCAGGGAAATTACTCACACATGGATGAGGTAAACATGGATGGTCGATGGAGAGGCGTTGGTGATGACAATGGCGATGATCCCCTCCAATTCCCCGTCCCGTCAGGGCGCCAGAACAAGAACTTCTCATCCCCGAATCAAGGTTCGGGGTGGCAGCGGCGCTCTGTTGTGTTTCTGTGGAATATGACGAACCCCCTCGGGGTTTAGGGTTGAAGGCAATATGTAGTCAAAAGGGGAGCCCGAGGGGATCTCTGGGTGGCCCGCGCGGGGGTCTCTGGGTGGCCCACACCACCAGGTGGCGCGGCCTAAGGGGGGCGCCAGGGGGTGGTGTGGCCCCCCCTCTGGCCCCTCTCTTGGCCCCCTTCTGGCTCTCGGGGTCTTCCGGTGTTTTATGACCAATGGGGTCTTTTCTGGGCAATTTCCCGAAAGTTGATTTTTCTACACAAAAACGAGACACCAAGGTAATTCTGCTGAAAACAGCGTTAGTCCGTGTTAGTTGCATTCAAAACACACAAGTTTAAAGGAAAACAATAAGAAAAGTGTTCAGAGAAGGAGATACGCTTTTGACGTATCAACTCCCCCCAAGCTTAGCTTATTGCTTGTCCTAAAGCAATTCAGTGACAACTGAGTGCGATAAAAGACTTTTGCGAACACATTTGTTTCATATGATGTAAATATACTCACTATATGATCAAATACTTAATTATGCTCATGATAAAATACATGCAAGATACTGTCACTTAAAAGCTATGCAAACCATGAAGAGATAACAACATATTAATAATAAACAACATGAATCATAACTATTTGCAAGATTGTAATATTTATAATAGGATCTGATAAAGTGGTATCTCGTTTGCCCTTATGTGTGGGGAAAAACATAAATGCCAGGGCACCTCTGAAGTTCAAGGGAAGACTAGAAGTAAAGATATCAAAGATACAAGTATCAAATTTATACCACAATTAACCGTGTTCTGGGACAAGCACATTACAATAAGAATAACATCCATTGCTCTCAAGAAGGTGCATAAAGTGAGAACGTGAATACTCAACATAAAAGTAAAAGAAAGTCCCTTCACAGAGGGAAGCATGGATCACTCATGTGCTAGAGCTTTTATTTTATTAAATAGAAGTATTGAAAACATTTTTAAGAGAGGTGTATGCTTATGTCAACGAATGGTAAACAGAAAATACAGTACGTCACAAGCCAACTAGATTTCACAAGAGCGGCTCCCATTTGAAGGACGCAACTGGTGTAGAAGGTCATCCCTCTTTCTCTTTTGTTTACACAATTATGTTTTGACTGATAAATCAGGGAAAAAAATAGTGAAGATATTTTGTGTGTATTAATTTGGGGCTGGGCACCCCGCTGCCAGCTCTTCTATCAATTGGATAAGAGGATGAAACCACTAGTCCAGGGTGTGAAATCCAATCAACAAGTGAGATAAAGATTCTCTATTTACGTCCTCATGAGCTAAAATAGGGGCACAAAACAGGAATAATTTTTAGAAGGTTTTAAAGGTAGCACATGAGCAATTTACTTGAAGTGGCGGTTAAATACCACATATAGGTAGGTATGATGGACACATTTGGCAAACTTTGGTTTTTGGGAGTTGGATGCACGAGTAGAGCTCATACTCACTACAGGTGAAGGCTAACAATAGACAGGGAGCGACAATCAAGAGAGCAACAACTATCATAATCATGTTTGCGATAAAACAAAATTAACTGAGGCATAAAATTGATACTATAACTCTGAGGCAAAATAAATAATTGAGGCTTATTTACTTTTTTCAGTCTTAGCATGCGTGAGAATGTGCCAAGTCGATTCAAATGAAACAGTCAGAGGAGGCTACCACAATGTCACACCCTTCTACGAATAGAACAATGCGAAGAAATATTTATACGATAGGTCATTTACTATTAATAAATTGGAACAAAACATGAGAGAGCATGAACTATTAAGCAACCATTAAATCACATATATCTTATATGAACAAACTAAGCATGCTCACATGGATGGATATATGTACAAAATGGAAACAAATAGAGTTCATACCAGCCTTTCACCACAACTTGAATTGTCATAGATCGTCATTATTGCTCTTCACTTGTGTCTCGAATAATATATAATGAAAACCAAGCTCCAATGGAGTCACGGACGACTGTTGAACTCTGCAGCAAACTTTACAAAACCAAAGAAGAACAACAAATATTTTTTTGGTTTTTTAATTAAAACAAGAACAAAAGAAAGAGAAGAAAGCAAAACCAAATAAAGATACTAAAGAAGCAAACAAAGAGAAACAAAAGAAATATTTTTGGTCTTTTTGTGATCTGGAAAACAAGAACAGAACAATAAAACGAAAACAAACGAAAGAAACGAAAATATGGATACACAAAGAACCGATCGAACATGATATATAAGTGAGTGTGATGTCGGTATACCTCCCCCCAAGCTTAGGCTTTTGGCCTAAGTGGAGATCAATCATGGCGCGGGAAATATCCCCACTGTGGTGGGTCGTCCCTCGCGTGGTCGTACTCGGGCGCCCAAGAGGAAGATGAAGGAGCGGGCGCATAGTCATAACCGGGGTGCTGGTATGAGATCCCCGTGGTGTCATAGGGCTGGACGAAGTCACCACCGTCCCCCTCGTCGTCATCCTCCCCTTGCTGGGGGTAATGCGCAAGGTATGTTTCCAGCTCACTCTCAGAAAGCATCCATGCTTGCCTGCTATTAAGATTAAACAAAAGAGGTGCAGGCAAAAGTACTTTCCTAACAGTTTTAGTAACTCACCACCTGGATTTTTTGGAGAAAGTTATTTCAAAAGATAAGTTGCACAAGTGAGCATGGATAGAAAGAAACTTATGTTGAACCTTGGAAACAAGATCAAGCCTCTCTATAGGAAACTGCAGGTCTAGAGGGTGTGGATCCAAACCATGCAAAGCTAGCAAGCGCGAGGCAGTAAGACCTCCACAAACTCCGCCCTTATCATGGTTAAGCGAGAGACGATAAGAAATTAAAGCGCCAAAGTTATAAGACCTATCACATCTTAAGGTAGCTGCAATAAATGCCAAATCATAGATAGATAGCTTGTTGGCAGTTTTTCTAGCTAACACACATTTAGAAATAAAATAGGCAAAGTATCGAATGCTAGGGAGTTGAATTTCTCGAATTTTACATCTCTCCCTTGTGAAGCTTCTGCCTTGGCAAATCTCCTCATATAATTCCAACAGTGGTTTAGGCTGCCCTCTTATCTTCTCACAAGAACCCCACTCTGGTACCTTGATAGCTGAACAAAAATACTCAAGAAATACTTCACTAAACAAAATTCTACTTGGATCTTCGGAGGAGTCACATACCGGAGACCAAACACACCAAATCTCACCACAAATGATGGGCTGAAGAAGGAGATCAAAAATCCAGAGGAAGAACAACAAGAACACGGGTTCTAGGAAATGTTTTCAGTTTGGGAGGTGAGAGAGAAGACTTTGGCAGGGGAGAGACTTAGTGGGGGCCCAGGGGGGCCCACACCATGTGCTGGCACCACCAGGAGGATGGCCACGCCAACCCATGGTGTGCCTGACTGGTGGGTCCCCCTAGGGCCTCCCAGGTGGCTCTCTGCCTCATTTTTGACGTAAAAATTTATTATAATTTTTCTGAAATTTTTCGAGAAACTTTATTTTCGGACCTTTTCAGAATTCTAATAAATAATAATAACCAGAAAAACAAAAGTGAAAAGTTGGAAAGCAAAACCAAAACCAGAACTACAAAGGTTCTATGACACTCCAATGGAAAAATATCCAAAGAAAACAAAGGTCGTAGTGGTGAAAACAAAAGTATGGGTGGTGAAAACATGTATAACCACAATAATCAGGGAACATCAGGAAAACATGCATAAGGATGGTGGAAAACATGATTGTACTCAAGAATCAATGTGATAACATAAGTAAACATGGCGAAAACATAATGGGGAAGGTGAAAACATAGTGAAAACATTGCCCAATTCATTTAAAATCATAACAAGGGTGATCAAGTCTTGTTATCAGAACAATTTTCATATGAAGCAAAACTTTGCTAATCACTAAATGATTATGTTACGTCAACCTTGATAGACATAGTCCCAATCATAATAATTTCATATTCTTTTGGTGGTACTGGAATGGGACAATAAAATTCTCAAATCTTGATGGTCTCAATATTTTCAATGGAATTTAAACCATATCTTCTATCAATCTTCTTGGGAAAATAAATAGTGTGCTCTTTATAATTAACATTAAAAGTATTTTTTTTCTTGATTGCAATCAATAACAGCCCCTGCAGTATTAAGAAAAGGTCTCCCAAGAATAATAGACATATTATCATCTTCAGCCATTTCCAACACAACAAAGTCAGTTAATATCAGACAATTATTAGCAACTTGAACATGAACATCCTCACATATACCCACAGGAATAATAGTGGATTTACCAGCCATTTGCAAAGATATATCAGTTGGTATACATTTTTCTAGGAGGAGTCGTTTATAGAGAGTAAAAGGCATGACACTAACTCCAGCTCCCAAATCACAAAAAGAATTTCTAACTTAATTATTTTTAATAGAACAGGGAATAGTTGGTATACCAGGATATCCAAGCTTCTTAGGAACCTTGCCATTTAAAAAGTAATTAGCAAGCATAGTGGAAATTTCCTCATTAGGAATCTTCCTTTTATGAGAGACAATATTTTTCATATATTTTGCATAAAGAGGCAATTTAATAGCATCAGTTAAAGGAATTTGCAAGAACAAAGGTTTCATCCATTCACAAAACTTGTTGTAATGTTCTTCTTATTTTGATTTGTGTTTCTTATTAGGATAAGGCATTGGTTTTTGTACCCAAGGTTCTCTCTCATTACCATGTTTATTAGCAATAAAATCTTCCTTAGTGTACTTTGTATTTTTAGTTTGCTTTTCAGGTTCCTCTTCAATATCTTCTTTATCAGGAGCATTATTATCTTCATTACCACTTTCAGTTTCAGCATGAGAGATAAATATACTATTAGGATCTTTAGCTAGTTCAGAGGATTCTACAGCAGTTTTATGTTTGTTCTTCTTTTTCTTCTCAGTATGAATAACATTACTATTAGTTTGATGAGAATCGCGTTCAATTCTTTTAGGATGTCCCTCAGGATATAAAGGATCTTGTGTAGCAATACCACTTCTAGTTCTTATTTCATAAGCATGTTTTTCTTTAGAAGCATTAACTAGCAAATCTTTTTGCACTTTAGCAAGTTGATAAATTTGAGTTTGAACCATTTGAAAATGTTTAACAAGAATTTTAACATCATTAGAGGTTCTTTCTATAATACCATGCAAATTATCAATAGCTCTAGAGTTTTCCATTAGGTGATTTTGCACTCTCATATTAAAATCATCTTGCTTAATAACATAATTATCAAATTCATCTAAACATTGATCAGGAGGTTTATTATAGGGAATATCTCTACTATCAAAATGTTGGAGAGAGTGTACCTCAATGGTGGATGAGTGAGGGATTGGCTTACATAATTCTTCTATAGGTGGAAGATTCTTCACATCTTCAGATTTAATACCCCTCTCTTTAATAGATTTTTTGGCTTCTCTCATCACACCATCATTTAATTCAATCATTCCCCTCTTCTTGGGTGCTGGTGTTGGTGTTCATACTGGAGTAGGGGTCGGCTCAGGCTCAACCATAGTCCAATCATCATGATTTTGGCTTATTTTAGCCATTAATTCCTCAGCTTCATCTAGAGTTCTTTGCCTGAAAACACAACCAACACAACTATCCAGGTATGTCCTAGATTCAACAGTTAGTCCATTATAGAATATATCAAGAAGTTCATTATTTTCTAGCTTATGCCCAGGTGTAGCCCTAACTAAAGAACATAACCTTGCCCAAGATACATGCAATTTCTCTCATTCCAATTGCTTGAAATTAAATATATTTTGTAAAGCAGCATGTTGAGCACTAGCATGAAAATATTTCTGAAAGAAAGCATTAACCAAACCAATAGGACTATCAATAGATCCCGGAGAAAAATTATTAAACCAAGTTTTAGCTTCATCTTTTAATGAGAAAGGGTATATTTTAGCAACAAAGTAGCTACGGTTCTTAAGATTATCAGAGAATAAACTACTCAAAGAGGAGAGATCATTCATATGTTTCATAGCACTTTCATTTTCAGTACCACAAAAAGGTTCTTTCTCAACAATAGATATATAGGATAAATCAAGAGAGAAATCATAATCCTTATCCCTGATATTAATGGGAGAAGTGGCAAACTTAGCATCAGGAGATAATTTATAGTTAACAGCACGACTTTCAATAAGACTTATAACAACATCTCTATCCTTCATAGCATGTATTTCATCAATAAGATCATCATTAAGTTCAATATAGGAATCATCAAAATCATCACTAGGTTTCTCTCTAAGCTCAGGTGAAACAGCAGGAGTAACTGGATTTTTATCAGGAATTTCAGTGTTTGCAATATTTTTAGCTTTAGCAATAGTAGCATCTAAGAAAGGACCGAGAGAACCACTCTCATGAAGCACAGTAGAAGCATCATCAAAAGTATCAGAAGTATTTTCAGATTCAGCAGAAGTAGCACGTATATCATGTGTATGTGGTGGTGTAAGAAGCTTACTCAGAACAGACGGTGAATCAAGAGCAACAGAGGTGTTCAGAGTTGTACCTCTTCTTGTAGTGGATGGTAATATAGGAAACTTTCCATCACGAGTCTTACCCATGATGAATGATTGGCAGTAGATAATAGTACTCTCTGGTGAGCTCGCAAATAAAGCTATGCTCCCCAGCAACGGCGCCAGAAAATAGTCTTGATGACCCACAAGTATAGGGGATCGCAACAGTCTTCGAGGGAAGTAAAACCCAAATTTATTGATTCGACACAAGGGGAGCCAAAGAATATTTCTGAGCCTTAACAAGTGACTTGTCAATTCACCTGCACCTGGAAGTGGACTTGTTCGTAGTGGTTTATCAGTAGTAACAGTTTTATAGTAGCAGTAGTAGTGAAATAATAGCAGCAGTGAAATGAAAACAACAGCAGTAGTGTTTGAAGTAAACAACGAGATTAAATACTGTAGGCATAGGGATAGATGAACGGGCGTTTCATGGATAAGATAGTTCATATAATAATCAAGACATGGGAATTGAAGATAAATAAGATAAAGCATCCAAGCACTAAGTAACCATAGGCATGTGTTCCATAAATAGTCGTACGTGCTCGCAATGAGAACTTGCACAACATCTTTTGTCCCACCAGTCCGTTTTCAGCGGGGCTTCAAGGGAACTACTGGTAATTAAGGTGTTCCTTTTAATAGAACATAGGAGCAAAGCATTAACACTCCGTGAACACATGTGATCCTCATATCACAGCCATCCCCTTCGGTTGTCCCAATTTCTGTCACTTCGGGGCCTCGGGTTCCGGACAACGATATGTGTAAACAACTTGCAGGTATAATGAAGAAACAATAATTATCATCGTGATTCAATAACATGTTCAGATCTGAGATCATGGCACTCGGGCCCAAAGTGACAAGCATTAAGCATAACAAGTTACAACAATATAAATAGCACTAATAGAGGATACTAGGCACTATGCCCTAACAATCACGACATTATTACATGAACAATCTCATCCAATCCCTACCATCCCCTTCCGACTACAACGGGGGAATTACTCACACATGGATGGGGGAAACATGAATGGTCGATGGAGAGGCGTTGGTTATGACGATGATCTCCTCCGATTCCCCGTCCCGGCAGGGCGCCAGAACAAGAACTTCTGATCCCCGAATCGAGGTTCGGGGTGGCGGCGGCGCTCTGTTGTGTTTCTGTGGAATATGACGAACCCCCTCGGGTTTTAGGGTTGAAGGCAATATGTAGTCGAAAGGGGAGCCCGAGGGGGTCTCTAATATGTAGTCGAAAGGGGAGCCCGAGGGGGTCTCTGGGTGGCCCACACCACCAGGTGGCGCGGCCTAGGGGGGCGCCAGGGGGTGGTGTGGCCCCCCTCTGGCCCCTCTCCTGGCCCCCTTCTGGCTCCCGGGGTCTTCCGGTGTTTTAAGACCAATGAGGTCTTTTCTGGGCAATTTCCCGAAAATTGATTTTTGTGCACAAAAACAAGACACCAAGGTAATTCTGCTGAAAACAGCGTTAGTCCATGTTAGTTGCATTCAAAACACACAGTACACAATAAAAAAAGTATTCGGAAAAGGAGATACGTTTTCGACGTATCAGTAGGTCATCGTCACCACTCAGTACACAAGGAAGCAACTACGACTTCATAGCAAGAGAATTCAAAAGGTAAGACAAGATGAACACAACGAAACACGAACCAACGAACGAGATCTTAGCACAACCACACGGTCGCTCATCACCATCGTCACTTTCCATGCTAGCCAGCACACGGAACCCAACCCACCACTGATGCCAACCAGTAGCCCCTCCGCCGGAAGCATATCTCAAAGGATGATGTCCCAAAAGGGGAACAATGCAGGAAAGCCGCCATCATCCGAGGCACGGATCTAGGGTTTTCCCCGGAGCTAGCAGAAGGAAGTGAGAAAGCTCCATCTCGGTGTTGCCTTCAAAAAGGAGACGGTGCCCAAGGCGCCACCATCGTAGACTCCGGCCATTAGCCGGAGACAATTTTTCACTCAGATCATCTCCCTCGGAGCTACATCCTACGAGTCGGACCAGACACCGTCGAAACAGTTGACACCAGAAAAACCTAACCTATGTCAGAAGGGTAGGGCTCAAAAACCAGACCGGGAGACAACCATCATAGATCTGGTAATATTTGTTCCTGCTGTCGGTATGCCTTTGTGTCCTATAGCTAGGCCGGAGCCAAGCCGGCGGAAGGGAGGAGCTCCCCCTCATGCAACCCGACGACGGTGGCCAGAAAGGACCCGACGGCTGCGTTGCGTAGCAAGACGAGCATGCACCATGCATAGTCGCGACGCCACCTCACCGCCAGAGTCATCGCAGAGGCGAACACCGAGCCACTCGGCCGTAGGGGTGTACCACGTGTGCCACCATACATGCGCCTTGCCGCTCTAATACAGAGAAGCCCCGACACCGCCATGCCGCGCACGCTTTGCCCTCGACACATGCTGGTGGCGGCGAGGGGGATGCACCGCCCCGGTGCCTCTTGGGAGCAAGATAAAACTTTAATACCATATAGTTTTGAAATAGTTTTATGTCTCATACGACAATGGGAATGTGGAGTACCGGTATGCAAAGTTTAACCTTATGTATATCTTCTCATCCTTCGAAGTCAGCCGTCGTGGCACGACTGACATAGTGCACATTCCTTCAGCACTTCTTTATGACGAACACTAGTTCATGTAAGGGTATGCAAGATAACATTTTTTATTGCTACTTCTAAATTGCCTATGATCGATCATATATATACATAAGAGAACGCAGCAACGCCCTCTTTTTTCCTTCGAGTATGTTCCATTGCAACATATTTTGTCATCGTGTCCAGCGTTTTCTAATCTGGCACCACCCCTATGGCAACGAGAATTGCGCTTCAAGTAGATTTTTCTCTACACTTTCACTTTTAAGATTGCAGATTTTTTTTTCTTTCCCTGGCAATGCACGCACGTACGTACTCCCTCCATATCAAAATATAAAATGTTTTAAGTTTTTCTAAATAAAATGTATCTAGACATGTTTTAGCGTAAGATGCATATGAATCCACACACTAAAACATGTCTAGATACGTTTTTTTTAATAAATCTTATATTTTAATATAGAGGGAGTATCCGCTAGTTTTGATAACGTAACCCGCGTCGCCCGGAGGAGGAGCGAAAACCACACGGGGGCAAGAGAGAAACTGATAAGCTTTTTCTTTCGCTGTTTCCGAGGAACACAGCTGCGCCGAAATTCCTCCCCAGTTTCCCGACGAAGGAGCTGGATCAAATTCTTTCAGGTCGACGCTGCCTGCCAATCGACGAAGCTTCTGTGGTGCCTTCCGCACCTGCCCACAGCCCCGCGTCCGTAGCGTCGTAGCCTAATTCGAGTGCTAATCAGATGCTACGCCGACTTCAAAAAGACATAGTACTAGTGTACTACGTAATCGTGACCGCCTAAAAAAAGGAACTACGCACCGTACGTCTAACTTCAACTTACACACACGCATGCAACGCGGTTTAGCAAGATTTTTCACCAATATATGTGCCAGTCCCTGTCAATCCGTGCGTGAGATTAGCATTATCTAGGCTCACTCATCGATTTGTGCGATTCAAGGAAAGATAAACTACGTCAACAAACACTCAAACAGTGCTGTATTTGCATTCGCGTTTGGTCTGTAACCGGTCGTTTTCCTTTCAGTTCGCATTCCTTTTTTTTTTTTTTTTTTTTTGAGATTTCAGTTCGCATTACTTAAACCCCTCATGCACGATTTGACCACCCAGCCCTCACCGATCGCCATCGTGTCCTTGTTAAAGTACGTACAAGTGCTAGTACTGGTTTCATGCAAACGACCCAGGAGAAGGCTTCAAAGCGAATAAATCGCAGGCAAGGTAGGTCCGCGCGCGCGAACCGGTATTTTCCCGCGCGAAGCTTCCTCGAAGCTTCACCTCCTTCTCCCATGCCATGACCCGCCCCGCCTTATAACTCTCTCCGGCCGGCCGTCTACCCTTCCACAACCATCCCCCACTTTCCTTTCTTCCTACGCGCGCCTGGTCCATTCTTTCGCGAGACCATGAAACTTGCCAATTTCTTCGGTTCCTCCTCTTCTTCCAAGAAGGAGACGTCCAGGAAGGGTAAGACCACGTCGGGAAAGAGCGCCAAGAGCTGCTCCTTCGGCTCCACCGCCTCGTCCTTGTCGTCCGATGAATCCGTCACCACGCCTAGGACCGTCCTGCCTCCGTCCGTATCCGGCTCCGGCACGACCACGAAGACGGCGGCGATGGTCGTCGCCGTGACGCGGCGGGAGCTGGAGGTGGCGCTCCGGAGTGTCGTGTCCACGGACGAGGAGCTGGCCGCGGTGCTTGCCGAGGCGGAGTCCGGGCTCGCGCTGGAGGGGATCGCAGCGGCGGCCGCGGACGAGGGCGAGCTGAGGGACATCTTCGCGGTGTTCGACGCTGACGGGGACGGGAGGATCTCGGCCGAGGAGCTCCGCGCCGTGCTGTCCTCGCTCGGCGACGACAGCTGCTCCGTCGAGGACTGCCGCCGCATGATCGGCGGCGTCGACACCGACGGCGACGGATTTGTCTGCTTCCACGAGTTCACGCGCATGATGATGCATGTGCCCTGAATTAATGGTGCGACTTGCCGATCTACTCAGTAATGCTACTATCAACGTATCGCTGTTCGTTTGTTTATTTATTAGGTAGTAGGATTTAGGAGTGAATCAGGTTTTGTTCTTGATTTGCCATGTGATGTGAGTGTACGGATGGTGATGAACTCTTGATCTGTCTATCGCTCCAGAGGGCCAATCGAGCCCACTCATTAGTTCATTAGAGTATCTCGCTCGTACTGAAAATTCTCGAAAAAAATTAGCATATTGTGCTTGTTTAGAGTATCTATAAAAAACTACTCCTCGAAAAAAAGGTCCAAAAAAATTACTAGCATATTGTGTTTGTTTGGTCCGTAAAATTTCATATTGATATGTTTTGTTCGTTTGGGACGATTACTTGATTTGCAAAATTTTCAGAGGCACGATAATACTACGGTACTAGCGGAAGACGAGAAAAAAAATAAGGTATGGCGAAATTAAGAAATTGATGCAAACATCTAAAGTTTTTTGGGTTCGGGTTCGATTGTAGAAGATGTTAGGAATTTAGGCAATTTATAGATTAAATTAATCCAAATATAAATCATGAACATGACGTAAACATACTGATAATTAACCATATTACTGCATACTAGATTGACAGTAGACACATCTACGCAAACTACTATTATGACACACATAGAAATAATAAGGGCAGCGATAAACGTGTTATACCCTGCGATCGGCCAGTTGGCAGTAGACGTAGCAGTGGCGGCAGCAGCAGTAGCGGCGGCCTCGGTGGCAGCGGTGGCGGCCTCGGCGGCAGCAGCAGCGCGTTCGGCTTCGGTGGACATGTTGACGAAGAAGGCGATGCGGTAGTAGACGAAGTAGATGTACAGCAGAGCAGTCACGTAGGAGACGCTCCCCAAAAACCTAATCGCCCCTCTCTCGTACATGATCTGTAGAGGCGGGGTTTCGGAGGTCTGCTCTCCCGTAGGCCGTGTACGCGGTAGACGGGATGGATCACCGGCGGCAGCAATAGGAGGTGGAACGACAGTGGACGCAAAGAGGGAGAGTGTATGAGTTGTATTTTCTGTGTCCGCCAGAGCCTCCAACTTATAGGCACGGCCGAGTAGGAGAACGGTCAATTCAACTGGACTCCCCGTTTCCGACTGCCAAAATAAAGGCATCGGCTCGGCTCATTCCTGCAACCCGCGGCGCGACGCGGCGCGTCGTGACGAGGCGAGGCGTGGCGAGGCGGGCGGCGGAGGAGGAGGAGCGCGCGTGTGGAACACCTCCACAACTCCTCTCTCTTCATACCAACTCACACTAGTGGGGAGAGAGCTCACCTTATAAACTGGTGCAAAACTCTCCCAACTAGCAATATGGGACTAAACTCTCACCACTTGCTATGGCTACATGGGCCTTAGGGTTTTAAATAGAAATTGCCTAATGGGCTAAAAGCCCATCCCAAATTTCAGCAATCCCCCACCAGATCCCGAAGACCCATGGTGTTGTCCTATGTTCCATTCACTGTTTTTATATACTGGAATTTTCAGTGGAGACCCGTTAAGGTTGAACATCCACCTAGAATAAGTAGCTACACTACATCACAACTGAACAATGGACTATGCCTTGAATTGTCAGTTTGGCGTAAAATAGTTTCACTAAATGTCTTGCCAGTACTAGGCTGCCGAAGGCTGACCCCTCGGGTGGAGCATATTAGTCATACTCCTGGCCTATTCATGAACTTTTTAGAGATCATCCAATCTCATTGACTGTGACCAGCAGTCACGCTCATATAGGTGTGTTCCTCCAAAGATCGCTCTGTAGGATAGCATCTTGCTTATACAAGCCTTGGAACACATTAAGACAAAAGTCAACCTGCCATACAGTTTTTGAGAGTACTGCATCTCCAGTGGAGTGGGTTAGTAAAAATTACTCTCCTCAGTTAACCACTAGCTTGTTTTTCCAGGTCCCACTTCACGGGATCTCCGATCAAATAGGTCGGGTTACTGCCATGGCAACTCATGTGGGTCTCATACCCATCTCCCTCGATGCAATTTCTATCACAACACGTGATAGAACTTTAGTAAAGGGATCTGCCAGATTCTTAGCCGACTGGATATAATCCACCGCTATCACTCCGGAGTTTCTTAAATGTCTGACAGCTTTTAATCTCATTTTTATGTGCTTTGTGGACTGTGCATTGTCCTTTGAACTCTTCACCTTGACAATTACTGTTTGATTGTCATAGTTCATAAGGATATCCGGTACTGGCTTTTCAACCACATGCAAGTCCATCAAAAGATCTCGAAGCCATCCTGCTTCGACACTAGACGTGTCTAATGCTGTTAATTCTGCTTCCATTGTCGATCTCGTTAAGATCGTTTGCTTGCAAGACTTCCAGGAAACAACACCACCTCCAAGGGTAAACACATACCACGTTGTGGCTTTCATCTCATCAGCATCAGAGATCCAATTCGCATCACAATAACCTTCAAGTACCGAAGGATATCCACCGTAGTGAAGTCCATGGTTCACGGTACCTTTCAGATATCGCATAATTCTTTCTACAGCATGCCAATGCACATCACCCGGATTGGAAACAAACTGGCTTAGTTTGCACACAGCAAACTTGATGTCAGGCCTCGTCGCACTCGCTAGGTACATGAGTGAACCAATTACTTGAGAGTACCTCAGCTGATCCTTAGTTGTGCCTTCGAACTTTCGAATCCGCACACTAGGATCATATGGCGTTGGAGAAATTTTGCAGTCCGAATATCCAAAACGACTCAAAACCTTCTCAACATAATGGGATTGCAGAAGTGTAATCCTACCCTCATTGTCTCTCAATAGCTTGATGTTCAAAATAACATCAGCCACACCGAGATCATTAATCTCAAAGTTCTGGGATAGAAATGACTTAACCTCATTGATTACTCTGAGGTTGGTCCCAAATATCAGTATGTCATCAACATACAAACACAATATAACTCCTTCGCCCCCACCATGGCGATAGTATACACATTTGTCAGCTTCATTAACAACAAAGCCAACAGATGTTAAAGTTGTATTGAACTTCTCATGCCATTGCTTAGGTGCTTGTTTCAGCCCATATAAAGATTTCAGTAACTTACACACCTTTCCTTCTTGACCATCTAACACAAAGCCATCTGGCTGTTGCATATAGATTTCCTCGTCTAACTCTCCATTTAGGAAAGCCGTCTTAACATCTATCTGCTGGACGAGAAGACCATGCGAGGCCGCCAACGAGAGTAATACTCGAATGGTGGTCAGTCTGGCCACAGGTGAATAAGTATCAAAGAAATCTTCATCTTCTTTCTGGGAGTAACCCTTGGCCACAAGTCTAGCCTTGTACTTTTCAATCGTATCATCGGGCCTAACCTTCTTTTTGAACACCCACTTACATCCTAATGGTTTACAGCCATAAGGACGTTCAGTGATCTCCCACGTTCCATTAGCCATGATGGAATCCATCTCGCTACGGACCGCTTCTCTCCAGTAGTCAGCATCTGGAGATGCATAAGCTTCTGAAATAGAAGTGGGAGTATCATCCACAAGGTATATAAGAAAATCATCACCAAAGGACTTTGCAGTCCTCTGTCTCTTGCCCCTACCAAGGGTTTCCTCGTCATCCTTCTCAGGATTCTCATCATGTGTTTGTTCATAATATTCCATAGGAATGGCAGGCTCACGAGTCTCCTCTGATTCCTGTCTAGAAGTGATTTTCATATTTCTCATAGGAAAAATATCCTCAAAGAATGTAGCATCTTTAGACTCCAAAATCGAACCGACCTTCACGTCAGGTACCTCAGATTTCACTACTAGAAATCTATAGCCAACGCTATTCTTAGCGTATCCCAAATTAAAGCAATCCACGGTCTTTGGTCCAAGTTTACGCTTTTTGGGGATCGGCACATTGACTTTCGCCAAACAGCTCCAAGTACGTAAGTACGAGAGTGTTGTTTTTCTCTTCTCCCATTGCTCATAGGGAGTGACCTCATTATCTTTCGTCGAAACTTTATTCAGAACATGACATGATGTCAATATAGCCTCCCCCCACCATGCCTTGGATAAACCCGATGTATCTAACATGGCGTTAACCAAATCTGTTAGAGTACGGTTTTTCCGTTCGGCAACCCCATTTGACTGAGGTGAATAGAGAGGCGTCCTCTCATGAATAATACCATGTTCCGCATAGAAAAAGTCAAACTCATTAGAGAAATACTCTCCACCACGATCTGACCGGATTCGTTTAATTTTCTTTTCAAGTTGATTCTCAACTTCTTCGTTATAGATTTTAAAGTAGTGTAGAGCCTCATCTTTAGTGTTTAACAGATATACATAGCAAAATCTAGTGGAATCGTCTATTAACGTCATGAAGTATCTCTTTCCACCTTTAGTCAACACACCATTCATCTCACAGAGATCAAAATGTATGAGTTCTAATGGCGCCAAGTGTCTCTCCTCCGCAGCCTTATGGGGCTTACGAGGTTGCTTTGCTTGCACACACGAATGACACTTAGAACCTTTGGCTAAAGTGAAACTTGGAATTTAATCTAATTTTGCTAACCGTGTCATGCAACTGAAACCAACGTGACAAAGACGTGAATGCCAAACTTCTGTTTCATCAACACTCGAATGAATATTGTTCACGACTTTATTACAGAAATCAGCGAGGGAAAAGCGGAACAGACCTCCGCACTCATACCCTTTTCCAACAAACAGTCCATATTTCGTTACAACTACTTTACTGGACTCAAAAACCAACTTAAATCCTTCTCTACATAGAAGGGATCCACTAACGAGATTCTTCTTGATGGAGGGGACATGCTGCACGTTCTTGAGCTGCACGATCCTTCCCGAAGTAAACTTCAGATCGACCGTGCCAACACCAAGTACAGAAGCACTTGCGCCGTTCCCCATCAATACGGACCTGTTCCTTGTGACCTGATAAGAAGAAAACAATGAGATGTCAGCACACACATGAATGTTTACACTTGTGTCAATACACCAATCAGTAGACTAACAAACTGAAAATACTAGTAAACAAATTACCATACCCAGATGCCCCATTCTCATTGTTGCTCACAATCATGTTGACAGACTTGGAATCATGTCCTGGCTTCACGTACTTCTTTGGGCACTTCACCGCCCAGTGTTCTAGTGAACCACAAGTGAAGCAGTCATCTTTCTTCTTATCCTTCTTGAATGTCTTCTTAGCCTTCTTCTTGAAGTCGGTGTTCTGCTGGACACCAGTACTCGCCTTTTTCTTGTGGGAGTTGTAGTTCTTCTGTACCATATTGGCTGCAGAAGTCCCTTTGTTCCCTTTTCCATGCGAGTCCTTTGCCCTCGAATTCTGCTCAACACTCAGATGGCCGATGACATCCTCTACTGAGAATTCACGCCTCTGATGTTTCAGAGTAGTGGCAAAGTTCCTCCAGGAATTAGGAAGCTTGGCGATTATGCATCCCGCGACATACTTGCCCGGTAGCACGCACTTGAGAATTTCAACCTCCTTAGCGATGCATTGTATCTCATGAGTCTGCTCCAATATAGAACGGTCTTCGACCATTCTGTAGTCATGGAACTGCTCTATACTGTACATCTTGCTGCCAGCATCGGTTGCGCCGAATTTGGATTCGAGCGCCTCCCACAAGTTCTTGGCAACCCACATATGTAAATATGCGTCAACAAACTTATCTCCGATCACACTTAGAATGCATCCAGCAAAGACGACGGTGGCATCCCTAAACGCCTTCTCCTGTTCAGGAGTAATCGTTCCCGTGAGAGTGACACCGGCGACCCAGAACACGTTCATAGCCGTGAGCCATAAGATTGTTTTGGTCTGCCAAAGCTTAAAGTACGTCCCCGTAAACGGGTCCGGTTTCAGTGCAGTAGCAAAACCATGAATCGAAAATTGCCTACACATTTTAGATTTTTGGATTGTTAGGAATTTAGGAAATTTACGGATTAAATTAATCCAAGTATAAATCACGAGCATGACGTAAACATACTGATAATTAACCATATTCCTGCATACTTGATTGACATTAGACACATCTACGCAAACTACTAGTATGGCACACATGGAAATAATAAGGGCAGGGATAAACGTGTTATACCCTGCGATCGGCCAGTTGGCAGTAGACGTAGCAGTGGCGGCAGCAGCGGTGGCCGCTGCAGCAGTAGCGGCGGCCGTGGTGGCAGCAGTGGCGGCCTCGGCGGCAGCAGCAACGCGTTCGGCTTCGGTGGACATGTTGACGAAGAGGGTGACGCGGTAGTAGACGAAGTAGATGTACAGCAGCAGTGAGCAGTCACGTAGGAGACGCTCCCCAAAAACCTAATCGCCCCTCTAGTATCTGGAGAGGCGGGGTTTCGGAGGCCTGCTCTCCCGTCGGCCGTGTACGCGGTAGACGGGATGGGATCACCGGCGGCAGCAACAGGAGGTGGAACGACATTGGGCGCAAAGAGGCAGAGTGTATGAGTTGTATTTTCTGTGTCCGCCTGAGCCTCCAATTTATGGGCACGGCCGAGTAGAAGAACGGTCAATTCAATTGGCGTTTACCACAGCCGTTACCACGTGATAAAGGCGGTGTTTTACTGCTTGCGGTTATCACACGCGATCAATACGGCTGTTACCAAAATAAATGTGACGCAATTAGAAAACAATCAATATGACGTCTCATATTATTGCCGTGTCTGTTGACTCGCCGTTTCGACTACCAAAATAAAGGCATCAGCTCGGCTCATCCCCGCAACTCGCGGAGCGTCGTGACGTGTCGTGACGAGGCGAGGCGGGCGGCGGAGGAGGAGGAGCGCGCGGGTGGAACACCTCCACAACTCCTCTCTCTTCATACCAACTCACACTAGTGGGGAGAGAGCTCATCTTATAAACTGGTGCAAAACTCTCCCAACTAGCAATATGGGACTAAACTCCCACCACTTGCTATGGCTACATGGGCCTTAGGGATTTAAATAGAAATTGCCTAATGGGCTAAAAGCCCATCCCAAATTTCAGCAGAAGATCCTTTCATTCTGCGACTCAGATAGGCTAGGATTCGTGTCTCAGCCCGAAGGGGTCGTAGGACTGATTCAGACAAAGCATTAGAAGTACGATCTCATACGGAATCCGTTTTTAACGTGTAACCACTCAAATTGTTCAGAAAATTTATGTGCATCCAAAAATCAAGGTAGAGCACCGCCCTACCTTGCCCTATGGGGAGCTCCGCCTACTAAATATGAACGGGAGAGAGATTGAGTGAAAACGCCACACCTAGGAGCCATCATCTCATATTACCATATATAAAGGACTTGTCAAGCAAATAAAAACCAATCTATAAAATTAGAAAGATTGCCTACCAAAACTATGCATATAAAATATGTATCGTATTCCCAGTCAGTGCGTGAGGAGAGAGAAAGAAATGACGGTACCAAAGTCTAGAAACATCTGCGAAGATGTCCCCTTATCACGATGTTGGTGAAATAGCAACCAAATGGCACATGAAGAATTTGTACCTGACTCGAGAGACATCTTTTCACGAACAAAATAAATGTGAACCCGGTGGTTTGATGTGATGGCGCCGCACCGAGGTGGAAGCCATATAGACTACATTGACACTCATAAAAGACGACCATAGCTTAACGAAGGAGGTCAATGAACCTAATGGTGAAGCTGATGTAAACAAGGACAATCTGCCACAATATCTAAGAGACAACGAGTTACTCAACCTTAGCACTAAAACGCACTTACAAAACCATGACGCAAGGTTCATCCTGCTCTGTCTACATATGAATAGGATGTGAGAGAGGTAGTCGGTGTCATGTGAAGGCGCAATCCGGGGTGAAGTACAGTCATGACATCTCGTATTATTGTCCTCCCTCACAAGGTTGAGATGAGTGATGGGGGGATAATAACCCGGTAGGCCAACTCCAAGGCGTAACCCGGCCCAAGGAACACGGTGCGCAATCTGGTTAAGGATAATGATGCTTCTGGAAGGCCCAAAGTTTGTAGGCCTCGTAACCCGGATTGTGGGTTACGGTAAGGAAAGTTAGGGTTTATAAGCGGTGTCCGGATAGGATTCAAACTGCGCCTTGGAGAATAAGGCCAAGGGGGTACGGGCGCTTTATAAACCGACCCCTAAGTCTAGTTTAGATATAGATCTAAGAACCCTAGCAATATCGCTTGGTATCGAGCATCTAGTGTAACCCTAGAGTTGAGTTGTTATATCAAGATCGGAGACTCGGCGACTTTGATTGCCGGCTACCAGATCGAGTTGCATCATGTTTTCCTCTGAGCTAAACCCTCTCCCAAACGCCTGTGTCGTCTTGCCCCAAGATCAGTTACCCCCGGTAACGTCTGCCGTGATTATCCCACGACAGTTGGCGCCCACCGTGGGGCCTGCGTCCAAAGGTGTTTACATCACGGGAGAAGCTCGGAAGAACATGGAGAATCTTGTCGTGGGCGAGATCTACATCGGCCACAAAGGAGAAAAGATGGTGGACGATTCCGGCTGGGGGCCAGAGTCGGATCACCTCGAGTCCGGATCTACGGTGACGATCGGCCGGATCAACATCTTCATCGGTATGGTACGTACGCCTGATTTAAAGGGACAATATCATGTGCATACTACAGGAACTTCTAGCAGGAACAAAGAGACATTAAAGCAAGCGGCAAACTCGGTTTCCTCGGCTGCGCCGGGATACCTTAGATGGGCGGAACAAGAGGTAACATGGAGTAGAAGAGATCATCCGGAAAGAGTAGAGCATCCAGGAGTCTTGGCATTGGTGGTTGCTCCACAGGTTAATGGTTACGAACTGAAAAGGGTCCTGATGGACGGTGGAAGTAGCATCAACATCCTTTATTGGGAAACCTTCTTACGGATGAGTCTCAAAGAGTCCCAGTTACAGAAAAGTTCGACAGTCTTTCATGGGATCGTGCCGGGTCACTCAGCGAGCCCCGAGGGAAAGATCACCTTGGAGGTTGCTTTCGGAGAATCGACGGATAATTATCGAGTTGAGTGGCTCACGTTCGAGGTGGTCAAATTGCGCAGTCCTTATCACGCGCTGTTTGGAAGACCGGCTTATGCTAAATTCATGGCTAGGCCGTGTTATGTGTATTTACAGCTAAAGATCCCGGGTCCTAAACGGACTATCACCATACATGGGAACCGGGATATAGCGGCTGAGTGTGATGAAGGAGATTCAGTAATGGCCGAGCAAGCGTGCAGAAAGGAAGAACTCGAATATTACCGGTCTCAAGTAAATCCGGATGATAGAACAGCCTTGAAAAAGCCGAATACTGAGGACGAGAGAGCAAAATTCAAGGCAGCGCAAGACACCAAGAAGATAGATTTTGTCGAAGGTGATTCCACTAAGCAATTTACCATAGGGTCTAATTTGGGAAAAGAGCAGGAGAAGGCACTTGTGGAGTTTATTCGTTCAAATGCAGACGTGTTTGCCTGGACACCTAGCGACATGCCGGGTATCCTTACAGAGTTGGCCGAGCACAGTTTGCATGTAGATCCCAAGTCCAGGCCCGTGAAGCAGGGTTTGAGGAAAATGAATGAGGAAAGAAGGAAGGCTATAGGCGAAGAGATCGCTCGGCTATTGGCAGCCGACTTTATCATGGAAGTATTTCACCCGGATTGGTTGGCAAACCCAGTTCTAGTGACGAAAAAGACCAATGAGTGGAGGATGTGCATTGATTTTACGAGTCTCAACAAACATTGCCCAAAGGATCCGTTCGCACTACCAAGGATAGATCAGATTATAGACGCAGTAGCAGGAAGCGATCTATTGTGCTTTCTGGACGCATATTCCGGGTATCATCAGATTAAGCTCAAGAGGGAGGATTGGGAGAAAACATCATTCATAACCCCTTTTGGGGCCTTCTGTTATAAAACTATGACGTTTGGATTGAAGAACGCCGGCGCAACTTACCAACGGTGTATTCAAAAGTGCTTCGAGGACCAAATTGGACGCAACGTCCATGCCTACGTGGATGATGTGGTTATCAAGACCAGGAAGGCGGAGACATTTATCGATGATCTAAAGGAGACGTTCAAAAATTTGAGGAGATATCAGATGAAGCTTAACCCGACAAAGTGCGTGTTCGGAGTTCCAGCCGGGAAATTACTCGGCTTTATCGTTTCCGAGAGAGGGATCGAGGCAAACCCGGACAAAATCAAGGCCATCCAGAGTCTGAAAAAGCCGGAAAATTTGAAGCATGTTCAAAAGCTCACGGGCTGCGTAGCAGCCCTGAGCCGATTCATATCCAGACTCGGAGAAAAAGCAATACCCTTGTACCGGCTCTTGAGGAAATCAGATAAATTCGTATGGGATCAAGAGGCGGATGAGGCGTTTGAAGCACTAAAGAAGCAGTTATCTGAAGCACCAGTACTAGCGGCCCCGGGTCCTAAAGAACCTATGTTGCTATATGTGGCAGCTGGCCCCCGAGCCGTCAGCGCAGTAGTTGTTGTGGAGCGCAAAGAGGATGGGAAGGGTTACCCGGTCCAGAGACCAGTTTATTACGTCAGCGAGGTATTATCAGAAGCCAAGCAGCGTTATCCGCATTGGCAAAAGCTGGTGTTTGGGGTCTTTATGGCTAGCCGGAAATTGAAGCCGTATTTCCAAGAACACCCCATAACAGTGGTTAGTTCAATACCAATGTCGGATATCATCAGAAACTCGGACGCGACAGGAAGAATAGCCAAATGGGAGATAGAGATGGGGGATTATCACATCAACTACGAACCCAGGTCAGCAATCAAATCTCAAGCTTTAATTGATTTCGTCAACGACTGGACACATACAGGCATGACTACGGCGGTTCCAAACTCCGAGTCATGGATCATGCACTTCGATGGATCTAAGCAATATGAGGGATCAGGAGCTGGAGTGGTGCTAACGTCACCCAAAGGAGATAAATTAAGTTACGTACTACAAATTCACTTTGACTGTTCTAACAACGTGGCCGAGTATGAGGCCCTATTGCACGGCTTAAAGGCAGCCAAGGAGATGAACGTCAAGAGGATACGATGCTTCGGAGATTCGGACCTTGTGGTACAGCAGGTGTCAGGAACTTGGGATAGAAAGGACGCAACTATGGCAGCATACCGCAGGGAAGTTGATAGGGTTGCAGGATGTTTTTCCGGGTATGAGGTGGAGCATATAGACAGAAGAAAGAATGAGGCGGCCGACGCACTCGCTAGACTCGGCTCGCGCAGAGAGCCGGTTCCACCTAACGTTTTCCTGGACGAATTATGGCGACCATCAGTTAAAACCGAGTCAGAGGAGGAATTGGCAAATCAAGGCCCGGATTCAGGACTTGTGGCCAGTGTACGTACTATTCCCGAGTGGACAGAACCGTTTTTGGCCTACCTATCGCGAGGCGAGTTACCACAACAGGAGGTATTAGCAAGTCAAATTTTGAGGCGAGCGAAGGGATATTCTGTCATCAATGGGGAATTGTATAAGAGAAGCGCAGCAGGGGTCTTTTTGCGCTGCGTAGCGCCAGAGGAAGGCCGACAGATTCTCAAGGAAATCCATGAAGGCGACTGTGGACATCATGCATCCACAAGATCTCTCGTGGCTAAAGCTTATCGACACGGATTTTTCTGGCTCACGGCCCTAGCGGATGCGGAACGATTGGTAGCAAGATGTGACGGATGTCAAAGGTACGCTCGCCAAACCCATGTGCCGGCTATGGAGTTGCGGACAATCCCGCTAACTTGGCCGTTCGCTGTTTGGGGTATGGACATGGTTGGCCCCTTTCATATGTCACCTTGCAAGAAGACACATCTTCTGGTGGCTATTGATAAGTTTACCAAGTGGGTTGAGGTTATGCCAGTTACTAATTGCGAATCAGCCACAGCAGTCAAGTTCCTGAAAAGGATTATCTACCGGTTCGGGTATCCCCACAGCATAATTACCGACAATGGAACCAACATGTCCCTTGGTGAGATGGAGAAGTTCTGTGGCAACAGTGGAATCCGGCTTGACGTTGCATCAGTAGCTCATCCGTAGGCCAATGGACAAGTGGAGATGGCAAACCAAGAATTGCTTCGCGGATTAAAACCACGGTTACGAGTCCCTTGTATCAGGGCAGCGGGCGCATGGGTCGAAGAACTTCCTTCTGTGGTTTGGGGTATCAATACTACGCCTAATAGATCTACTCAGATGACACCCTTCTTCATGGTCTATGGTGCGGAGGCAGTACTACCGAGTGATATTATTCATGATTCACCACGAGTATTAGCATACGTCGAAGCGGAGAATGAAAAAACCCGGCAAGATGCCGTGGATATGTTAGAAGAGCGAAGGGAACAAGCCTTGGAAAGATCAGCCATATATCAGCAGGATTTACGAAGGTATCATAGCCGGCACGTGAAAACCCGGGTCTTCCAGGAAGGAGACCTGGTTCTGCGCCTGGTACAGTCGAACGAAGGAAAGCACAAGTTATCACCACCATGGGAAGGACCGTTTATCGTAAGCCGGAATTTGCATAATAGGTCATATTACTTGATAGATGAAAGGGAAGAGTCGACCACAGTTAATAACACTGCTCATACCACTTCATCTATGCAAGAAAGAGACAGACCGTGGAACGTGGCTCAGCTACGTCCATATTATACTTAGCAAAAATTGTGTTGGCATATGGAATTAAACGATGTAACAGGCAGCAGGTTTTCAGACGTACTCTTTTCCTATCCAGGGTACCCTTGGGGACTGGACGGGTTTTTAATGAGGCGGCTTGCTGACCTAGATTTTTCATATCAAGTAAAGAGGTGATTATCAAGAAAAGAGATGATTATTATCAGGTTCTGTACTCTCAGCACGATGTGTATATTTAGGTCTTGGGGGCTGGTCGCTTGAATAGCACAGTTACGAACTCAAAGACCCGGCCATGATGCCTATGAGTTATAAGGGCCGATTACTTGCAAACGAGTACGGCTGCAATCTTATAACCGGACAAAGAAGTCCAAATTTTTTGGCTATTCTTACTTAAGATCGATGTGACTCGCACTAAAGTGGCATGATTTGTTCGCTTACGATTACAGTCAGCCATGAAACCCGACGGGGCTTGGCTGGCCACGTTTTCGTATAGATGTAACAACATGGTATCCACGCGAAAGCCGGCTTACAGTACAAGATAGTCAAAAGGGTCATCTAAACCACAAGTTATGCAGAGTACAAGGCTAACAGCTGGAAACTCAACGATTATTAAGCATAACTTCAAATCTTATGTGAAACGACTCAAGGATCTTTGTGAATCTAGCCGCAGGCAACTCGTTCTCCTTTCAAGATCACGTGTCCTAGACTTGGAAATCCGGGTCCGGATGATTTGAAATCTTGAAAGAGAAAAATCTGCTTACTTGTTAGAATTCCAAAAACCCAAATATCCGAGTCTTGGGGACTTGGGGAGTTAGAAGCAAATCCGCTTGTCAAACACCCATGAGACCCGGACACCGAGTTTCACAAAAGGAACAATAAAGAAAGCCGGATATCGAGAGCAGATGAGTTCAAAAGTGGATAAATTTAAAAGGCCAGAAGAGGCACAAGAGTATATCAAGACCTTATCATACATCACAAAATCCCGGTGAAAGGTATCAAAGGTGCACAGGCGCACCAACCAAAATATAATCGTTTAAACAGCGCATCGTAAGAAGAGGCATCAAATGTCAGGTATCACTCGGCGTTCATCTTGGCCTTGCCCTTGCCGTCATTGGTGGTAGCAGCAGCACCCGGATCAGTAGTACCAGCCCGCGCAGGAGGTGGAACGACTGGCGTTGAGGTAGCGGGGGCAGAGCCGGCTTCAGCTTGCTTCTTGGCAGCCTCCGCCCTCAACGCAACAGCTTCTTCCTTCCACCGAGCCAGCATATCATACGGCTCGGGAAGATCCGACTTAATCGCTTCACCAGCAGCATCATATGCTGGAACAAGGATATCAACATCCAGGTCGTCAGCGATCACGCTGGCCGGGTAACGGACCTCCTTCTGGACAGCCTGAAAATCCTTCACCGAGAACTTGGACCCATCAAGCTTGAACTCTGGGAAGCCGCCCATAAGCTTCACTAGCTCGAGCTTTGGGAAATAAGCCTTGGCAAGTGCAAGCCCCCGGGTTACTCCAACCCGGCAAGACGAGCGTTTCCAGTGCCAAATCCACTCAGGAATAGTAGAGAAGGCATCCAGCATCCTCTTCAGATCAACATGTCCTTTACCCGGCCACCGTAATTCCTGAAGGATCCATTTGGTTCCGGCACATAGCTGCCGGATAACACTCTTCATAGTTTTCAACCTGGCAATGTCATCCTCATCCGGCATGGCTTCGTCCGGGCCTGAAGAAATGGAAACATAAGTCGGGAAAACTTTTGCTATCTATCAAAAGGATAAACCCGGAGGAAGAAACGTACCAAGTAAAGCACGATATGTGTCAGAAATTTGGACAGAAAGGCTTGTTAGGTCATCTTCTGCTTTGTGAGCCCTTTTCCTATACTTCCTCATTATCAGCTTATTCCTCCTGGCCTCAGCCTCGGCTGCTTCACGCAAAGCCACCTCCTTTTCAATGAGCTTGGTGGCGTCTGCCAGTTTCTCCTCAGATTGAGTCACGAAAGACTGCATGGATGCAAACGAGGGTTAGCCGGATAGAGGGGCAAGTTATCAGTCGCTTGTATCATAAAGTCCCAAGCAAATTACGAATCAATTCACTTGGAACTTGGGGACTGGATAAGGACACAAGCAACGTCAGTCCGATTTACCTCGTGTTTGGCTATTAAAGCCCCCAAGATGTTTTCTTCATTAGCCCTTAAAGTGCGCAAAGTTTCCAGCATCTGGGCAAACGTCAGTTCCTCGGAGCGAGTACCGGAAGAGCCGGCAGCCTGGTCGCCTGGTGGGGGAGCTCTCCCCGCCCTTGGGGTCGAGACCCGGACAGTTTGAGTATCCGGGTTGAGAGAACCCATCCTTGTATCCAGAACCTCGATCTCCTCATCCACTGGTTCCGATGAGGAAGGAGAGCCGGCGGCTCGGGGAAGTGGATTGTTCAGAGGGCCTTGTTCCTGGTTATTCTCAGCATCACCGCCAGTTGCGGCATCTACGTTCTCAGTCGGCTCCTCTGCCCGATGGTTATCCGTCTCTACATTTTCCGGGTCACTGACGGTGACTTGGGTGCTAAAAGAAAGATGAGAAGAGGCAGTTATCAGTGGTGACGGTGACTTGGGTGGAAACTTGTCAGACGTCAAAGGAAATCATATAGCAAAAACTTACCCGGCATTCACGGTGTAGTCCGGCGGGAGCTCGCCGCTGGAAGCAGATGAAGTCGTCACAGGGACCACTAACGGAACCCGGAATTTCCCGGCACGTGGATGGTTAGGAGAAGGGTGGCGTTGAGGAGAGTCGGAAGGACGAGACGGAGGACCACTGGCGCGATGGACGGAGGAGGTAGAGATGCCCGGGTTAAGGGTATCTTCACCCGGGGAGCTCCGAGTTACTCTGCGTTTGGCTGGGAGAGAATCCTTCAAGCATGACGAGTTTGATAATTGATGGTTAAGTCGTCGCATGGCGTCAAAGGAGTAAGGTTCAGAGGATAACGAGGAAAAAGGAACCTTGGACACTACCCCTCTGGCCTTCCTTTTGGCTCCAACTGTTGCTTCTTGATCAGATTCGGTTGCCTCCGGGTCATCCTCGTTGGCCTCACCTTCGTCCTCCAGCCCTGCGAACCGGGTGTGTGTTCGTGGGAAAAAGTTAAATGGGAGGAAAATGATGCAAGTAAAGATGATACAAGTTCTATGTAAATACCTTCACTATCATCGGCCGGCTCGTCCTCTTCCTCCGGGTCTCTGGAAGGGGGGGAGGGTTCAACCCTCCAGAAAGGGTCATCAGCCTAAGATAAAGGAATGAGACTAAGGGTTAGAAGCTGTATCAAGTCAAAATGTGGAAGTAAGTTATGGATATCGGATATTACCGCTGGAGCCGGGTTTTCCTGAGTAAATGGGGGTAACCCGGCGATGCCCTTTATCACCTCTAGCTTCTCTGTCAAGAAGCCCTTGATGGTCTTGTTGGTGTTGCCGGTCGCAAAGCTCTTGGTGGAGTATCGGAGTGCATCCGTGGTATGCCCCGAGTACTCGCACATCAATTTGGTGTGGATGGAGTTGGGTTGGATCCGAAAATCAACCCACGTTTTCACTAAATTGAGCCCAAGGAGGCCTTGGGCTGAGAGGATGGCTATCTTGGCTAGCGAGGGAAGGATTTCCTCCCTGTCTGAGTCTGGTGCAAAGGCATTGAAAGACTCGGAAGGTTCGAGGAGGTTCTCCGAGTAGCCCGGCAGTTTCTTTTCGCTGTCTGGGGATGTATCGTGGCAATAAAAGAAAGACAGCTGCCAATGTTTGACGTGGGAGTTTAAATTGAGGGTTGGCATCGGTGAATTCTTGCGGCGTTGGATGGATACCCCGCCGCAAGTAAGAAGTGCTCCGTCACCACTTTCGCGACACGGCTTACACTGGAATAGTTCGATGAAGAGAGTCAAACTTGGCGGTATGCACAAGTACGACTCGGATAGAACGATGAAGTGGGTAATATTCAACATAGAGTTAGGCCCTATGTCGAATACCCGGAGGCCATAATGGCTTAAGACCTCCCTGAAGAAAGGGTGACCCGGAGGACGGAATCCCCGGGTCACGTGCTCTACGAAGCAGATTACCTCGTTATCAGCGGGTGTGGGCCGGGTCTCGTTGCCCGGCGCTCTCCAGTGAATGTCCTTCTGAGAAGGGAGAATTCCTAATTCGGCAAGCTCGTCCAACTTGGCCTTTGTAGCTGTGGAACGCCCCCAGTTGGCGGATATGGTTTGGGTAGTCCTTGCCTGAGTCGGCTGTTTTCCTTGCCGTTTGGGAGCCATGGGATCAACCTGCAAAACACAAGAAAAAGAGGCATAGGAAATAAGACCCGGAAGTGTTGGATTATCCGAGTATAAGGTATCAAGAAAGTATGAAGCTAAGAATTATCCGGGTATCACGCTATGAGGTGGAGGTTACAAGGTATCCGGGTGTTAAGTACAATTGTGGAAATTATTGGTCACTTACGTATGGAAAAGCATTTGGGGAAGATGGATGGTTGCCCATGTGTCTACTGCAAGCAAAATAGCTAGAAAAGGAGGATTTTCCGGGTGTTAATGCAATGAGCGGAAAATCGAGGAGGAATGGATCTAGATGGCAAAATTTGCGAGCGATTTTACGGGGGTTTGGTGATTAGTAATGGTAGGAGGATGAGTTGCAACTATCTAGCAGGTGGTTAAAGGAGTTGGCGAGCATCAAATTGATCTAATTTGATGCAATCGGAAGAACGACTCGCAGGTTGACCTAGATCCAATCATGGATGAATTGAAAAATTGCGGGGCTAAATTAAACGAGTACAAGGGGCTTACTGGAGATATTGGAGTCTAGCGCGACGGCGGCGAACGGCGTGGCTCGAATGCCCCTTTGTGACGCTTGGCGAGTGAAGCTTGGCGGCGGCGCGAGATGGCTCGAGGGCGAACGCGGCCGGCGGTGGCTTTGCTTCGATGGCGAGCACGAACTTCTTGTGGTGGTACTGCAAGGGCGTAAGGAGCAAGGAAGGAAAGGGGGAATTGAAGTGGAGCGATGGGTTTTAGGTTACCCTCGTAGCACTATTTATAAGGTGAGGGAGAGTCTATCCCAACGGCCGGAAGCCGGAAATTGTGGGGTGATGACTATCTACGCGGATTCTGCGAGATATGCGCCTGGAATTGAGCAAAGTATCTGGACAAAAAAGAGAAGGAAATCTACCCCATGATATCAGGGTCAGTTATCGAGTATGGAATCTTGACATTTTTATTAGGGTTTAGACCTGGAAAGTCAAACCAAAGTATATGAGGGAAAAGCCGGCTTACTATATGGCCACCATGGAGTAAGGCCTAGCTGTCTATCAAAGCATCTTAACCCGGCCTCCATATGTCTGTGTGTTTGGTATCTTTGCAGGGAATAGCGAGCGCTTCAAGGAGGATCCGTGAAGCCCAAGCTATTCTGGGGACTACTGATGGGGGGATAATAACCCGGTAGGCCAACTCCAAGGCGTAACCCGGCCCAAGGAACACGGTGCGCAATCTGGTTAAGGATAATGATGCTTCTGGAAGGCCCAAAGTTTGTAGGCCTCGTAACCCAGATTGTGGGTTACGGTAAGGAAAGTTAGGGTTTATAAGCGGTGTCCGGATAGGATTCAAGCTGCGCCTTGGAGAATAAGGCCAAGGGGGTACGGGCGCTTTATAAACCGACCCCTAAGTCTAGTTTAGACAGAGATCTAAGAACCGTAGCAATATCGCTTGGTATCGAGCATCTAGTGTAACCCTAGAGTTGAGTTGTTATATCAAGATCGGAGACTCGGCGACTTTGATTGCCGGCTACCAGATCGAGTTGCATCATGTTTTCCTCTGAGCTAAACCCTCTCCCAAACGCCTGTGTCGTCTTGCCCCAAGATCAGTTACCCCCGGTAACGTCTGCCGTGATTATCCCACGACAATGAGGCTCTAGGAGGGATGCGTGTTGTACGCCATTCACGTTGTCGGGGCGAGTTAGTGTCATGTGGAGCGCATCGATGAAGCTGAGATATTCTATTGAGTCACATATGGCGCTCTCATCGATGGAGAGCTTGCAACAAGTGTTAGTGAGAGCTGTTGAAGGCTGTCAACCTTGAGAGGCATCCCGAGGTAGACTGAGTCATGGATATCCCAACAAAGTAGGAAATATCCCTGAAATCCATCATGGAGTATTGACCACGAAATTTCTCAGTTATGTGCTGCAACAACATCAGAGAACATGTGACGAGGGTGATTCCATAGACATACACTAACAAGTGCGCAAGCTAGTTGCCATGATCAAGAACTAATGGCGAAGTCTCACAAAGAGAAGCAAAAAAGTGAAGGAAATATGCCCGAGAGGCAATAATAAATTGTTTATTATGTTATTCCTTGTTTATGATTGATGTTTATTTCTCATGCTAGAATTGTATTAACCGGAAACGTTGATACATGTGCGATTAATAAACAAACCAACATTCCTAGTGAAGCCTCTCTTTTAACTAGCTGGTTGATTAACAGATGATCAAGGTTTCCTGATCATAGACATTGGATGTTGTTAATAACGGGATCATGTCATTAGGATAATGACATGATGAACTTAGACCCTAACTGAGTATAACAATACGATCAAGTCATTTAGTTTTGTTGTTATATCTTGCATACGAAGTAACTTATTCCTTAGACCGTGAGATCATGTCAATCACTGATACCCGAAGGATGCTTTGATGTCATCAAACGTCACACCATAACAGGGTGACTATAAAGGTGTCGTTGGGTATTCAGAAAGTATTAGTTGAGGCTCATGGATCAAGAGTGGTATTTGTCCATGCAATATAACAGAGAGATATACTCAGGGCCCTCTCGGTGATATCACATTGACACCGCTTGCAATCACGTGATATGATCACAAGGATGTTATATCACGAGAACGAGAAAAGAGTACTTGTCGGATAATGAGATCAAACAAGGTATGGTGGATACCGATGATCGGATCTCGGACAAGTAAAATATCGCGAGACAAAGGGAAATCGTTACGACGTTGAAAGGTTCACACGATCACGAGAGTCATCGTTGAATATAAAGGAGTCATCACGGATCTCCAGATTCCACTGTTCATTATTGATCGGAGAGCAGTCTCGATCATATCTATATTATTCACGAACCGTAGGGTGGCACACTTAAGGTTCGATGAAGTGTTAGAAAGGATACAGAATACCGAAGAATATTTTGGGCAGCTCCGAAAAATTGTTTCGGGGGAAAATTGAAATAGTTCAAGGGGTTTTTCATCGAATGGTTGTTAATAGAATTAACAAATGATTCAAGGTGCTGCATGCAAATGTTTGTTAATGGAATTAATAAATATAAATAAAGAAATATAAATGTTTTATTTATTTATTTATTAAAGAAAAACCTTTGGATTTTCAAATTGGAAAATTAAGGGAGTATGAGTGGGTGTGAGTGGGGCTTCCACTCACATGAAGAGAGGAAGGGGCGGGGGCACCCATGGATGGCCGCACCTCCCCCTTGGGATGCCTCTCCCTCCCCTATAAAAGGAGGGTGAGAGCTCCCTCTTCTCCACACACTTTCCCACTCCCTTTTCCCTCCACCCGCTGCTCCATTCCATGGTCTCTGGCTTGGCGAAGCCCTGACCGTGGGATCCTTCACCACCACCACGCCGTCGTGCTGTTGGAGTTCCGCGGGGATTCTCTACTTCCGCTACCTGCTAGATCGAGGGAACGAAAGTCTTCATCGAGCTGAGCGTGTGACCGATTACGGAGGCACCGCCGTATTACGATGCACTTCTTCTCGCTCGGGATCGGCGTGAGTACGACTACGCCAACAACGAGATTTTATCTCGTACCACTTTGAGTCTTTGAGAGTATGTTATCTCAAGACTCTCTTTCTCCCGCTGCCTTTCATCTCATAGATTAGATCTTGGCCATTCGGGTTTATCGCGCGTAGGAAATTTTTTGTTTTCTATGCAACGTACTCTTCAGTGGTATTAGAGCCGGATCTATGCGTAGATGAATTGTACGGGTAGAACACATAGGAGTATGTGGGCGTTGATGATCATGTTTTTGCCTCTTTGAGTATTTTATGATCTTAGTGGCATAGTAGGATGAAGCGGCCCGGACTAACTTTACATGTCCACGTACATGAGACTTGTTCCACAACTGACATGCAACTTGTATTGCATAAGTGGCTTGCGGGTGTCAGTTTCGCCTACTATAGTTAAGATCTAATCTACAAAGGGTTGTTAAAAATATGTTTTATCAACGTTGTGGTTCTTGTACGTAGGTATGAACGGTTCTATCCTCGTAAGCCCAAAGCCATGTAAAATATGCAAAAATAAATTAGAGACGTCTAACTTGTTTTTGCAGGGCATGTGATGTGATATGGTCAATGTTACAAACGTTATGTATGAGATGATATCTTTTGTAAATTATTGACATACCGGCTGGAGCCATATGGTTGTCTTATTTTATGGCATGCGTGTTGTATATCATATCCATGCGATATGTTGTAATGTATGTAACATCCCAAGTATGAAAACAACCTTAGAATGTTTTGCCTTTTGTTAATTTATGTTTTACATCATGCATCATCTGCATTGCAACTTGTTTTCTTTTGAATCTTGCTGGTTTCCAATTGAAATTCAATTAAATTTCAAACCAATTGATCCATACTTGGTATGTTCCAATGTCTTCAAAACAATTCACCAACTTAAACAATTCAATCGTTTTCCATAAACTTGAATTTTCACATAATTGACTTGGTTAAGTTTTCAAATAATTCAATTATTGCAAAATTCAATCAATTGCATTTAAAATTCAAACAACAACAAATATTTAAAATTTTGAAAAACAAAAGTTGGAGCAACTGGGCATTTTCTGTAAGGAACTTATAAAAAATTATCACCATAATTTTTAGGGTCCCAAAAACCCCTTCTTTTCCTCCTCTTTCTTTTCTACAAAAAAAAAGAGAAGAAAGAAAAAGAAATAAAACTTAAAGGGGCTGGGGGAGGCAGCCAGGCCAGCCCAACAGCCGGCCCAGCCACCTACGACCCCAGGAGCCCAGCCCCCCATGGCCTCCCATCACCTGTCGTCTTCCTCGTACGGACAGAGGGAAAAAGGGAGCAGGTAGCTCCCGTGGAGGAGAAGCCTCCACGTCTCCCCGTCGCTCCCTCCTCCACTCCTCCTTATAGCCAGCCCCGAGGGCAACCCTAACCCTAGCCCTCTCCATTTTCCCCTGCGCCGCCACCCTCCTTCCTCTCCCTCCATCTTTCTCCTCTGTTACAATTTCTTCTGAATTGTTACTGAACCGGAGCAGCTCCACCATGGCCGGCGCTTGAAGGTCCCTTTCGCCACCGCCGGTCGCCCTCGAGCCCGATCGACCCCACCGACCCACTCCCGGTGAGGCCCCCCTTCCAATCCCCGTCCTCCTCTTCCCCACGCACGCAGCATGCGCAGCAGCAGCAGCTCGCTGCCGTCGTTCGTCCGTCCGTCCTCGTCGTGCGAAGTTCAGTAACTGAACTTTGTTCAGTTTCAGTAATTCCGCACGAGATATCCTCAAAAGGTTTCCGCGTCCTAGATCTAACACAAAGCAGCACAGCAGCCCAGTGGCGCAGGCCTCACGCGCGCGAGCCCGAGGGCGCGGGTTCGATCCCCCCCTCGCGCGGAATAAAGGCCCTTTCTTTCTCTTTGCCACGCGCGCACGCGGGCCCCACGCGTCAGTGACGTGGAGGCCACGCCAGCCCACACACACACGCCACGCAGGCGCCAGCTGGGTGCTGGCTCCGTGCCCTGCGTGACAAAAGCCCCAGGGACTTCTCCGTATTTGTTTTCTCTCACGTTATGGTCCCTGGAAATTGCAGAACCACCCCTGTTTTTCAAATGCAAATAGATCAATCAATTTAAATCCAAATTTGACATGTAAAATATGATCCCATGCAGAATTTAATGATCTTTCCAAATATAAAATTTGTTTCCTGTTTTGAATAATTCAAATTGATTTAAAATTTCAAACTTGTATAATTCATTCAAATTTAGTTAATTCATAACTTTGTCCTTTCAATTCCAAATTCAAATTGTAAAACATGTTCCCAAACCAGAAAAATATAATCATTTCAAATATGAATTTTATTTAATGTTTTGGGCAAATAAAATTCAAACATTTTGAGTACTTGCAATTAAATCATTTAAACTTGTTTAATTCACAACTTATTCATGTTAATTCCAAATTCAAAAAGTAATACATGTTTTCCAATCAGAATTAAATGCTCTAACCAAATATGCCATAAAATTAATGTTTTGAGAAACTAAATTTTGCACTAATTTCAGTACTGATTTTTGTTCAATTAAAATGCCAAAAGCCATAATTAAATATTTAAAACCCTAAATTTGACAAATAAAATGTCTAGTTGAAGCTAACACTATTTCCTTGCTATTTCTATCATCTCTCATGCATTTAAGCCACTTCAACAAAATGCTTAGTTGTAATTCATTAAACCCTCAATTTATGCTATGGACTTTTACCAAATGCAATTCAATTGCATATGGGTCCATTTAATATTGGTTATAATGTCTACTAGTTTACTTTGATGCACCTATTAAAATGTCATGCATAATCCCATGTTTGTGCATTATGCCATGTTATTGATTGTTCGTCTCTCTTTGTTGTTTGTTTGCTTCTTCTCGAATAGACGACGACGTTGAGACAGACGAGGTTTACGCTACTACTTCAGAGGAGTTAGCCCAGTACCAGGCTACTGAGTTTGCAGGCAAGTATTCACTCACCTGAACCATTGTTTCCGTATCACACTTGATACCGATACTTTCTGTTGTCTAATCTGCTAGCCTTATGATTCGTTGCTTGTGTTCCGATCCTATCACATGTTATCCTGTAACCTTGATATAGCCTCACCTCCACACCTACAACCCTGTTGCATGTTGCCTGTGTCTTATTAGCATGCTTAGGGTTGTTTGTGCTCGAGTCTGATGTCCGTTATTTCTTTTACCATATTTATTATGTTCTGGGGGCTCGATATTTAAACAACAACCTGTTAATGTTTGAGGTAATAATAATTTTATGATAAGGCACCGGCAGGAGGACGGGTATGGTTTTGAGGCCTGCTAGTGTCGAAATCAGGAAAAGTTCTTGTCCTCTAGATCCATGATGAGCGCGCTAACCGCATGTGGGAAGCGTGTATGGGCGCCCCCCGCAACTTTGATTCGATTCATATCTCGTCCAAATCGCCTCATTTAGTTCGGGTTTTCCATTTGCCGCATGCATATGCAGGTGCGAACCCTTGGCGCCAGGGTGGTAACTTTTGTAGTCGGCATTTAGGGAGACACGTTCTTAGAGTGCTATGAGGGTCCCCTTTTCTTCGTGGGGCTTGATTAGCCGTGCGCTCAATTGCACGGGGTTCTTTGGGCTTGATGCGAAGAAGAGTTGGGTTGTGTTGAGTGGCCTGCTTGGTGGGTTTGATCCTCGCCTGGCGAGTTATTCTTACGTGTACGGCCAAATTGGTGCATCCCTGCAGGGTTAAATCTTCTCGAGAAGCCGTGTTGTCCGCGGTTATGGATGACTTGGTGATAGGGCTGACTAACAAGGATTAGACAACTTACACCTAATTAATAATAATTTGACTAGTAATAGGCATATTGTCACAATAACCTGAACCTTCATTAATCCAACTGTGTGGGTTATCCTCGGATTGTTTCTTTGGATAAGGGGCGAGATCCAGGATGGGTTTGTTTGAGGTTAGTGGTAGTTGGCTCCGATGTGCTATCTTATCCCTTTCTTTTAGCCGGATGTTGTAGCGTGTCTCTGTAGTTGGTTAGTGCAGCCCGCTGCCGCACCTTTGTATCACCTATCTTCCGTTGAACCCAAAGCATCTGTACTTGGTGTTGTCGGGTACACTTTGGTATCTTGTGCGTCTTGCTTGCCAGTACTCGTCCGTACTGACCCCTTTGGGGCTGCTGGTTCTGCAGACTACGTTTCCGAGGATCCCCATGGTGGCTACTACGTGGAGTATGACGAGACTGTTGACGAGTAGATAACGGACCCGGGCAGGATCCGAGACTTCGTGGATGGGCTCCGTTATTTTCGTTTCCGGCCTCTTAGGCCTATTTTGATCTTGTCTGTATTCAGACACTTTGGATGCTTCCGCTGTGATGTAATGATGACTTGTTGGGACATGTGTCCTCTGCATGACTGTATTTGCTATCTCTGCTCTAGTGAGAGCTTTTGCCACTTATTTCTATTTCTTTGTGTCTTAGAGATTTGTTGTGGTATCACTTGTTCAAATGCCGTTGACGTACCATGTGTGTATGTTATGAAGTACGTCAATGGAAGTATTCGGATTCCTATTGGATGGTTTCACAGACGATGAATAGTAGAGGATGGTTGTCACACGTTTACGTGTTGGCCTACTCATATTGAGATGCGGGTGCAGGTAGGCCCCGTAAGCCAATTATCTACTATTTAGCGGGCTGTGTGTATCCTCTAGAAGTCCGGGTGCGACAAATGGTATTAGAGCATGTCTGCCTGTAGGATCCCTTTTACTGGTCGCAGTTGAGTCTAGAAACTATTTAGTAGCTATATAGGAAAAATGAAACGTGAGAGTAGGAATTCTGTTCTTTTATTTCTTTCCCCACCCACCCTCCCTTTTTCTGGTAAGGAAGTGCAACGTTGTTTTCTCTTCTCATCTAAACTTTCAAGTTAGGATTTCACGTATCATGGTTTCTCTAGGATGGTTATATCTACTAGACCATAGGAATGGAGGTGGTTGTGACATGATTTTCATGTTGCCTACTCACGATTGAGAACGGAGGCACATAAGCCCCGGAAGCAGATCCTCTATTCCTTAAGCAGTAGATATTGATCCCATAGATGCCCGGATGGGTTTTCCATAGTACCTCAGGAGTGTTTGGTCTCATGTTTCCCAAATGTTGCTTCGATATCCTGTTCTTCTCAAGATCCTTTTCGTCCGTTTGAACCTTGTTGTTGCTTGCCACTTCAGTTTTTCTACCGGCGTCTAATCAAAGCTTCCCCGGTCATCTGCAGATGGATCTCAGGTTCTACCCGCAGGTGGTTCGTATGACTCGTTGTGAGAGCACTACCGGTTATCCGGAGATGCTGAGAGACATGGTCACTTTTCTGGGGTTCCGTTGGGCACCAGAGTACCAGGTCTACGAGCAGCAGCGAGAGTTTGACCAGACCTACTACCAGGCTATCGTCTACATTCTGTCAGATGATGGCATGAGCGTAGTCCACCGCTACGAGGCAGTGGGTTCCACAGTGGATATGGCTGTGCAGCAGGCAGCTTATGTGAGTCTCACCGTCCTTCGTGCTGACTACTGGGGATTTGACGATTCTATTTATCGCCACATTCCCCGTGGTTACATCACTTAGGAGGGAGCTCACTTCACTCTCTACGACAACTTGGATGTTTACGGGCATGATAGCTCCAGGCTGCACATCACCGCTCAGTTTGTGAGACACAGTGACGCAGTGGCCCGCACACTATCTCAGGAGTTGGCTTCAGTCAGAGAGCAGCTTTACCTTGCTTTGACTCGTCTGGCGACTTACACCACAGACTTTGTTGGAGACGAGCGCTTTGCACGTTTCGATCAGCCAGTTGGGCGTCGTCTGCCAGATGCTGGAGGTTACGAGTCGACCAGAGGTCCACTCCTTAACCTTGGTGCTGGTTACACTGGGATTCCCCGCTTTGGAGCACAGGGAGTCGACGCTATGTACTTCACCACGCCTAGAGTCGGTCTCAGAGCACGTTAGATCTACGTGGATCGTCGTTCCACCTACTTTCGTGGGCGTACTCCTCACCGTACCTCTCGCCGTACTCCTCGCCGCCATCCTGCGTGATGAGCATGGGAGTACCGATGTATCCATTCTTAGCTATCTTTAGTTATCCTTTGGTATTCGAACCATTTATGATGTGTTGGATATTCTGATGTACTTGAACATGTGATGGTGTACCTTTTGGTTATTTATTCATGCGTCAAAGTAATCTCTCTTTCGGTTGCCAAGTCTATCCTTTTCTATTGTTGTGCTAAAATGCATTTCCATTCAGGATGCCGCCAACAAGGAACACCACGCCTGAACCACCGCCGATCACGGAGCTGTTGACTCAGATGACCCGGGTCATGACGCAGATGGCTCAGTTTCAGACTAATCAGCAAATCAACCAGACAGCTCCACGAGTGAGCATCAAGGAGTTTCTCAGTCTGGGTCCAAGAGCTTTCGTGGCCATACGCGAGCCTCTAGACGCTGATGACTGGATACGTGAGATAGCCAAGGCTTTGGATATTGCACACGTAGCTGAAGAATACAAGGTCAAGTATGCCTCCTATCTGCTGAAGGGTCGGACAGCTTCTTGGTGGGAAAACTTCCAGGCCATGAGAACTGGCATGCCAGTCACGTGGGATCGTTTCAAGGAAGCCTTCCTGAAACACCACATTCCAGATGGTCTCATGGAAAGAATGCGTGAAGAGTTTTGCTCTCTCAAGCAGGGCAAGTTGGACGTCATCGGGTATCAGAGTGAGTTCAATCGCCTCGCTCGATACGCTGGACATGAGGTGTCCACTGAAGCTAAGAAGATGGCAAGGTTCCACAGAGGCTTTAACCCGGAACTCAAGTATCCCTCACCAATGTCAAGGCCGACAGCTTCGAGGATCTCGTTAACACCGCGCTCAATGAAGAAAATGGGCGCAAGGCGTTCGAGGAGTCTCGCAAGCACTCGCGTGTGGGTGGTTCCTCCTCCAACATGACCACCCCTCCGCAGAAGCGCCGCATCTGGGTACCAAATGGTGCTGTCACTCGGGCTCCATACGCCAAAACTTCTCCAGGCTTCGCTCCCCGCCCACCCAACCCTGCTCAGGTGCATGATCAAAGGGCTTCGATGGGGCAGCCAAGGCCAGGGCCTCCTCGTGTCGTCACATGCTACAAGTGCAAGCAGACGGGACACTACGCCGACATGTGCACGCAGAGGCAGCTACCTCCACCACCACCTCGTCCTAACACAAACCAGGCAATGGTGCGCGCTCCCCCGCCTAAGGCCTTCAACTCCAACAACAGGCCTGTCGGGAGGACCGCAAGGGTGAATCATGTCAAGATCGACAAAGCTAAGGAAGCTCCTGGCGTCGTTCTCGGTACATTTCCCGTAAACTCTATTCCAGCTAAAGTGTTGTTTGATACCGGAGCATCACATTCTTTTGTGTCAAAGACCTTTGCCACAACAAATAACCTAATTGTGGTTCCACTAAGCAATCAGATCACTGTTCACTCCCCGGGATCTCAAATGTTGACTTCCAAGATAAGTAAGGACAATCAAATCTTAATTGAAGGTCACATATTCCTTGCTTCTCTCATGTTGCTTGGAAATTCTGACATTGATGTCATTCTTGGTATGGATTGGCTGAAGGCCAATAAAGCAAGAATTGACTGTGCTCAAAAGTCAATAACTCTGTTCCACCCTTCTGGCCAGATAATCTATTCTCCACATGAATCAAGTTCCATTCGGCTATACACCCTCAATGCAGATCCTCTACCTCACTTGAAAATGTTCCGGTGGTTTGCGACTTCCCTGACATCTTTCCAGAAGAGTTGCCAGGAATGCCTCCGGACAGAGCTGTTGAGTTCGTGATCGAACTTGAACCAGGTACTGCTCCAATCTCTAAGAATCCCTACAAGATAGGAACTCCCAAGCTGAAGTTGTTGAAGGAACAAATTGATATGTACATGGAAAAAGGTTACATTCAACCTAGTTCCTCGGCTTGGGGATGCCCAACTCTGTTCGTTGCGAAGAAGGATCAAACAAAGAGACTCGTTGTTGAATATCGTCCTCTTAACGAGAAGACCATCAAAAATAAGTATCCAATTCCTCGCATCGATGATCTTTTTGATCAACTTGCTGGAGCCTCTATATTCTCCAAGTTGGACTTGAGAATGGGTTACCATCAAATAAAGATCAGAAAAGAGGATATTCCAAAGACATCCTTCACCACTCGTGTCAGACCCCGGACCCAGAGATATACATACTGTTATGTGCTCCTAGCCATGGATTCACAAGGGCTTCAGGGTTACCAGCCCCGGCCGCAACAAACAACGGCCTGGCAGACCGGATTCATCGGCACGTAGTCCGGATCCCCGGTCTACTACTCCTTGTATCCATGCTAGTCATAACCAACTATGCATACCCAATCGTCCACGAGTCGGATGAAACTGAAGGAACGGGACCAAAGTTATACAGAGATGCTATGTGTCCAGAAAGTGCAACAACAATCGAGGGTTACTGGGGTTACCTCGCCCCAGGCCGATCACATCGACAGGCGGGCTCGGACATGGATCATCGGCTCCACAACCCCTCGACTGCGACAACTATGCAGGCATAGCCAAAACTGTATAACCATGAGCTCGAAACCAACAACCGATCAAAGCAACACTCTAGATATTGAAGTTGTATTAAACTGGTGTTACTAGAGTATAGCTTACAAGCAGAGGTCACATGACCCAACATTACATCAGACAACGGAAGGCAAATTATGTTGCTAATCAACAAGAACCAAAAAGGCCTAAGAGGCCGCAACATAAGGCGACGTCCCAGCCCATAGATTCCAGGCTGCTACCTGGGAACCCCAAACTACTTGTCGATGTCCACGGCGAAACACCACCGAACTGAGGAACTCCACCTGACCCAAGTTGAAGCAAACATGAGTACGGGAGGTACTCAACAAGACTTAGTTAACCTATTATATATCTGCTTATTTTTAGAAAGAGTTATGAAGGTTGTTTTGCGTAAAGCCATCTTTGTTTTCCAAGTTGAGGGAGGAATGGCACGTCTCATGGAGTATTTTGAAAACAGATAAGAAAGCTACTCAACTACTGAGATCATTATCTTTTTAATCCACCAACTCATATCAGCACCTCGTGCTTCAAAGATCACCACGTCAAGTTGTTCCGGTAACTCATGCTACAAGGTAACCCCTCTCGGCATCTCCGAGGAGGCATCCTTCATTCGTTATCAGCAAGTTTTAATCATTCCGTTAAAGTTGTCTATGATCACAGAATCCGTCACCAAGTCGTCCTTAACCGCGGACACGGCTTTTCGAAAAGATTTAACCCTGCAGGGGTGTACAACTTTAACCACACGTACCAACCAACTCTTAATGCCACTAGATTAGCACTATTCCGGGAAGTGCCGGCAGATGGAGGTTGACCACGACCTTTCCCTTACTTTGCCTATTCCATGAGTCGCTCCGAGTAGAGATGGACCGCCAATAGGGAGTGGCCATCTCCTGCCGGGTCTCTATCGTTGTGCGCAATGCTCGACGGTTACCTGCCCGCAGAGCGCCGATACATCGCCACGTCCTAGTTTTGAAAACGTTTTGATATCCCCGCAAATCCAAATGGAAAGCCCGAACTAGGCAACTCATGGAACAAACTAGGCAAGTTGAGACCGAGGGGAATCCAATCCCTCGTGTGGATGCACGCTCAGTCTTGGCTCGAAGACGAGAACTCGCTCCTAGGGGCATGAACGAGACAACCACCACAGACCCTCTGTGGTCTCGTCATCCACACCTTTAAGTCATGTTAACCAATCATATCTTAATTTACCACCACTTCCTGCCATACTAGATTCATTCGCAACTCTGATTCATCAACCGGATGGAGCAGAGATAACAGGCATGTATGACTAATCATGGCATATTTGAGGCTCTGGCGATACACACAAACAAATCCTATGTCTGCTAGGAGCATTGAATCATGATATCTGGGTTATGCAAATAAATAGGATAACTCTATCTATTGACTCAAGATACATTGGAATCGAATGCATTTGTACGAGAATAAAAAGTCTTTCGAAATCATATATGGGCAGATAAGAGGTTATGCTTGCCTTGCTTCAAGAAAACCAGATAAAGTCTTCGGGAATAAATGCTTGACTTGTCGGTTAGCATCAAGTATTTTCCATTGGGGTTGCTGGCCTTCACTTCGGAGTCGCGTTCTACCGAGGGGGAACAAACACCGAAACAAGAAGAACAACAATTCAACACATGGCATCAATGCAATGCGCAACATGTATGCATGAGCAAGTTAATGCACTGAAATAAAGCCCTAAACACGATCGTTGGGTTGCTAGGGTTCGTATGTCAGTTATGCAATTTTACTGGAATTTATCCCGAAATAGACCCCGGAGGGGGTTTCGGGCGATTATGAAAGTGAGTACAATTTTAGTTGCTCCAATGGGTTTAAAAACATCATGAATAGGTTGCATCTGTCATTTTGAGCAAAATGGTATATAACTTTTAATTTTCTATTTTTATTGAATAAAAACTTATTTTTCTATTTTTAAATGAATTTAACAAATTCAAATAATGATGAAAAACAAACTTTCTCAAACATGGTTGAAAATGGTATATTCAGATAGAGTACATTTTTCTGATCATTTCTATACCTTACTTTTATTTTTCTGAATTATAAAACAACAGTTATTAAATTGTTAAAATTGACCATTTTCTGGAATTATATAAACAGAGAGATATGACATCATGGTAACGCGATGATGACGTCACCGCTACTGGATCTTCACAATTGAACTCGAATTCGACGAATTCGTGTGCAATTCGAAAATTAAACCGCACAGTAAGGAAGAGGAGGTCAAGGGGAGTTGAGGGGTGGCGCCGATTGACCATATGGTCGCCGGGGAGCTCGCCGGCGACGAGGAACCGCGGCGGCGGCGACGGATGTTCGACGAGTGGGAGGTACAGAGGGTTAGGGAGAGAGCGGAGGGCGCCAGGGATCTCACCATGACGTGGTGGAGCTAGCAAGGTGGTCGGGGTGGCGAGTGGAGGCCGGAGGCGGCCGGAAACGTCCTCGACGGCCGGCGGCCATGGAGGGAAACGGCGGCCCGATTCCCGCTTTAGAGGCCATCCCAGGAAACGGTACTCGACGGGGAGATGCAAGGTGGCATGGCGAACCTCGTGGGATGCTCCAATGGTGGCGGGGATGCTCGGTTCGGCGGCGCCATGGAGGCCGGCCCTAACTAGGGTTCCGGTTTGGGAGTTACAGAGAGGGAGGGATAGGGTGAGGCGAGTGAGGGAGAGAGGACCAGCACGGCATCGACCTGGAGGCAACCCTCTTCCGCGGCAAACACCCAGGCAGGAGGTGGCAATCGGGGGAGGTGTACACGCAGCTGCCTCCCTGTCCAGAGGTAGAAGACAAAGGGGATTTTCCCCATAACCCCCTGGCTGGTGGGGAAAATTACAAGGAAGCCCCCTGAAACTTTTAAAACAGCACCTAAACAGAAGTTTTAAAGGTCCTTTTTGTAGATATAAAATTTTCCAAAAATACATTTTGGAAAGCTTATGAAATTTCCAACCTAACCATATTTTTGTTTGGCGAAAAAGAATTACTTTTCAGTACAAAATTTTGGAACCCAATTTAAGTACTATATGTGGGATTTTTCTCAAACCATTTGCATTCACCATTTAAATTGTTTCAAACATGTTTTAATTTTTTTGATTCATGCATGTATGAGATGAACACAACACACAAAGCCTATCTTAGCAAAAGAGGGATGTTACAAATCTACCCCCCTTACAAGAATCTCGTTCCGAGATTCCCGAAGGAGAAGTAAGAAGGAACACCGGTTTTGGACGATCTTCTCGAACCTTGCGGTTCTCTTCTCGAAGAGGTTGATCCGTAGCATCGTGAAGTATTGAACGGATACACCTATGGTAAGAGGGAAACTCTTAGGAAGTGATCTTCACAAAAATCGAATATCTCATGGACAGCTCATAACAGGAATGTTCGTAAAGAACTATTGAGTTATCATGCATGAAACACATCAAGGTAACGGAGTGAGTAGAGGATGGTTTCAAGTTTGCGGACGATTGGTCTTGAAAGGATACCATGAATGTGAGCTTTGCACAAGACTTTAAATTCTTTTGGAAAAAGAAAGGTTGGACAACTTAGGGCATCGAGGTTTCTTCAAACAGAAAACCAAGATGGAGATGATGGTCTTGGATACCAAAACGTAATATCCACAGACGAGGAAAAACACGAGGAAATACTGTAATCCGTGCGTCAGAGAAATTTTTGATACAGAATCATGTTCACTCTTTGGAGTGGACAAGGGAGATAATGGGGCTTTCAACCATTCCATAACAGCTTTCTTGAAATCTTTGTCAAAGATCATGAGGTTACTTCACAACAGAAGATGAGTAACCAAAGGATGTTGGAACACCGTAATGAAGGAGGTATTCTTGGTCACACCATAAGAATGGATAACCAACGAGGATTGAAACACCAGAAGGAATAGGGAATCTCTTTCCTATTTTGGGTTGAACGTAGTAATACATCTACCACATAGTTTAAGATCCCACGGTTGAAGTGACTGACAAATTCACACAATGTGTGAGATGAACAGAAATTCAAGTATAAACAACTTGAAAAGGGAACTGGTCAATAGCGGTTACAAAACACCAAGAGATGTTCTCACGATGGACTTGTTTCCACTAGAACAAAGGTTCGGAGGGTGGATAGAGAGACATTGGACAAATCAACTTCCAAGTTCTCCTTGATGTTTTAGATACCGACAGCAGGCTCACGACAAGCCTTCTATAGATCATCAAGTGAAAGTAAAACTACGGTTTGGAAGAACGGTGTGAAAAACTTGTTAGAATAAGCTACACAAGAATTCTCACGGAGAGTGGTTGTTCTTACGGTTTCAATGAGATATGACGTTAGGCCTTCCGGCTAATTGTGTCAACCAGAACATCAACCATGCCGGATTTTCAAATGGACCTAACTCAATACTCCCGAGGGAACACCAACCATCGTTGCTGCTTGAGATTCAGCTCTGGTTAGTGGAAGGATGATTCAGAATCAGCATGTTTGATCGAAGAGGTTGCACCGGTTACCAACGAGATACAAATGCTAGATTCTCAAGATATGGACTATGATGTCAAGCTCAAAAAGATGAGCAGGATTGCAGAACTCATGTATTAGCAACTTATGAAAGACAGTTGCACCTACATGAATTACTTGCAATGAAACACATCGGAGTCCTTGTTGGGAAGACGATACAAAGATAAGGAAGTTCTTAAACTTCTTCTCTTTCCCGAACGATCAGTCAGTGGCTTGGTGTGGATGCAAACTTATGGAAGGAACAGAGGCAACAACCTGCCATCTCAAGAATGGTCCACACCTGCATGACCGACTTGAGATTATTCCCGAGGGAACAAGAAAACTCTACTCGGATCCACGGCGACAACTTTCACCATAAGCACATGAACCGGAGTAGGTTACTTCGAACATCCAGAACACAAACTTCGTGACGCCACAAATTTGGTTCTTGAAGGTTTCCAACATTAGTGCCCAGTGTTCAACATGAACCTCTTGCAATTCGGAGATATAAGAATGTCGTTGATGGGCTCAACAACACACTTACCAAAACACCCCAAGAAGAGGGATTTAGATGATACATGAACATGGCAAAATATTGGCCAGACTACAGGACGTGAATGTGTACTCGGTAAAGCACCATGAGTGAAAACACCGTAAAGGTAGACCTTGGATCTGATCTTGATTTGACGATAGCCCAGCTCAAACCAAGAGGTAGAGTGATAGCATTTCTGCAAAGGAGGTACTATCCTGCTTCAACACGAGAAAAACTAGATATCCCTTATCAACGGATCAAGTTAGGCGGAGCTTTTGCCTTCCAACTCTCCAAGTTGTTGTTTAAGCTCAACCAACTAGTTTAGGGTATCCAGCATAGTTTCTTGGAGAAAAGAGGGATTCAAGCTACCCCTCGTTTAGACATCACGGTCAGGTAACCACCTGGTGATACTTCTAGAAAGACAACCAGAATATCACAACCTACCGATATGTCTTGGAGTTCGAAAAGGAAACTTGCTTTTCAAAGCAATCGATATGGTCTGGAGAGCTTTGGCATGAACCTAACTCTCTGACCGAGGATGTGCACCGGAATGAATGTATTTGGTACCACGGTCAATTCCAATTAGAAACCGGGTAACCAATAGTGCTAAGAAGGATACAGATGTTTCTTAGATTTTTCGAAGTAATAAGAATTGCTAGGAGTACCTGGTACACACATCAATGCACACACACCGACCACTCTCAAGCGTTCAAGCTTGAAGGAAGGGGGAGTGATGACGTGTAGGAGCATCACTTCATCGATGAGGCCATGAAACTCAACACAACCTCTTGATATAAAGGAGAGTGATACCCTGAGGTAGAACAGAATGGAAGCTAATTAAACTTCTTTAATCTGTGAATCACAAAACTTTGACCTGATCCTAGAGATGGACGAAGTGCTGGAGTTTGTTTCTCGTGACATTCCAAGGTGGAATGTTTTGACGGAAAACAAGAGCAAATGTATTGGAGGAATCCAACACACATATGCAACTTGGTTTCAAAGCAACAGATGGATATTTGAGTGCAACTGGAAGGTAGGAACATGCTCCGGAGAATCCAGAGATCATGTGGAATGCACAGGGTGATACTCATTTGTAAAACCCATGCAAAAGTGTTGGTATAACTGAAATAAGAACGAAGATGTGGAATTCAGGATGATCACTCTTGTTGTGATCCCTTCTTGATTACAAGGGAAAACCTACGGCTATTAGAGTTGAAACTACCTAGCCATCCTGAGGTAGAAGATATTCCTCAGGATCCAAAGAAACAGAACTTGGGTTAAAGGTCAGCATCCTGTACTGATAGAGTGAGCATCACATGGTTATAAAACCACACGATTCAACCCACCACCATTCAGCACATTCCGGGACCTTCGGTTCAAGTCCAAGGATTAAAAACCAAAAGAAAGGAGTAACTACTCCCTTAGTGTCTTAAAGGACACTATGAATAGCAATCACGAAGTATCTTTCAAAAGACAACATAACTCCGGAAGAGTTTGAGCAGAAGATAACGGATACATTCGAGATGGAAAGCAGATCTCGAGGTTCAGGATTTTGAGACTTTAGAACAGGAGTATGTGGAATCCACACAACTCTGAGAGATTAGAATGAAAGGAAATCTCCCAGTTTGAATTGAGGGATAACGGAACATGGAACTCACACGACTCTAGAAACTAAACACTAAGTCAACTTGGGTAAAAGACGTCCTTGCCAGAGAAGGCACCTAGGTTTTGAATGACTAGAAGGGATAGCAAAACCTTTTCAAATCAAAACAGGTAAGGTGACCTAGAGTTAGAGCGATACCAGATAAGGAGTAAAAAGAATCCTAAGAAGGTTTTTCACAACCCATTTGAGGTTTCAAAGTAGTTTTCACAATCACTAGACTCGACATCGACCAAGCAGTAAGGTTTTCCTACAGGCAGTCCTGCTCTGATACCAACTTTTGTCAGACCCCGGACCCAGAGATATACATACTGTTATGTGCTCCTAGCCATGGATTCACAAGGGCTTCAGGGTTACCAGCCCCGGCCGCAACAAACAACGGCAGGCAGACCGGATTCATCGGCACGTAGTCCGGATCCCCGGTCTACTACTCCTTGTATCCATGCTAGTCATAACCAACTATGCATACCCAAGCGTCCACGAGTCGGATGAAACTGAAGGAACGGGACCAAAGTTATACAGAGATGCTATGTGTCCAGAAAGTGCAACAACAATCGAGGGTTACTGGGGTTACCTCGCCCCAGGCCGATCACATCGACAGGCGGGCTCGGACATGGATCATCGGCTCCACAACCCCTCGACTGCGACAACTATGCAGGCATAGCCAAAACTGTATAACCATGAGCTCGAAACCAACAACCGATCAAAGCAACACTCTAGATATTGAAGTTGTATTAAACTGGTGTTACTAGAGTATAGCTTACAAGCAGAGGTCACATGACCCAACATTACATCAGACAACGGAAGGCAAATTATGTTGCTAATCAACAAGAACCAAAAAGGCCTAAGAGGCCGCAACATAAGGCGACGTCCCAGCCCATAGATTCCAGGCTGCTACCTGGGAACCCCAAACTACTTGTCGATGTCCACGACGAAACACCACCGAACTGAGGAACTCCACCTGAACCAAGTTGAAGCAAACATGAGTACGGGAGGTACTCAACAAGACTTAGTTAACCTATTATATATCTGCTTCTTTTTAGAAAGAGTTATGAAGGTTGTTTTGCGTAAAGCCATCTTTGTTTTCCAAGTTGAGGGAGGAATGGCACGTCTCATGGAGTATTTTGAAACCAGATAAGAAAGCTACTCAACTACTGAGATCATTATCTTTTTAATCCACCAACTCATATCAGCACCTCGTGCTTCAAAGATCACCACCTCAAGTTGTTCCGGTAACTCATGCTACAAGGTAACCCCTCTCGGCATCTCCGAGGAGGCATCCTTCATTCGTTATCAGCAAGTTTTAATCATTCCGTTAAAGTTGTCTATGATCACAGAATCCGTCACCAAGTCGTCCTTAACCGCGGACACGGCTTTTCGAAAAGATTTAACCCTGCAAGGGTGTACAACTTTAACCACACGTACCAAAAACTCTTAATGCCACTAGATTAGCACTATTCCGGGAAGTGCCGGCAGATGGAGGTTGACCACGACCTTTCCCTTACTTTGCCTATTCCATGAGTCGCTCCGAGTAGAGATGGACCGCCAATAGGGAGTGGCCATCTCCTGCCGGGTCTCTATCGTTGTGCGCAATGCTCGACGGTTACCTACCCGCAGAGCGCCGATACATTGCCACGTCCTAGTTTTGAAAACGTTTTGATATCCCCGCAAATCCAAATGGAAAGCCCGAACTAGGCAACTCATGGAACAAACTAGGCAAGTTGAGACCGAGGGGAATCCAATCCCTCGTGTGGATGCACGCTCAGTCTTGGCTCGAAGACGAGAACTCGCTCCTAGGGGCATGAACGAGACAACCACCACAGACCCTCTGTGGTCTCGTCATCCACACCTTTAAGTCATGTTAACCAATCATATCTTAATTTACCACCACTTCCTGCCATACTAGATTCATTCGTGTGACGCCCCGAGATCGGGCACTATGCAGATTTCAGCATTCCCGCCGAATCCGCATAATAACCGATTCCAGGTTGCCATTTATGATAACATTACAATAGTTCACGAATAATCCACAATTACAACAGAAACAGACAGATACAAGATGACTCAAACGAGCCGGGGTTACAACTGATACAATACAAAAGATCCAAATAACAGCGGAAGAAACAAACGTCCGTCTTCGGACAAGATCCAAATTGGACTAAGAGTCCTGAAGATAACCGAAGGCGTCCAATCCCTGCCCAGGCCAAGCCGGAGGGATTCCCAAGCTAACGTCGTCAGACTCCAAACCTGTTGACTGCAAGTTGGAATTTGCAGCCACGAAAGAGATTCGTGGGTCAGTACGGTTAAGTACTGGCAAGGGGGATAAAACCCATACTCACAAGTTACCGGCGTAGCCAGTAATCACAAGATACAAATACTTTAGGATCAACGGAGAGGAAGGGGTTATTGCAAATAAGCGACAACAGGCTGCACTAACCAACTACAGAGATTCTAGTACTTCCAACTATCAGAAAGGAGGTAAGATCGAGTGATAGTAACCAACTGAAAGATAACTTCAAACAAACCCATCCTGGATCTCGCCCCGTATCCGAAGAAGCAATCCGAGGATAACTCACACCGTTGTTATTATGTGAAACAAGTTATTGTGTGAATAACCTATTACTAGTCAATTTATTAATCATTAGGTGAAACATGATTAAACATTAGTTGAAGTTGTCCTGAGTACTTGTAAGCCAGTACTTTCACCAAGTAATCCATAACCGCGGAAAACACGGCTTCTCGAGAAGATTTACCCTGCAGGGGTGCACCAAAGTAACCACACTCATGAATATCCCGCCAGATGAGATGCCTCCCACCAAGCGGGGCACTCAACACAATCCAACCCTTCTTCGCATCAAGCCCAAAGCACCGCGTGCTGTGCGTGCGCGGCTAATCGAGCCCCACGAAGAAAAGGGGACCCTCATAGCACTGGAAGACCACGCCGCCCTAAATGCCGACTACGAAAGTTCCACCCGGGCGCCAAGGGCTCGCAAGATCATGCATGCAGCAAATGGAAAGCCCGAACTAGTACGGCGATTTGGACGAGATGCGAATCGAGTCAAACTGAGGGGGAGCCCATACTCCCCAAATGCGGGTAGTGCGCTCATCATGGATCAGTAGACAAGACCCTTTTCCTAATTAGGGGGTCGACACTAGCGGGCCTCAAAACCACCCGTGGGCCTCCCGCCGGTGCCTTATCGTCAAATTTATTATTAACATTAGCATTATCAGGATTGATTGATTAACATCGAGCCCCGGTACAATAACAATAGTAATAGAACGATGATAAAAGAAGTAACCGACAACGAGCTCGAGCAAAAGCAACCCTAAGCAAGATAGTAAGACACAGGCTCAAGCAAAGGTTATAGGAGTGGAGGTGTGGCAATATCAGGGTTAAAGGATTCATGTGATAGGTTCGCAACAGAAACAACTACTACTAAGGCTAGCCGAAAAGAATCAACGGAAAGAATCGGTAACAAGTGATGAAAGGCAGCCATATGGCATGCAAGTGAGTATACTTGCCTGAGATCCCGCAAGGTAGCAGAACTTGTCGTTGCTCACATCATCTCAACGTCCTATCCGAGAAGAAGCAACGAACCTCGAACAAACACCGGAATGCAACAATTACTACTACGGCAAAAGATCCAGCATGATCAAGATATGGATGCATGACAAGGTTAATAGATGCACCAAGTAAACTAGGGGATATGATACACAAGTTTAAATGGATTCCATATGCAACGATTGCATATGGCAAACCCATGCCTTATAGTTGAATTAATTGTTCTAGTACTAGGCATCATGTGTAAGTGAGTTAGAATGATGCATGCATGATGAAGAACCAGAAGATAACAATATTAAATGCAATTGGAAGGATGGTTAACAAGTTCAGAAAACATTTGTCAAGTTTGGAAATTATTGTTACTTAATGGTGTTAAACAAGTAGTGGTTGTTATCATCAAGTTAAGGTGATCAAAACAAACAACAAAGTTGATATTTGAAAAGGTTATCAAATTTTAGTTGGATTACATGTTTCACATTTTGAAATTGGACTTTGGATTATTTAATTATGAATTAAACAATATTAAACAAGTTTTAATTGAATTAAACAAGATTTGAATGGTTTAGTCAATTTTAATTATTCAAAACAGAAAACAAAATTTATATTTGAATAGAACATTCAGAAAGGTGTGAAAAACATATTTTATTTGCATTAATTGGAAATGGTATGAATTAGTTATGAATTATTATAAATGGCATTTGAATCATTTGAATTTGAATTTAAAATGCATTTTGAAAATTCAAAACAGAACACAAATAAGTTATTTGGAAAGTTTAGGAAATTTGGAACAGAAAACATATAAAGTTTGTATTTGTTGGATTCATAAAACAAAAGTTATTGAATTTGCAATTTAGATATTTATTCTGCCCACTTAAAAGAATTATAACTTTTAAACAGATTTGCGTTTAACTTTTGTTACCGAAAGGGCCTCTACCCGCTGTCACTGCCCAGTGGACCACAGGGCCTCGGGTGCTTGCGTGGCCAGGGCAGTCGCTGACAGGCGGGCCGCTGCGCGCTGGCGAAAATCGCAAAAAGTGTGGGTTGCGCCCGCGGGGATTCGACCCCGGGTCGCTGCGCTGCACACAGCGGATCGTTACCACTGCGGCCGGCTCGAGCACGTTGTTAGGTGGCAGCAGCAAAACAGGTTATGGTGTTACTTTCGTCAGGTAAGTGTTAACTGAATTTTTCTTCCGTGTGCAGGTGAGTGACAGAGAGTCGACGGGGCATCAGAGCGCCGGCGGGCGCTGCTCGCTGCCGCTGCGCGAGTGGTGGCGTGCGAGTGAGGCGTGCAGTGGCCGGTGGGCATCGTGGAGGCGGACAGCAAGAAGGGGAAGGGGAGAGACGGGCGCTCACCACGGAGGTAGTCGATGACGCGTGCCTGCTGTCGACGGAGAGGGAGGCGACGGTGGCCGGCGACGGCGCGGCCACCACAGGGACTCCCACCAAGCGGCGAGTGGACGGGGAGCATCCGGGGACCGCCGCGGTTCCATTTCCGGCCGCGGATGCTCCTCGAGGTGGCCGGTGGTGGTAGGAAGGTGGAGGTATGACGGCGGGTGGGTGGTGTTCGCTGCAGCTTCAGACAGGTTCAGACAAGGGGAAAAATAGCAGAGAGGAGGTAGCTAGGGAGGACGGCGGCGATGGGAAAGAATTAGGGTTGCTAGGGATCTAGGGTTCGGGGAAGTAGAGTTTTATGGAGAGAGGCGGGTGGTACGGCAGCGCATCCGGGAGGTGGGGATGGATCGGATGGTTGTCTCTCTGTTCGTACAGAGGATGACCTCACCCAGAGGAAGAAGAAGGCGACAGATTGAAGGGGTACCGGGCCAAGGAAGGGTTAGTGGGCTGGGCTTGCGCGCGAAAGAGTGGGCTGGCGGTGGAAAATTAGGTGCTGCGCGGGTTTGCTCTTTTATTAATTGTTTCTTCTGTTTTTTTTTTTTTTGCTCAAACAGATTTGGGATGAATGTGATAAGGTTTTGGATTCCAAAAATTCTGAGAAAATTCAGGGGACCATGTTAGCTCAAAAGCTAACAGTTGGCAAAAGGATTTTGAAAATTTCAAACTTTTACATTGCTGTTTGGATTTAAATCCAAATCAAAGAAATTTTCAATATTAAGTAATATTAGAAAAAAACAATGCCTTTTCAATAGGGTTACCCCTAAGTTTTTCAAATGACTTAAATGGTACAAAGGTGTGGTGAACTTTATGGATTCAAAAGGGTACTGAGTTTGAGAATAGATTTAAATTTGGAAATGAAGGTGATTTAATTAATTGAGTGAAATTAGCTGTTTGATTAAACCCAACAAGTTAATGAAAGATTTGGTTTGAATTTTTTTGAGTTAGTCATTAGGGTTTGTTAACAACAGGGACAAGTTATTTAGCAGGCAATTTGTTTAAAACAATTTTCAAACTAATGAAAACAAATGGGGTTTTAGTTTGCAGTTTTGAGATTGGAAAATTTTTGAGCAAGGGTGCAAGTTTAAATTGTGTTGAAATTTTCAGTTGTGATGCAAACATGGTGCAATGCAATATGATGCAGGCAAACAAACAGGTAACACCCCAGGTGTTACAGACGACACCACTAACAAGGGATTGCGCCCTCGCAATCCACCTGCTAACCCGGGAGGGGAAAGAAGTTCGACTATCGACTCTTCGTGCTTCCAGTTGATCTCCTCGACACCACTAACCAGGGATTCTTGCTCGGAGTGACGACGATGTTCTTCCACCAGGAATATTCCGATGATCGAACCTATTAGGTTAAAGGCTCAGAAAACGTCCACCCACGTAGGATCCTAACACTTTGAAAGATAGACAAGGGGGAGACTCCAAAACAAATGAGATGGGAGGGGAAATAGAATAGGGATAAGGAGAAAAACAAGAATCCTATTGAGAGCTTTTCAAAATAGTTTAGCAGCAAATAGTTTTTGACACTCTAGAAACAACGACCGTTAGCGAGGTTAACCTACAGGCTTTGCGGACCCGTTGCTTCGATAACCATTCGTATCGAAACAATCTCGGGAATCGGAACCAAGGCTCTGATACCATTTGTGACGCCCCGAGATCGGGCACTATGCAGATTTCAGCATTCCCGCCGAATCCGCATAATAACCGATTCCAGGTTGCCATTTATGATAACATTACAATAGTTCACGAATAATCCACAATTACAACAGAAACAGACAGATACAAGATGACTCAAACGCGTCGGGGTTACAACTGATACAATACAAAAGATCCAAATAACAGCGGAAGAAACAAACGTCCGTCTTCGGACAAGATCCAAATTGGACTAAGAGTCCTGAAGATAACCGAAGGCGTCCAATCCCTGCCCAGGCCAAGCCGGAGGGATTCCCAAGCTAACGTCGTCAGACTCCAAACCTGTTGACTGCAAGTTGGAATTTGCAGCCACGAAAGAGATTCGTGGGTCAGTACGGTTAAGTACTGGCAAGGGGGATAAAACCCATACTCACAAGTTACCGGCGTAGCCAGTAATCACAAGATACAAATACTTTAGGATCAACGGAGAGGAAGGGGTTATTGCAAATAAGCGACAACAGGCTGCACTAACCAACTACAGAGATTCTAGTACTTCCAACTATCAGAAAGGAGGTAAGATCGAGTGATAGTAACCAACTGAAAGATAACTTCAAACAAACCCATCCTGGATCTCGCCCCGTATCCGAAGAAGCAATCCGAGGATAACTCACACCGTTGTTATTATGTGAAACAAGTTATTGTGTGAATAACCTATTACTAGTCAATTTATTAATCATTAGGTGAAACATGATTAAACATTAGTTGAAGTTGTCTTGAGTACTTGTAAGCCAGTACTTTCACCAAGTAATCCATAACCGCGGAAAACACGGCTTCTCGAGAAGATTTACCCTGCAGGGGTGCACCAAAGTAACCACACTCATGAATATCCCGCCAGATGAGATGCCTCCCACCAAGCGGGGCACTCAACACAATCCAACCCTTCTTCGCATCAAGCCCAAAGCACCGCGTGCTGTGCGTGCGCGGCTAATCGAGCCCCACGAAGAAAAGGGGACCCTCATAGCACTGGAAGACCACGCCGCCCTAAATGCCGACTACGAAAGTTCCACCCGGGCGCCAAGGGCTCGCAAGATCATGCATGCAGCAAATGGAAAGCCCGAACTAGTACGGCGATTTGGACGAGATGCGAATCGAGTCAAACTGAGGGGGAGCCCATACTCCCCAAATGCGGGTAGTGCGCTCATCTGCATTGCAACTTGTTTTCTTTTGAATCTTGCTGGTTTCCAATTGAAATTCAATTCAATTTCAAACCAATTGATCCATACTTGGTATGTTCCAATGTCTTCAAAACAATTCACCAACTTAAACAATTCAATAATTTTCCATAAACTTGAATTTTCACATAATTGACTTGGTTAAGTTTTCAAATAATTCAATTATTGCAAAATTCAATCAATTGCATTTAAAATTCAAACAACAACAAATATTTAAAATTTTGAAAAACAAAAGTTGGAGCAACTAGGCATTTTCAGTAAGGAACTTATAAAAAATTATCACCATAATTTTTAGGGTCCCAAAAACCCCTTCTTTTCCTCCTCTTTCTTTTCTACAAAAAAAAGAGAAGAAAGAAAAAGAAATAAAACTTAAAGGGGCTGGGGGAGGCAGCCAGGCCAGCCCAACAGCCGGCCCAGCCACCTACGACCCCAGGAGCCCACCCCCCCACGGCCTCCCATCGCCTGTCGTCTTCCTCGTACGGACAGAGGGAAAAAGGGAGCAGGTAGCTCCCGTGGAGGAGAAGCCTCCACGTCTCCCCGTCGCTCCCTCCTCCACTCCTCCTTATAGCCAGCCCCGAGGGCAACCCTAACCCTAGCCCTCTCCATTTTTCCCCTGCGCCGCCACCCTCCTTCCTCTCCCTCCATCTTTCTCCTCTGTTCCAATTTCTTCTGAATTGTTACTGAACCGAAGCAGCTCCACCATGGCCGGCGCTTGAAGGTCCCTTTCGCCGCCGCCGGTCGCCCTCGAGCCCGATCGACCCCACCGACCCACTCCCGGTGAGGCCCCCCTTCCAATCCCCGTCCTCCTCTTCCCCATGCATGCAGCATGCGCAGCAGCAGCAGCTCGCTGCCGTCGTTCGTCCGTCCGTCCTCGTCGTGCGAAGTTCAGTAACTGAACTTTGTTCAGTTTCAGTAATTCCGCACGAGATATCCTCAAAAGGTTTCCGCGTCCTAGATCTAACACAAAGAAGCACAGCAGCCCAGTGGCGCAGGCCTCACGCGCGCGAGCCCGAGGGCGCGGGTTCGATCCCCCCCTCGCGCGGAATAAAGGCCCTTTTTTTCTCTTTGCCACGCGCACACGCGGGCCCCACGCGTCAGCGACGTGGAGGCCACGCCAGCCCACACACACACGCCACGCAGGCGCCAGCTGGGTGCTGCCCCGCTGTCAGTGGCACCACAGCTCCGTGCCCTGCGTGACAAAAGCCCTAGGGACTTCTCCGTATTTGTTTTCTCTCACGTTATGGTCCCTGGAAATTGCAGAACCACCCCTGTTTTTCAAATGCAAATAGTTCAATCAATTTAAATCCAAATTTGACATGTAAAATATGATTTCCATGCAGAATTTAATGATCTTTCCAAATATAAAATTTGTTTCCTGTTTTGAATAATTCAAATTGATTTAATATTTCAAACTTGTATAATTCATTCAAATTTAGTTAATTCATAACTTTGTCCTTTCAATTCCAAATTCAAATTGTAAAACATGTTCCCAAACCAGAAAAATATAATCATTTCAAATATGAATTTTATTTAATGTTTTGGGCAAATAAAATTCAAACATTTTGAGTACTTGAACTTAAATCATTTAAACTTGTTTAATTCACAACTTATTCATGTTAATTCCAAATTCAAAAAGTAATACATGTTTTCCAATCAGAATTAAATGCTCTATCCAAATATGCCATAAAATTAATGTTTTGAGAAACTAAATTTTGCACTAATTTCAGTACTGATTTTTGTTCAATTAAAATGCCAAAATCCATAATTAAATATTTAAAACCCCAAATTTGACAAATAAAATGTCTAGTTGAAGCTAACACTATTTCCTTGCTATTTCTATCATCTCTAATGCATTTAATCCACTTCAACAAAATTCTTAGTTGTAATTCATCAAACCCTCAATTTATGCTATGGACTTTTACCAAATGCAATTCAATTGCATATGGGTCCATTTAATATTGGTTATAATGTCTACTAGTTTACTTTGATGCACCTATTAAAATGTCATGCATCATCCCATGTTTGTGCATTATGCCATGTTATTGATTGTTCGTCTCTCTTTGTTGTTTGTTTGCTTCTTCTCGGATAGACGACGACGTTGAGACAGACGAGGTTTACGCTACTACTTCAGAGGAGTTAGCCCAGTACCAGGCTACTGAGTTTGCAGGCAAGTATTCACTCACCTGAACCATTGTTTCCGTATCACACTTGATACCGATACTTTCCGTTGTCTAATCTGCTAGCCTTATGATTCGTTGCTTGTGTTCCGATCCTATCACATGTTATCCTGTAACCTTGATATAGCCTCACCTCCACACCTACAACCCTGTTGCCTGTTGCCCGTGTCTTACTAGCATGCTTAGGGTTGTTTGTGCTTGAGTCTGATGTCCGTTATTTCTTTTACCATATTTATTATGTTCTGGGGCCTCGATATTTAAACAACAACCTGTTAATGTTTGAGGTAATAATAATTTGATGATAAGGCACCGGCAGGAGGCCGGGTATGGTTTTGAGGCCTGCTAGTGTCGAACTCAGGAAAAGTTCTTGTCCTCTAGATCCATGATGAGCGCGCTAACCGCATGTGGGAAGCGTGTATGGGTGCCCCCCGCAACTTTGATTCGATTCGCATCTCGTCCAAATCGCCTCATTTAGTTCGGGTTTTCCATTTGCCGCATGCATATGCAGGTGCGAACCCTTGGCGCCAGGGTGGTAACTTTTGTAGTCGGCATTTAGGGAGACACGTTCTTAGAGTGCTATGAGGGTCCCCTTTTCTTCGTGGGGCTTGATTAGCCGTGCGCTCAATTGCACGGGGTTCTTTGGGCTTGATGCGAAGAAGAGTTGGGTTGTGTTGAGTGGCCTGCTTGGTGGGTTTGATCCCCGCCTGGCGGGTTATTCTTACGTGTACGGCCAAATTGGTGTATCCCTGCAGGGTTAAATCTTCTCAAGAAGCCGTGTTGTCCGCGGTTATGGATGACTTGGTGATAGGGCTGGCTAACAAGGATTAGACAACTTACACCTAATTAATAATAATTTGACTAGTAATAGGCATATTGTTACAATAACCTGAACCTTCATTAATCCAATTGTGTGGGTTATCCTCGGATTGTTTCTTTGGATAAGGGGCGAGATCCAGGATGGGTTTGTTTGAGGTTAGTGATAGTTGGCTCCGATGCGCTATCTTATCCCTTTCTTTTAGTCGGATGTTGTAGCGTGTCTCTGTAGTTGGTTAGTGCAGCCCGCTGCCGCACCTTTGTACCACCTATCTTCCGTTGAACCCAAAGTATCTGTACTTGGTGTTGTCGGGTACACTTTGGTATCTTGTGCGTCTTGCTTGCCAGTACTCGTCCGTACTGACCCCTTTGGGGCTGCTGGTTCTGCAGACTACGTTTCCGAGGATCCCCATGGTGGCTACTACGTGGAGTATGACGAGGCTGCTGACGAGTAGATAACGGACCCGGGCAGGATCCGAGACTTCGTGGATGCGCTCCGTTCTTTTCGTTTCCGGCCTCTTAGGCCTATTTGGATCTTGTCTGTACTCAGACACTTTGGATGCTTCCGCTGTGATGTAATGATGACTTGTTGGGACATGTGTCCTCTGCATGACTGTATTTGCTATCTCTGCTCTAGTGAGAGCTTTTGCCACTTATTTCTATTTCTTTGTGTCTTAGAGATTTGTTGTGGTATCACTTGTTCAAATGCCGTTGACGTACCATGTGTGTATGTTATGAAGTACGTCAATGGAAGTATTCGGATTCCTATTGGATGGTTTCACAGACGATGAATAGTAGAGGATGGTTGTCACACGTTTACGTGTTGGCCTACTCATATTGAGATGCGGGTGCAGGTAGGCCCCGTAAGCCAATTATCTACTATTTAGCGGGCTGTGTGTATCCTCTAGAAGTCCGGGTGCGACAATGGACAATCGAGATGGAGGTGCCACGGACCTTGGTGCCACGCCGGTGGAATGATGGAGATCATACCATGATGCACAAGATGGAGATCAAGTGCAAAAAGGACCATATCATATCACATTATCCATGGATGTGATGTTTATCCTTTTATGCATCTTATTTTGCTTAGATTGCGACAGTAGCATTATAAAACGATCCCTCTCACTTAATATCAAGATAATAATGTGTTCTTCCTTAAGTATGCACCGTTAAGAAAGTTCGTCGTTTCGAGACACCACGTGATGATCGGGTGTGATAGACTCAACGTTCGCATACAACGGGTGTTTTCAAGCCTAGCATGTACAGACATGGCCTTGAAACACACGCAATACTACGGTTCTACTTGGCAAGCCTAGCATGTACATACATGGCCTCGGAACACGTAACCGAAAGGTAAAGCATGAGCCATATGGATGATATGATGAACATGTTGATGTTCGCCTTTGCAACTACACCGTCTCACGTGATGATCGGTTTCGGTGTAGTGAATTAGGTTCGTGTAATCACTAAAGACGACTAAGAGGGATGTTGTTTTTGAGTGGGAGTTCATGGGATAATTTTACAAAATTAACTTGAACTTAATTTATCATAAACATAGTCTAAATAGTCTTTGCAAATATGTTGTAGATCATGGCACCACCTACCTTCAATTTCAATATGTTCATGGAGAGAGAGAAATTAGCGAACAATGGGGGCAACTTTACCAACTGGGCACTTAACCTGAGGATTCTCCTCACCGCTTGCAAGAAGCTCTATGTGCTTGATGCACCGCTAGGTGACCAGCCCGCTGATGATGCTTCTGATGAAGATAAAAATGTTTATCTGACTCAACAAGAAGACCACAGTATAGTTCATTGCGGCATTCTCTATGGATTAGAGCCAGAGCTGCGAAAACTTTTCGAGAACAACATTGCTTTTGCTACAATGGGAGAATTGAAAATGATTTTCGATTCCCATGCCGCAGTTGAGAGTTATGACGCTTCAGAAAAGTTCTTTAGCTGCATGATGGAAGAGAATAGCTCCATAAGTGAGCATGTACTCAAGATGTCTGCGTACGATGATAAGCTCATAGCCTTGGGAATACCGATTCCCAATGAGCTAGGGATACATCGTGTTCTCCAATCTTTTCCACCTAGTTACAAGAACTTCGTGATGAACTATTATATGCAAGGCATGAAGAAGTCTCTTCCTGAGCTTCTCTGGATGCTTAAAACTGCTGAAGTGGAGATCAAGAAAGAACATCAAGTGTTGATGATCAATAAGACCACTAGTTTCAAGAAAGGCAAGAAAGGCAAGCCAAGGGTTAACTTCAAGAAGGGTGGCAAATCTGTTGCTGCTCCTGAGAAGAAAACCAAGTATGGCCCTAAGCCTGAGACTGAGTGCTATCATTGCAAGGGTACTGGCCACTGGAAGCGCAATTGCCCCAAATATCTGGCAGATAAGAAGGCCGACAAAGTAAACAAAGTTATATATGATATACTTGTTATTGATGTGTACCTTAGTAGTACTCGCAGTAGCACCTGGGTATTTGATACTGGTTCGGTTGCTCACATATGTAACTCGAAACAGGAGCTGCAGAATAAGCGACCACTAGCAAAGGATGAGGTGACGATGCGCGTCGGCAATGGATCAAGAGTTGATGTGATCGCCGTCGGGACACTGCCTCTATGTCTACCATCGGGATTAGTCATAAACCTCAATAATTTTTATTTGGTGCCTGTATTAAGCATGAATATCGTTTCTGGATCTTGCTTAATGCATAATGGTTATTCCTTTAAGTCTGAGAACAATGGTTGTACGATTTATATGAATAATATCTTTTATGGTCATGCACCTGAGAAGAATGGTTTATTTATTTTGAATCTTGATAGTATTGATACACATATTCATAATGTGAATGCCAAAAGAATTAAATTAAATGATGATATTCCTACTTACATGTGGCATTGCCGCTTAGGTCATATTGGTGTTAAACGCATGAAGAAGCTCCATTCTGATGGACTCTTAGAATCACTTGATTATGAATCATTTGAAACATGTGAACCATGCCTTATGGGCAACATGACTAGAACCCCGTTTTCTGGAACCATGGAATGGGCGACAGACTTACTGGAAATCATACATACTGATGTGTGTGGACCAATGAGTGTATCGGCGCGTGGTGGATATCGTTATTTTGTCACTTTCACAGATGATTTGAGTAGATATGGGTATATTTACTTAATGAAACACAAATCTGAGACATTTGAAAAGTTCAAAGAATTTCAGAGTGAAGTTGAAAATCATCGTAACAGAAAGATTAAATTTCTACGATCTGATCGTGGAGGTGAATATCTAAGTTACGAGTTTGGCATGCATATGAAACAATGTGGAATGGTTTCACAACTCAGACCTTCCGGAACACCACAGCAAAATGGTGTTTCCGAACGTCGTAATCGTACTTTATTGGATATGGTTTGATCTATGATGTCTCTTACAGATTTTCCACTAACGTTTTGGGGTTATGCACTAGCGACCGCTACATTTACTTTAAATAGGGCACCATCTAAATCCGTTGAAACGACACCGTATGAATTATGGTTTGGAAACAAACCTAAGCTGTAATTTCTAAAAGTTTGGGGATGCGATGTTTATGTGAAGAAGCTTCAACCTGATAAACTCGAACCCAAAGCGGAAAAATGCGTCTTCATAGGATACCCTAAAGAAACAATAGGGTACACCTTCTATCACAGATCCGAAGGCAAGATTTTCGTTGCCAAGAATGGATCCTTTTTGGAGAAGGAGTTTCTCTCGAAAGGTGTGAATAGTAGGAAGGTAGAACTCGTCGAGGTTATTGAACCTTCTCTTCTTTGAATGGCGAGTAGCGCAGCGCCGGAAGTTGTTCCGGTGCCGACCCCGTCAGCTGAAGAGAGAGCTAATGATCAAGATCATGAAACTCCAGGTTAGGAACCTATCGCACCTCGCAGGTCAACTAGGGAACATACAGCTCCTAAACTGTACGGAGATCCCGTATTAAACTTCATGGTAGATGGAGGTGATGACCCTGCGACATATGATGAAGCAATGATGAGCTCAGATTCCAACAAATGTCTTGAAGCCATGAAATCCAAAATAGGATCCATGTACGAAAACCAAGTTTGGACTTTGGTGGACTTACCCGATGACCGCAAGGCCGTTGAGAACAAATGGATCTTTAAAAAGAAAACTTCCATTTATGGTAATGTGACCGTCTATAAATCTCGACTTGTCGCAAAAGGTTTCCGACAAATTCAAGGATTTGACTATGACGAGACTTTCTCACCAGTAGCGATGCTTAAGTCAGTTAGTATTATGTTAGCAGTTGCTGCATTTTTCGATTATGAAATCTGGCAGATGGATGTCAAAACGGCGTTTCTTAATGGTGACATTGAGGAAGAGTTGTATATGATGCAACCCAAAGGTTTTGTTGATCCTAAGGATGCTGACAAGGTGTGCAAGCTTCAACGTTCCATTTATGGACTGAAGCAAGCATCCCGGAGTTGGAACCTCCGTTTTGGTAAGGTGATCAAAGGGTTTGGATTTGTCCAAACATACGGAGAAGCTTGTATTTACAAGAAAGTGAGTGGGAGCTCTGTAGCATTTCTAGTACTATATGTGGATGACATATTGTTGATTGGAAATTATATAGAACTTTTAAAAAGCGTAAAATGTTATTTGAACAGTAGTTTTTCGATGAAAGACCTTGGTGAAGCTGTTTATATATTAGGCATCAAAATCTACAGGGATAGATCAAGGCGCTTAATTGTACTTTCGCAACGTGCATACCTTGACAAGATTCTGAAGAAGTTCAGAATGGAAGAGAGTAGGAAGGGGTTCTTACCTATGTTGCAAGGCAAAACGGTGAGTAAGACTCAATGTCCAGCTACAACAGAAGATAGATAGAGAATGAATATGATTCTCTATGCTTCAGCCATAGGTTCTATCATGTATGCTATGCTATGTACAAGATTGGATGTGGCACATGCTATTAGTTTGACTAGTAGGTACCAATCTGATCCAGGTTTGGAACACTGGACGGCTGTCAAGAATATCTTTAAGTACTTGAGAAGAACTAAGGATAAGTTTCTCATATATGGCTGTGAAGAAGAGCTCGTCGCAAGATGTTACGTCGATGCTAGCTTTGACACTGATCCGGATGACTCTAAGTCTCAGTCTGGGTACGTATTTGTTATGAATGGAGGAGCTGTAAGCTGGAGGAGTTCCAAGCAATCCGTGGTGGCCAGCTCATCAACAGAAGGGGAATATATTGCTGCCTCGGAGGCAACACATGAAGCAGTTTGGATGAAGGAGTTCATATCCGAACTAGGTGTGGTTCCGAGTGCGTTGGTTCCAATGGTTATCTATTGTGACAACAATGGTGCCATAGCCGATGCTAAGGAACCAAGGTCTTACAAGAATTCCAAGCATATCAGGCGCCGTTTTCACTCCATCCGTGAGCATGTCGCAGATGGGGATGTGAAGATTTGCAAAGTACATATGGATCTGAATGTGGCAGATCCATTGACTAAAACTCTCTCAAGGGCAAAACATGATCAACACCAGAACTCAACGGATGTTAGATTCATCACTATGTAATATAGATTATTGCCCCTAGTGCAAGTGGGAGACTCAAGGGAATATGCCCGAGAGGCAATAATAAAGTGTTTATTATGTTAGTCCTTGTTTATGATAGATGTTTATTTCTCATGCTAAAATTTTATTAACCGGAAACATTGATACATGTGTGATTAATAAACAAACCAACGTTCCTAGTGAAGCCTCTCTTTTAACTAGCTCGTTGATTAACAGATGATCAATGTTTCCTGATCATAGACATTGGATGTTGTTAATAATGGGATCATGTCATTAGGAGAATGACACGATGAACTTAGACCCTAACTAAGTATAACAATACGATCAAGTCATTTAGTTTTGTTGTTATATCTTGCATACAAAGTAACTTATTCCATAGACCATGAGATCATGTCAATCACTAATACCGGAAGGATGCTTTGATGTCATCAAACGTCACACCGTAACAGGGTGACTATAAAGGTGCCGTTGGGTATTCGGAAAGTATTAGTTGAGACTCATGGATCAAGAGTGGGATTTTTCCATCCAATATGACGGAGAGATATACTCACGGCCCTCTCGGTGATATCACATTGACACCGCTTGCAAGCACGTGATATGATCACAAGGATGTTATATCACGGGAACGAGAAAAGAGTACTTGTCGGATAACGAGATCAAACAAGGTATGGTGGATACCGACGATCGGATCTCGGACAAGTAAAATATCGCGAGACAACGAGAAATCGTTACGACGTTGAAAGGTTCACACGATCACGAGAGTCATCGTTGAATATATGGGAGTCATCACGGATCTCCAGATCCCGTTGTTGATTATTGATCGGAGAGGAGTCTCGATCATATCTATATTATTCGCGAACCGTAGGGTGACACACTTAAGGTTCGATGAAGCGTTAGAGAGGATACGAAATACCGAAGAATCTTTTGGGCAGCTCCGATAAATAGTTTCGGGGGAAAATTGAAATAGTTCAAGGGGTTTTTCCTCGAATGGTTGTTAATAGAATTAACAAATGATTCGAGGTGCTGCATGCAAATGTTTGTTAATGGAATTAACAAATATAAATAACGAAATAAAAATGTTTTATTTATTTGTTAAAGAAAAACCTTTGGATTTTCTAAGTAGAAAATTAAGGTAGTATGAGTGGGTGTAGTGGGGCTTCCACTCACATGAAGAGAGGAAGGGGCGGGGGCACCCATGGCTGGCCGCACCCCCCCTTGGGCTGCCTCCCCCTCCTCTATAAAAGGAGGGTGAGAGATCCCTCTTCTCCACACACTTGCCCACTCCCTTTTCCCTCCACCCACTGCTCCATTCCATGGTCTCTGGCTTGGCGAAGCCCTGACCGTGGGATTCTTCACCACCACTACGCTGTCGTGATGTTGGAGTTCTGCGGGGATCCTCTACTTCCGCTACCCGCTGGATCGAGGGAACGGAAGTCTTCATCGAGCTGAACGTTTGACTCATTACGGAGGTACCGCCGGATTGCGGTGCAGTTCTTCTCGCTCGGGATCGGCGTGAGTACGACTACGCCAACAATGAGATTTTATCTCGTACCACTTTGAGTCTTTTAGGGTATGTTATCTCAATACTCTCTTTCTCCCCGTTGTCTTTCATCTCATAGATTAGATCTTGGCCATTCGGGTTTATCGCGCGTAGGAATTTTTTTGTTTTCTATGCAACGTACCCTTCAAAAAACCGAGGAAGTGAGCATAATGAGCAAAGCTGTGGTTTAGGACTGATGATCCTGCGTAAGGCTACATAAGCACTTGAGAAAATGATTGACATGGTGTGGTGGATTGATGGTGAGATTCACAACACACGCGTTGGGAAACCCCATGTGGTAATAGACTGGAAAATTTCTCTCAGTGACGATACTAAGATTTATCGAACTACTAGGACTTCACCGTCTCCACCAAGGTGCCAATCAACTATTGGCGCTTTTGACAAGCATGGACTAATGCTTTCGGACGTGATCACATGCTCATTGGGTTAACCCAACAAGAAGTTATGATGTAGTCCAGCAGAAATTTCCCCCAATTGTGAAACCAAGGTTTATCGACCAATAGGACTCCGAAGACTTGGAGAAGGTTGCTTGTTGTCTGGCGCGTAAACAAGCGTGGAACCTGCACACAACACACAAACTCTCTCTTGTCCCCAACTTTCCGAGAAGTTTGCCATTCTTCTCGTCTTGCTGAAAACTTGAGAATTAAACGTATAGAGTAACGAAAAGTAATAAAAGTAAAAACGGTAAAGGAAGTAAACAATGATGAAAGTGCTTGAAATAAGATTGTATTAATGAGGAAAATAGGACCGGGGCCCATAGTTTCACTAGAGGTGTCTCTTCAAAGAAAACAATCATGTTGGGTGAACAAATTACAGCTAGGAAATTGACAAATCATGAATGTATAACAATACTATTATGACGAGATATAGTTCACGGGTTTTAACATCGTAGGCATTACGTCAAGGCATATGGACCGCTATCCAGCATGCATCTATATCTAATAGTCCACCTCAAGAGAGCTATCTAGCAAATCTATCTGGTATTAAGTTGCAGCAAAGGAGTGATTACTTGTGTGCAATAGACAATTGCATTAAGTAAAGTAGGTAATGTAAGAAATAGTTCTCGTCTGTAGACAAGATCAAGATTGTTTTCTCCATAGTGGCAACAACACATCCCCCACCCGCCATGTTTCTGGCACTCGAGCACAGATGTAAGGGAGGCATGGACCCACTATCTAGCATATAAACCCTCTCTTGGAGGTTCAAACAACTACGTGGCCAAGGTAATCATAAACACCGGAGAACATTGCAAGCAAACATTAAAACTCTCTAAAGATATAAGTGAAGCAACTCAGTTTGACATGAACAAAATAATCATAATCTCACGGTTCATTGGATCCCAGCAAACACAACATGCAAAATTACATAACAGTGGTTTCGATCATGTGAGGTAGCTCACGAGACTATAAACATGGAGGCATGTGGGGACCCCAGACTAGATGTCCGAGACCGCCAATATGCATACACTCATGATCCCAGATCGACAGTCATGAGCAACATATTTAGAGATGGTACATCAGAGTTCACATCCATTACACGAATAACATAGTCTTACACAAATGGTCTATCGACCAAGTCTGAGACAACTGTCATGCAGGACAGTGGCAAACACATATAGCATAACTGCTTTATTGTAGCGGAAGAAAACACGACGAGCGGAACCCATGTCAACGCCTTAGCACCACAGGCTGCTGACCGGGAGACGTGCCTAGTAAGCGGGATCGTCGAAGTACTCCTCCTCAAAGGTATCCTCCTGAGACGGCTCCTCGAAATCTGACCAAGACAATAGCCAGGGACGAAACCAAACCTGAGTACATTTGAATGTACTCCTGCAAGTCACCCTAAATGCAGCCCAAAAATGCAAGTATGACAAGTGTGGTAGGATGGCTATTTAATTAAGGGCTTGCACTATCCATGGTGAATATAAGACTCAACATGGTTGAACAATTTTTAGCTCTTTCGAAAACAACCTTTTTGGAAAACATCCTTTTCGCACCAACATTTCTCCGGTACCTCAAAGGTACGATTGTTCCCTTTCACGTACCTCCCAGGTACACAAACATAAACCAGTTTCAGCTTTTCGAAAACATTGACACAATACTAGCTACATGGCCATTCAACTGCCCATATCCGAGGGCGCGGCTATTCTGAATAGTTTTACTCTGCAGAGGTGTACACAATCCACAAGATCCAGTACATCCGCCGTGAACAACCACGGACTGTCCGAGACAGTATGCAAACATCGGAAAACTGGTCCTAACCATCCACTATGTCCGTGCTAGTAAATGACTACCTCTTCAACTGGGTTTGTTCTCCCCGGCACCGAGTGAGTCAGCCGTATCGATCCGGTTTCCCCTGACAACACACCACCATGGCAGGAGACCCAATTGCTGCAACCGGTAGTGAACTTAATCCCACACTGTGAATGTCCCGTTTCTCCCTCCTGGCGACAATTCGGTTCGGGGGACTCTAACCCCTATAGCACTTTGAGGTAGACACGGACTAACACCGACAAGCAATTAGCTAGACCCCGTACCCATATTGAGGTAATGTGGCAGTACGGCTTGGTTGTCCGGCGAAGACTAGGTTATGTGTCATTTTTGGAAAACAAGTTGAAAACATTCCTTCCTCCCTCGGACAAGGTCCCACCTTTCCTCGGGCTTTTCCAAGACTATTTGCTTTCCAAAAACATAAAGTTAACTTGTCCCACTAAGGGACTTAAGTTGATTAAGTAAGGCTCCAAAAATTCCTAAGGGCTTGGTAACACCAAGATTATGGAGTGGCTACGACAATTTATAAGAGCGACGAAAACATGTCTTACTTTGAAAGAAGTAACTTGAAAACACTTAAGTAAAACTTCAGAAGTAAAACATGCATGGTAAGTAAAACAGAAGCAATCATTTAGGATGGCTTGCCTTGGCCCTGGTCTTGATCACACTCTTGAAATAAACAAGAGTTACAGAAAACCTCTTCAGGAGCAATAGTTTCTTCGTTATCTAACGTCGTAAAAAGATAAAAAGAAAACACTCAATCAGAACAAGACAAAGACAAGCACAAGCTAGTACAGCACACATACAGCAAGCATTCATCTAAAAGAAACGCCCCAAAAATAACAATGCTACATAATGCTAAAACACTCAAACAATCACTAGAAACAAGCATGGCATGACATAGTCTTTCACAAGGCAAGTAGCAAGTTTTATGGCATGAGTCCAGTGGGTGTACCACTCTCATACAAGGCCATAAGGAGTGATATGACTCTCTGGTCATTCACCAAAATAAATACATAGCATGGAAAATAATCTAGGAAACCAATAACAAGCATGAGGTGTGAAAATAAGCATTTCTATACACATGCAAGGCATAATCTAATTATAAAGCATAACTAAGCATGCAACCAGAGGCTAAACAAATACATAACAGAGGCATCTAATACATGCATGGCATGAAAACAATCATGGCATGAAAGTACATGTGACACACAACTCTAATAATCCAAGAAAATGGAAAATAAGCATATATATAGACATGCATGACAAACCATGGCATTTTCATGAACAAGATTTATTGTAACATGATAGATCTATTAAGATAACAACCATATGGCAGTGAGAACAACTCCTACACATGCTAGTAAGATCACACAAGGCATTCATACACTTAGCAAATTAAATAAACATAAGATTCAAAACATGGCAGAACACTATAAAACTTGTAATGCATGCCAAAATTATTCTACAACTCAAAACATCACACAAATCTAGGATATGATAGATCTAATCATACAGAAGCTCATCCAATAGGATTTATCTCAAAAAGCATTTTAGAAAAATTCATAAAATTCATTTAGTGGCTCCCTGGTTGTTTACCATTTTGCTTGTAATTTTAAATAGGAAACTCAAGTGCATGTGAGGTCAACTTCTATAGTTAGAGTTCAACAAGATATATCCAGAGAGATCAACCTCACTTCCATTGGGTTCCTAAATAAAAAGTTATTGCATGTTTATGTTTTCAGATAGGCTGGTTTGTAGGATTTTTCATACCCAAACCAGGGGTGCAAATGTGGATCTGCCACTTGCATGTGGTTAGGAAAACATGCAAGTACACTGGAGAAAATGGGAGTGGCCAGATTTGGAGTTTAAATATTTTTAGAATGATTAAAGTGATTAGGCAGATTTCAGGGATTTTTAAAAAGAAAAAGAACAGCCAGCGCAGGCCTAGCGGGCCTTTGGCCACTGCGCGCCAGGGCGTGTTGCGCTGGGCCGGCCCAGTTCGCCTGCGCGCGCGAGCGAACCGGTATGCCACCGTTTGATCGAGATCTAAAGGACAGGATTAGATCCCAGAGGGATTCAAACAGGGCCCTTGATCTAAAAACGGGCGGCTGCCCTCGTTTCTTCTTCCTCGCGCCCGGAACAGAGCCACGGCGAGCTCGGGAGGGACCCGTACGGGTAGAAGCTCACCTAGGGCTCGATGGGAGTCGGCGTTTGGGGATGAGGCGAGGCAGTGGAGATGCCGCGGCCGATCGGAGGCAATAGCTAGCCCTGGATCAACCCGTGCTGTCCGTGCGCACCGAGTGCTTCCCGGCGGCGTCGAGCACGGCGGCGGCAGCTCTGCAAGGTAAGGGGCAAGGTAAGATGTCAGGCATGCTTGCCTCGAGTAGGGGAATGAGATGAACCAAAAATGAAGAGAGGAGAGGGAGAGACGAAGGCAGGGCTTCGGGTTCTTCTCCGCGGACAGAACGGCAAGCGTGAGCCCTCAGGCTCTCACAGAGTGATCATATCGAGAGAGGAGCGGGTGGAGGTGAGTGCGGTGGATGAGAGGAGGTGTGTGGCGAGTTGAGGGAGTGCAGGGATACTTATACAGAGGGATTCACGGGTGTGATTTTGCTCGGGCGCTCGCCACGGCCGCAATGGCGATTGCCACCTTGCTCGAGTCCCATGCCGCGGTCAGCACGTGTGCACGCATGCGGGAGATTGGTGGCAACTCTACCGTGCGGTTTGCAGGGCCTAGACCGTGGAGGAGACGGAGCAGGGCACGAGCGCCACTGTGCTCTGATGACATGGTGGCCCGACGGGCACCATCTTTGGCACGGAGCTGCCCTCCTCTTCTGCAGCGTCCAGGGCAAAACCAGGGGCCGGAATCGATAGAGGGGGATGAGATGAGGTGGTTTTGCAACAAGGAATGGCGCCACGATGATCACAGCAAAGATTTTCGAGATGAATTGGATCGGGTGCAGCACTGTCAGGTTTGGGTTCAGGTTTCAGAAAATTCAGTTAAGTGTTTTTCTGAATTTTCCTAAGTCTGAGAACAGACAGCAGATAGGGAAAGTAGATGCTGTTTTGGAACAGCAAGAAATATTAAAATGGAAAAGTGAAAGCATGGTTTCAAAGACCACATGATCTAGTTACAGAAACACATTTTTAAGTGAATTTAGAAAATGTGGAAGTGGATGAAAACAAGTGTGAAACCGGGCTAGTTTTCTGTTTTCTGGTTTTTCCTTTTTCATGTTTTCCAACTAGGAAGAAAAACAACCATGAAAACATTATTTCCACTGCTTCAAAAATATTTCTTTGAACATGTTGAGCAACTCCATATCATAAACATGGATGACAACCAAAGAAATATTCAAAAAGAATTTTGTTTCAAGGATATAAATGGTGTCAAAAAGTGTAAGTGATGGCTAGAAAAGAAAAAGGAAAAATCATGTTTTTCCTTAGGGATTTCAATTTCAATTCTTGTTTTCTTTCTTGGGTGATCAAATACCAAGATTAACAAGTTTGAAAAGTGACAAGAACAAAAAGATAACCATCCTCTCTTTATTTCTCAAAGGTGACATCAGGTTTACATCAGGAGTTTAAAACTCAGAAAAACCACAGGATCAACTGAAAAGTTTCTGTTGGTCCCTAATTCTAGGTCTTTTTCTCCTTACAACCATGTCTCCAAAATAGGATGTGACAGACCTCCCCTCCTTAAAAGAACCTCGTCTCGAGATTCGGGGGTTTAATCATAGAGGAAATCAGGAAACTCCTTGTTGATAAAATCTTCGCGTTCCCAGGTGGCTTCTTCCTCAGAGTGATTAGTCCACTGAATCTTGAGGAAATTTATTTTACGCCTCCTGGTCATACGAACATCTTTGGCAAGAACACGGAGTGGTCGGTCACGATAAGTCAAATCATGATTGATGTCAATGGTCCGGTAATCGATGTCCTTATAAGAATGATCCTTATTAGGCACTTGGAGACATTTCCGGAGTAGAGACACATGAAAGACATCGTGAAATTCCGAGAGATCAGCGGGCAGTTCAAGTTGGTAAGATACTTCACCACGTCGGGCTATGATCTTGAACGGCCCAATGTAACGTGGTGCAAGCTTCCCTTTAACATGAAAACGCTGTATCCCTTTGAGAGGTGTGACTCTAAGATACACGAAATCTCCTATACGGAAGGAAACTTCGCGTCGCTTGGAGTCTGCATAGCTCTTCTGACGAGATTGAGCAGCCTTGAGACGATCACGAATAAGTTGAACTTGCTCTTCGGCGGCACGCAAGGTATCCACCCCAAATATCTGACTGTCACCAGACTCAGACCAGTTCAAGGGTGTGCGACACTTGCGACCATACAAGGCTTCAAAAGGAGCCATTTGCAGGCTAGCTTGATAGCTATTGTTGTAAGAGAATTCCGCAAATGGTAGACAATCCTCCCACTTAGCACCATAGGACAAAACACAAGCATGAAGCATGTCCTCCAAGATTTGGTTAACACGCTCGGTTTGTCCTCCGGTTTGCGGGTGATAAGCAGTACTGAAAGACAACTTGGTTCCCAGAGCTTCATGTAGCTTCCTCCAGAATCGAGATGTGAATTGAGTACCCCGATCAGAGACAATCTTCTCGGGTACACCATGCAAACTCACAATTCGGGAGATATAGAGATCAGCCAATTGGTCTCCACGATGAGTGGTGCGAACAGGAATAAAGTGAGCGACTTTTGTAAGCCTGTCCACAATAACCCATATGGCATCATGTCCTCGGTTTGACTTGGGAAGTCCAGTGATGAAATCCATTCCAACTTCGTCCCATTTCCACTTGGGTATTTGGAGTGGTTGCAATAGACCAGCTGGACGTTGGTGTTCTGCCTTCACACGCTGACAGATATCACACTTGGCGATGTATAAAGCAATCTCTCGCTTCATACCATGCCACCAGAATTTTTCCTTAAGGTCTTGATACATCTTTGTTCCTCCGGGATGGATGGAATAAGGAGTGTCATGAGCCTCGGCGAGTATAACTTGCTTTAGCTCACATTCGGATGGAACACAAATGCGACCTTTGTACCAGAGTATTCCTTCAGAATCGATAGAGAAACCAGGCATGGGTTCCTTCTTCATTCGATTCTTAATTCCCTCAATACTCTTTTGGCCCTTCTGAGATTGTTTCACTTGATCAATTAGAGTGGGTTTGAGCTCAATAGTATTCAACATCCCATGGCTGACTACTTCGATACCCAGTTGATCAAGTTCCTTCCACAACTCAGGTTGTCTGACCTTGATGATAGCATTCAAAGAGGCGGGTTCTCGACTGAGTGCATCAGCGACAACATTAGCCTTGCCAGGATGATAGTGGATACACAGATCATAATCTTTGATGAGTTCAATCCACCGGCGTTGCCTCATATTGAGTTCACGCTGAGAGAAGATATACTTCAAGCTCTTGTGATCAGTATAGATTTCACATCTATTTCCCGTAAGGAAGTGTCGCCATGCCTTGAGGGCATGAACAACAGCGGCGAGTTCCAAGTCATGGGTAGGATAATTTTGTTCATGAGGCTTCAATTGACGAGAGATGTAAGAGATGACCTTCCCATCTTGCATAAGAACACTGCCGAGCCCAAGTTTTGAGGCATCACAATACACATCAAAACTCTTTGTGACATCCGGCATAGTAAGAACAAGAGCGGTCACCAGTCTTCTCTTCAATTCTTGGAAGCTTTCCTCACATTTGTCAGTCCACTCAAACTTCTTGTCTTTCTTGAGCAATTGAGTGAGTGGTCTGGCGATACTGGAAAATCCTTGAACAAATTTGCGGTAATACCCCGCCAAACAAAGAAATGATCTTACTTCATTTGGGTTGGTAGGAGCATTACGCTTCATGACGGACTGAACCAAAGAGGGATCAACCGAGATTCCACCTTCGGATACCACATGTCCAAGAAATCCCACTTCTCTAAGCCAGAATTGGCACTTGCTGAATTTAGCATACAACTGATGCTTCCGAAGTGTTCCGAGCACCAATCTCAGATGTTCTTCGTGTTCAACTTCATCTTTAGAATAGATAAGAATGTCGTCGATGAACACCACGACGAATTTATCCAAGAAATCCATGAATACCTTGTTCATGAGATTCATGAAATAAGCAGGAGCATTGGTTAGACCAAAGGACATTACGGCGTATTCATACAGCCCGTAACGTGTAGTGAAAGCAGTCTTCGGAATATCCGAATCCCGTATTTTCAATTGGTGATAACCAGTACGGAGATCTATCTTGGAGAAGACACGAGCTCCATTCATCTGGTCGAAGAGATCTTCAATCTTGGGTAACGGGTATTTGTTCTTGATGGTAACATCATTTAACTTCCGGTAATCCACACATAAACGTGAGGTACCGTCCCGTTTATCCACAAAGATGATAGGCGATCCCCAAGGCGAAGCGCTTGGGCGAATCAAACCCTTTTGCAACATCTCATCCAATTGTTTCTTCAACTCCTCTAGTTCCTCCGGATTCATCCGGTAAGGTTTTTGAGCTATGGGTCCGGTTCCAGGAACTAACTCAATAATGAATTCAATATCCCGGTCAGGAGGCATACCGGGTAGTTCTTCTGGAAAAACATCCGGATACTCACATACCACAGGAATCTGTTCAAGTGAGGGGTCGGACACGCTCTTATGGCAATGAGCTTTGGAGGTGGGTTTGACTGCCTTATACTTGACTTCTTCCCCAGTGCTACTGGTCAAGGATATGGTTTTAGTGGGGCAGTCAATGAATCCCTTGTACTTAGTCATCCAATTCATACCAAGTACAACCTCAATGCCCTTCTCACCTAATACTATTAGGTCAGCATGAAAGGTCTTCCCACTGATAACAATAGGCACATTGTTGCAGAAGTGGGTGGCTCTAGTAATATCGCCTGGGATTTGCACTCGCATGACTCTATTCATGGGACTGACTTTTAATCCACTTTTCCTCACACAAGGTTTGGTGACAAAAGAATGTGAAGCCCCAGAGTCAAACAGAACAGGTACTGGTACGGAGTTGACAGGAAACGTACCAATCACCATGCTTGGGTTATCCTGAGCTTCTTCTGCGGTGACGCAGTTCAGATGTCCCTTAGCAATATTCCCAGGCTTCTTGGAAGATTGTCCATGTGTCATCTTGGTCGCATTAGGGCGAGTAGGAGCAGGATTCTTGGTGGGGCACTCCCGAGAGAAATGCCCTCCTTTGCCGCATGAGAAGCAAGTTCCAGAAGGCTTGGGTGCAGCTGGTGCGGCACGGGTAGTTGTATTACCAGAATTCCCTCCTCCGGGACGGGGCGCATAAGGAGCAGCTCCAGAAGTCGGAGGCCTTGGATAATATGGAAAACTTGGACGAGGAGCATAACCAGGTGCCTTATTGAAGGGCGGCCTCGCAGGTGGGGAGCTGCGAGCCCTATTGACACTTGGTCCTCCTTGTTGCATCATCTTCCTCTTGCGGTTGTCAAAGGCTGCCTGCCGCTTATGTTCCATAAGGATAGCAGCATTGGCAAGAGACTCAAGATCTTGGAAAGGAATCACCACGAGCGTGCATTGCAGCTCATCGTGTAAGCCATTGAGGAATCTCTCCTTCTTCTTTTCTTCTGTGTCAACATCATTGGGAGCATACCTAGCCAGGCTAGTGAACTCATCCCAATACTTGGACACATTCATACCACCTTGTTTGAGCTTCAGAAACTTGTATCGCATGATCCCCATAACACCATCAGGAATATGATACTTGCGAAACTTGGCGTTGAACTCCTCCCAGGTAGTGACATGATCCGCTGGTATGGAGGTACGGGTGGTCTCCCACCAAGTCCTTGCAGGACCGGCGAGGAAGTGGGAAGCATAAAGGACCTTATCCTTCTCCTCGACACCAGCAACTTCCAGATCGTTGGCGATGGTGCGAAGCCAATCATCAGCGTCCAGAGGTTCCACAACCCGAGAGAAGACAGGTGGGTTGGTATTCTGGAATTCCTTGAGCTTGGAGCGTGAACCATTTCCACCATTAGTCCCAATAGTGGCCAGATGCGCGAGAGTTTGGAGAGTTGCTGCGCGCTCAGCACGGATTTCATCTCGGTCTTGCATGTACAAGGCCAGGACTTGAGCCGCAGTTGGCTCCGGCGGTGGGGGTGGATCACGCGGCATGCTGAATGAAAGAAGATGTAAGATGAAGATGCAGGTAGGTGTGTTTGTCTAACATCGACAAACGAGATTTGAAGTAGATGAAAACATGGAACTTTTTAGACATGCTAGGTAATTTATTCCATAGAAGCCAAAGCACAAACATATCATACATAACACAGGCAGGTTCAAACATACATAGCACACCACAAATCAACATCTAGCAAACAAGTGGTTTCCGAAGAACCACACTACACAAGCAGCGAGATGGGTCATCGCAACCAACTAATATTAGGTGCTTACATAGCACAGGCTAACAGCACGGCCTAATACTTAGGCATTTCCATCATCGCCGTCGAAAAGGATCTCCTCAGGGTCCTCCTCATCTCCGGCGTGATCATCGTTCTCTTGGTCACTTGGTTCACTCATGTCCATGCCTTCGGAAGGGACATCATCATCAGGAAGAAGATCCTCATTCTCCTTGCGGAGTTCGGCGATCTCTTCCTCTAACTCCTCGATGGTCGAATCCCTTGTGGCAAGATCCTCTCTAGCCGTCTTCAGCCGGCCACGGAGTATGGCGTTGGCGTTCTCGAGTGACTCGGACTTCTTGAAGAAATGAGTACGGGCCAAACGGGTGGTCCGCAGCTTGTTCTCCAAGGTCCTTGTCTTGGCGGCGAGGTCGGCATGAACAATCTTCAGATAATCCAAGTGGTTCTGAGTGTAGTGCAGGTAGAACTCCATGTCCTTCATGTGGGAGCACACAATGTCCCGGGAACACGGACAAGGGACTGGGAAGCCATCATTGTCACGCCTCCCGTGGCGCTGGAAAGGAGTATCCACCAGGCGAGCCGCATAGATGTGAGACATGCGTGCGATAGCCAGCTCGAGCACACGGACAATCGCGTCTCCCCAAGAGCGGTCAATCGCGTGGAAGACATGCACCGGCTCAGATGGTGCGGTCAATGGAGAACGGAGGGTGCACTCCGCCAACCATGATAACCCCTCAACCGAGCCAGTGACCTCCCCTCCTCTAACTTCAGGTAGTGGACGCCCAAGTATCTTGGTCATCTCCACGATCTCCTTCTTGAAATGGAAAAGATAGTCTCGAAGAAGTCCCAACTGGAGAGACTCGGTGAAGGTGACGTCCATCTACACAAGTTTTTAAGTTAAAGACCAGTGTGCAAAGTTTTAGTTTAATGCGAAAAGGAACTTAATGTAGTTAACCAAGTAAGATAAACCAAGCAAAGAGGGTTACGAGACATATCTTTGGGATATAGTCATATTAAAGGCTTGTATATAAACTAAGGTAGATGTCGGAGTACTAGCTAACGCCCATTCTAACTAAGGTCTCCTATGGTCAGGATGGCTCTGATACCAACTCTATGGGGACCCCAGACTAGATGTCCGAGACCGCCAATATGCATACACTCATGATCCCAGATCGACAGTCATGAGCAACATATTTAGAGATGGTACATCAGAGTTCACATCCATTACACGAATAACATAGTCTTACACAAATGGTCTATCGACCAAGTCTGAGACAACTGTCACGCAGGACAGTGGCAAACACACATAGCATAACTGCTTTATTGTAGCGGAAGCAAACACGACGAGCGGAACCCATGTCAACGCCTTAGCACCACAGGCTGCTGACCGGGAGACGTGCCTAGTAAGCGGGTTCGTCGAAGTACTCCTCCTCAAAGGTATCCTCCTGAGACGGCTCCTCGAAATCTGACCAAGACAATAGCCAGGGACGAAACCAAACTTGAGTACGTTTGAATGTACTCCTGCAAGTCACCCTAAATGCAGCCCAAAAATGCAAGTATGACAAGTGTGGTAGGATGGCTATTTAATTAAGGGCTTGCACTATCCATGGTGAATATAAGACTCAACATGGTTGAACAATTTTTAGCTCTTTCGAAAACAACCTTTTTGGAAAAAATCCTTTTCGCACCAACATTTCTCCGGTACCTCAAAGGTACGATTGTTCCCTTTCACGTACCTCCCAGGTACACCAACATAAACCAGTTTCAGCTTTTCGAAAACATTGACACAATACTAGCTACATGGCCATTCAACTGCCCATATCCGAGGGCGCGGCTAATCTGAATAGTTTTACTCTGCAGAGGTGTACACAATCCACAAGATCCAGTACATCCGCCGTGAACAACCACGGACTGTCCGAGACAGTATGCAAACATCGGAAAACTGCTCCTAACCATCCACTATGTCCGTGCTAGTAAATGACTACCTCTTCAACTGGGTTTGTTCTCCCCGGCACCGAGTGAGTCAGCCGTATCGATCCGGTTTCCCCTGACAACACACCGCCATGGCAGGAGACCCAATTGCTGCTACCGGTAGGGAACTTAATCCCACACTGTGAATGTCCCGTTTCTCCCTCCTGGCGACAATTCGGTTCGGGGGACTCTAACGCCTATAGCACTTTGAGGTAGACACGGACTAACACCGACAAGCAATTAGCTAGACCCCGTACCCATATTGAGGTAATGTGGCAGTACGGCTTGGTTGTCCGGCGAAGACTAGGTTATGTGTCATTTTTGGAAAACAAGTTGAAAACATTCCTTCCTCCCTCGGACAAGGTCCCACCTTTCCTCGGGCTTTTCCAAGACTCTTTGCTTTCCAAAAACATCAAGTTAACTTGTCCCACTAAGGGACTTAAGTTGATTAAGTAAGGCTCCAAAAATTCCTAAGGGCTTGGTAACACCAAGATTATGGAGTGGCTACGACAATTTATAAGAGCGACGAAAACATGTCTTACTTTGAAAGAAGTAACTTGAAAACACTTAAGTAAAACTTCAGAAGTAAAACATGCATGGTAAGTAAAACAGAAGCAATCATTTAGGATGGCTTGCCTTGGCCCTGGTCTTGATCACACTCTTGAAATAAACAAGAGTTATAGAAAACCTCTTCAGGAGCAATAGTTTCTTCGTTATCTAACGTCGTAAAAAGATAAAAAGAAAACACTCAATCAGAACAAGCCAAAGACAAGCACAAGCTAGTACAGCACACATACAGCAAGCATTCATCTAAAAGAAACACCCCAAAAATAACAATGCTACATAATGCTAAAACACTCAAACAATCACTAGAAACAAGCATGGCATGACATAGTCTTTCACAAGGCAAGTAGCAAGTTTTATGGCATGAGTCCAGTGGGTGTACCACTCTCATACAAGGCCATAAGGAGTGATATGACTCTCTGGTCATTCACCAAAATAAATACATAGCATGGAAAATAATCTAGGAAACCAATAACAAGCATGAGGTGTGAAAATAAGCATTTCTATACACATGCAAGGCATAATCTAATTATAAAGCATAACTAAGCATGCAACCAGAGGCTAAACAAATACATAACAGAGGCATCTAATACATGCATGGCATGAAAACAATCATGGCATGAAAGTACATGTGACACACAACTCTAATAATCCAAGAAAATGGAAAATAAGCATATATATAGACATGCATGACAAACCATGGCATTTTCATGAACAAGATTTATTGTAACATGATAGATCTATTAAGATAACAACCATATGGCAGTGAGAACAACTCCTACACATGCTAGTAAGATCACACAAGGCATTCATACACTTAGCAAATTAAATAAACATAAGATTCAAAACATGGCAGAACACTATAAAACTTGTAATGCATGCCAAAATTATTCTAAAACTCAAAACATCACACAAATCTAGGATATGATAGACCTAATCATACAGAAGCTCATCCAAAAGGATTTATCTCAAAAAGCATTTTAGAAAAATTCATAAAATTCATTTAGTGGCTCCCTGGTTGTTTACCATTTTGCTTGTAATTTTAAATAGGAAACTCAAGTGCATGTGAGGTCAACTGCTCTAGTTAGAGCTCAACAAGATATATCCAGAGAGATCAACCTCACTTCCATTAGGTTCCTAAATAGAAAGTTATTGCATGTTTATGTTTTCAGATAGGCTGGTTTGTAGGATTTTTCATACCCAAACCAGGGATGCAAATGTGGATCTGCCACTTGCATGTGGTTAGGAAAACATGCAAGTACACTGGAGAAAATTGGAGTGGCCAGATTTGAAGTTTAAATATTTTTAGAATGATTAAAGTGATTAGGCAGATTTCAGGGATTTTTAAAAAGAAAAAGAACAGCCAGCGCAGGCCTAGCGGGCCTTTGGCCACTGCGCGCCAGGGCGTGTTGCGCTGGGCCGGCCCAGTTCGCCGGCGCGCGCGAGCGAACCGGTATGCCACCGTTTGATCGAGATCTAAAGGCCGGGATTAGATCCCAGAGGGATTCAAACAGGGCCCTTGATCTAAAAACAGGCGGCTGCCCTCGTTTCTTCTTCCTCGCGCCCGGAACAGAGCCACGGCGAGCTCGGGAGGAACCCGTACGGGTAGAAGCTCACCTAGGGCTCGATGGGAGTCGGCGGTTGGGGACGAGGCGAGGCAGTGGAGATGCCGCGGCCGATCGGAGGCAGTAGCTAGCCCTGGATCAACCCGTGCGCACCGAGTGCTTCCCGGCGGCGTCGAGCACGGCGGCGACAGCTCTGCAAGGTAAGGGGCAAGGTAAGATGTCAGGCATGCTTGCCTCGAGTAGGGGAATGAGATGAACCAAAAATGGAGAGAGGAGAGGGAGAGACAAAGGCAGGGCTTCGGGTTCTTCTCCGCGGACAGAACGGCAAGCGCGAGCCCTCAGGCTCTCACAGAGTGATCATATCGAGAGAGGAGCGGGTGGAGGTGAGTGCGGTGGATGAGAGGAGGTGTGTGGCGAGTTGAGGGAGTGCAGGGATACTTATACAGAGGGATTCACGGGTGTGATTTTGCTCGGGCGCTCGCCACGGCCGCAATGGCGATTGCACCTTGCTCGAGTCCCAGGCCGCGGTCAGCACGTGTGCACGCATGCGGGAGATGGGTGGCAACTCTACCGTGCGGTTTGCAGGGCCTAGACCGTGGAGGAGACGGAGCAGGGCACGAGCGCCACTGTGCTCTGATGACATGGTGGCCCGACGGGCACCATCTTTGGCACGGAGCTGCCCTCCTCTTCTGCAGCGTCCAGGGCAAAACCAGGGGCCGGAATCGATAGAGGGGGATGAGATGAGGTGGTTTTGCAACAAGGAATGGCGCCACGATGATCACAGCAAAGATTTTTGAGATGATTTGGATCTGGTGCAGAACTGTCAGGTTTGGGTTTAGGTTTCAGAAAATTCAGTTAAGTGTTTTTCTGAATTTTCCTAAGTCTGAGAACAGACAGCAGATAGGGAAAGTAGATGCTGTTTTGGAACAACAAGAAATATTAAAATGGAAAAGTGAAAGCATGGTTTCAAAGACCACATGATCTAGTTACAGAAACACATTTTTAAGTGAATTTAGAAAATGTGGAAGTGGATGAAAACAAGTGTGAAACCGGGGTAGTTTTCTGTTTTCTGGTTTTTCCTTTTTCCTGTTTTCCAACTAGGAAGAAAAACAACCATGAAAACATTATTTCCACTGCTTCAAAAATATTTCTTTGAACATGTTGAGCAACTCCATATCATAAACATGGATGACAACCAAAGAAATATTCAAAAAGAATTTTGGTTCAAGGATATAAATGGTGTCAAAAAGTGTAAGTGATGGCTAGAAAAGAAAAAGGAAAAATCATGTTTTTCCTTAGGGATTTCAATTTCAATTCTTGTTTTCTTTCTTGGGTGATCAAATACCAAGATTAACAAGTTTGAAAAGTGACAAGAACAAAAAGATAACCATCCTCTCTTTATTTCTCAAAGGTGACATCAGGTTTACATCAGGAGTTTAAAACTCAGAAAAACCACAGGATCAACTAAAAAGTTTCTGTTGGTCCCTAATTCTAGGTCTTTTTCTCCTTACAACCATGTCTCCAAAAGAGGATGTGACAAGGCATAACAGCGAGAACTACCAACTAGCTACTGCTATGGACACGTAGTCCCGAGATGAACTACTCACGCATCATCGTGGAGGCAATCATGGCGATGAATAGGCCTCTGATAGCGATTCCCTCCTCCGACAGGGTGCCGGAACAGGGCTGCAGGAGCCCTATATTGGAATTTCAAGGTGAAGATGCCTCTCTGTATGTTTCATAGAAAATAACTCTGTCCCCGAACTTTTTAGGGTTAAGGGAAATTTATAGGCGAAGAGGCGGTGGGCAGGGCAAACAGGGGCCCACCAGGCGCGGCCTAGGGTGGGGCCGCTCCTGGCATCCCGGTGGGTGCCACCTGGCTCCCCTCCGGCTCTTCTTTGGACTCCGTCTTCGTTCCGGGTAAAAAATGATATCCATGGATTTTCAGCCCTTTTCGAGAATATTTCATTAAGAACTTTTCGTAAATAGAAAAACAACAAAAAACAACAACTGACATGGGGCATCTTTTTAATAGTTTAGTGTATGAAAACATCCGAAAAGCGAAGCAAAAACATGTGGAAAACATAAAGGCATTGGATAGAAAACAAGCATGGAGCATCAAACATTATAGATACGTTTGCAACGTATCAACATCCCCAAGCTTAATCCCTGCTCGTTCTCGAGTAGGTAAGTGATACCAAATATAATTTTGAGTTGACATGAAGCCAACACAATCTTGATCAACAGTATGTAAAACATTGTAAGCTGGGATCAAATTACTTTAATGTAGCACCCTACCTATTAATAAAGATAGAACACCTGTGTAACCTGCTATTCCCGGGATCACTGATAGCATACACATTAAAAAATGAAATATTCATTGCAATAGCATCATTCTACAACGTTGATCCAATGGATATGAAATAAAGTAGTCTTACAATTGGCATAGTCATCATGGACTAGCCCAAATAACAGAGTTTCAAAGTAAACACGGCGGAAACAAATCTTCAATGAGCCTTCTTCACTTCATGCGCCACAGGAAGAACATGTTGGCGATAGACTCGAAATCCTAAACGAAATCCTCACTCATCTTCTGATTCATCTGCATGTTGGAATATGCATCCCCCACAGGGAGGAAGTCAGTACAAACAATGTACTGGCAAGTGACACTTGTTTGGTGGCATTTTTGAGGAATAGACTAGCTACATGATATTTGGCTGGTGGAGTCTGGGCTATTTGCATAAATCCAATTTTGTCCTATATTTGTAAATCATTTCGATAAAAATGAAGAAAATATTACAACCATCATGGCTAAATCCACCATGAAGGTTGATAGTTCATCATGGCTAAATCCACCATGAAGGTTGATAAATCATCATGGCTAAATCCACCATGAGAATTGATTGTGGCATCATGGATAAATCCACCATGTGCCCTAAAAGGGGTTTCTACCATGTTTTATATCATTCAGAAAAGATGAGGAGATCCTTCGGCAACAACTCTGTCTAGCTGCTCAACTGGCCCATAACCGGGGACACGGCTAAGATCTTAGGTTTTAACTCTACAGAGGTAGTGCACTTTCACCTTAAGACTCATCCTTCCCGAGAGAAGAATGAGACAAGGTCTTTGGGAAGAGGATTCAACCATACCAGCATGACTCGACGCTCCTAAAAGTCTACCACCCAATGTCATACAACAGGATGAACCCCCCACAACTTACTTAATCTTGGCAGAGCCCATATTACCTCAAGGCTGCACTGAAAGCTAACTTTACAGGGAAGACCTACAAATCTCTTTATTCCTGGTTGGCAATCCACAAGTGTACCCTCAGGTGATAACCACAACATCCATGGCTAAATCCACCATGAACATGGCCCTGACTAGCCACTCAACATAAACCATTCATACCAATCCACCCAGGTGTTTCATTGGGTTGTTAATTTTCAATTTTTCAAATCATCACAACCCAACAAGTAACAACAATATTTGTGATAGCATTCTAGTATTGCTAAACTAGTACCTAGCAGGGGTTTTCAGGTTGGCTACACAGTACCAGGTTTTCTGAGCATAACATATGCTTGGAAAATAATAAAATCACCTATGATGCATACTACTGAAAAAACTAATACAATTGGTAAAACAAAAGTGGGACATGAGTATCACTTGCATTGTGGAAGTTGGTATAGAGGCACTCTCTTTACAAATAGAACGTTTCTCTCCGTACAATCTAAACAATACAAATAAATAACAATAAACAAGCAATTCACCAACAAACAAACATATACAACAAAACATACACTACAGAAGCATAGCAAGTTATTCAACTTACTTGGTATTAACATGAACAATGTTTAGACACATAATTCAATATGCAAAGAGAATTATGATGAGATGGATTATTGTTTGGTCTTTTATGGACAGGTTCAAGTTTATCACAATAATTCAATTTATGCAAGGGAACTGCAGTGGTTTGAGTAAGGCTTAACACATAATTCAATTTACAAAAAAAATATTGTAAAAGGGTTTAGGGCTGGCTATTAGGGTATGGGTTGGTCAGGGTTTAAGTTTGAAAGATTCAAACACCAGTGGATATATATTTTCAAGGAGGTTACTAAGAGTTCACCTAAGGGTTGTCACTTTTACTTCAATATGAGGAGTGAAACAAAGTAGTAAGATATAGTACTTAATTCAATGTGCAAAAAGAACTAAGTGATTGGTCATGGGGTTTGCCATTGGTGGATAAGGGTTGTCAAGGGATATCACTTCAGTCAATATACAAAGTAAATGTACGTGATATGGTTTATGGTTTTAGAAAACAAATCCATGATTAACATGATTCATTTCATGTCTTTGGTTTATTAGGGTTGCAACAATTTACAACATGGCTTGTAAATTTACAAAAGGTACTAGGCTAGGGGTTTCAGGTCCAAAAGTTAATTTCCATAGGGTCAACATGACATGGGTGTTGGTTTTGATCAAAATGATCATACCACAATTTTCCTAAAGGGGGTTTCATAAAACAACAATTAAGGTATAATGGCTGACTACTATGGATGCTTTATATATAAAATATTACATGGGATGGGTTCTTTGGTCACAAATAGGTTGTTTACTGGTTTATCTGGTCTAAGGTTACTAAATGGAACAATTTTCCAGAAGAAAGCTAATTAAAATTATTTATAGAATTAAAACTAGGTGCAAAATACTCAAATGGTTATTTAAATTCTAAACTCCATTTTAATTGGTTCAAATATTCTTTTGGGACATAGGGTGTGAAAGTACACATTCTAAGGGTTCTAAAAATATTTTTATTTGCAATTTTTGGGTTTGTAGAAACTGAATTATGCCAAAATTCATCAAACACGCATATTTAAATTTGAACCAATTTAAGTTTGTCAAATTTTAATTTTGACAGTGCCAAAAGTTTCTACATATTGTGCTGATTTGAAAAAGTTCAAGTTTTCTAAATTTGGCTAAGTGGATCAAAAGTTATGATGATTACAAGTTACAGGGTCTTTTGTGCAAAAAGCGATTTTAATTCTATTCGGAAAAATAAGGAAAAGGGCCAAGCCATGTGGCGCCTTCTGATTGGTTGGGCTGGCTATCTGGGCGCTGGCGTGGCTGCTGAGTGTGCACTGCCACGCGGCGAGTTCTTACTGGCATGTACCGTTTCGATTAAACCATCTAATCATGGCCATCCAAAACAGATCATATGGCAGGGGGAGGGAGTGGAGCTCACCGGTGAGAGTTCCCGCCAGAAAATGGCACCGCGGCATCCGGGGAGGCAGAGATGCGACAACGGCGATCTTCCAGGGGGGTCCAGGACCCGGGGAGACCACGACGACGACCGGCGCTTCACGGCGAGGTCGATGGGCACGGTGGTGGTGATTGTCGCTTCCTGGGACGACGACGGGGAGCAAACAGAGACGACAGGACGTCGATGACGTACAGACGAGCACGGCGTGGGCCATATGCTACAGAGAAAAATCACCCGAGGGCGTCAAACGAAGCACAAGTAAGAGGGAAAGAGGAGAGAGGAGCAACGGGGTCGGGGATCTCCTCTAGCGACCGGAATTGTGCTCCAATGGCGGCGTACCGTACAACTTAGACGAGGAAATTCTCTCGCCTCAATGTGTAATTTGGGTAGTGACCAGAGGGGAAATATAGAGTAGAGGCAGAGGCACGTATAGAGGCGTTTCGGGAGAAGAGATCGGGGACAATGTGGTCATGCGAGTGCTCGAGGGTTAACAAGCGGGAGAATCAGGAAGAGGTGGAAAAAGGCTAACGTCTGGGTGATGTCATGCGGGGTCCACCTGTCATCCGCTCAGAGAGAGCGAGAGAGTGAGGTGCTGGGACGGGATGCATCGGTACTGGGCCGTTGTTGGGCTTCTTCTCGTTGCGTGCTGCGGAAGGTAAGGGGTGGGCCGACTCGGTTGGGTCGGCATGTTCTGTTTTTTTTTTGTTCTTCTCTTTTTTTTTGTCGTGGTATTTTTCTTTTCCTGTTTTATTTAACAAAGCATAACTTTTATTTTATAAACCCAAATTACATGAAACTAATTTCTAAATTCTTGTAAAAACTTTATATTTCAGTTGGAAACATGTTTGTGTTGTTTTCAACACTTTTACATTTTAAGTTTTGAATATATGGATAATGCCTTAATGATATTAAAAATAATTTTAAATACAAAAAATAATAATTGATTGGAATTTGGGTTTAATAAAATTAAGAGAGGTGGTCTCAAATGTAAATATTGGTTTTCAAGGTCTTTTACTTGTTTTCAAAAACAAAATAATTTATATAAAGACTTTATTGGTTATTACTTGATATAATATTTCAGAAGCATTATGGAAATATTTTTATTCACATGGGATATGTTGGGAGGCATGAAGAAATTATTAGAGATGGAACTTCTCTGGTTCGAAAATATTTTCATAATTATAAATGGGTTGAAAACAATGTTTGTAGATATGGTTGTTAAAAAGAAATATCTTCTCTTAAAAAATGAAAAATAAATTTGAAATAGGCTTAGGGTTTAAGGAAGAAAAGTAATTTGGATTCCTAAAATCCAATTTCATTGAAACGTGTATTGTTTTCTTTAGTTTCTTGCATCTCATTTGGTTTTTGGTGACTTGTTTAACATGAATACAAAAAGTTTCGAATTTTTGTGAATTTTTGCATTTTCTTAAAAAATAAGGGATGTTATAGACTACCACCCTTAAAAGAAATCTCGTCCCGAGATTTGGACAGGTTAGAAATAAAGATAGGTTTGGGTAGCTGGGCTTAAAACAACTGGGTGGCTACCACGCTTAATAGAAACTTTTGTGGGTAGTCTAAATTATCTTGTCCTCGGGTTGGTGAGTCTATTCTCTTCATCATCCATAATATCCTTGTATAGCATGCATCAACTCCTTGTGGGTATTTGGGATCTTGAATCTATGTTTTCAACATGTAGGGCTCTGTGTGTCCACATTCACTTCCAATAGGATGAGTCTATTCACATATCTTGGAATGTGGATTTTATTCCATATGGCTTGAGTAGAAATTTGGCTTGCATTAGAGTTCTAGATCAACATAAGTATGTTGAACTACTTTGGACTCTGAGGGGTCACTCCTTGGGTTAACCAACAATCATTGGGCAGTCTAACCTTCACTTCAGCTTGTTGGATGATGTCAGGACCAAAGAAATTTCTTTCTCCTAGGCCACTCCACAGCAAAGGTGTGGTGTATTTTCTTCTCATACAGGGTTTCAAATGGTTCCATCTCAATACTAGCTTGATAATTGTTGTTGTAGGAAAAATTCTGCATATGGTAAGTTGTCATCCCAACTAGATCCATAGTCTAAAGTACACACTCTCAGCATTTCCTCTAGAATCTGATTCACACTCTCAGTTTGACCATCTGTTTGAGGATGAAACACTGTGCTGAACTCTAGTATGGTCTCTAAGGACTCATGTAGTTTCTTCCAAAAGTGTGGAGTAAACTGGGTACACCTATCAGACACAATACTCTTTGGAACACCATGAAGTCTGACAATTTCTTCATTTATATATCAGCCAACTTAGCACTAGTGTAGGTGGTCTTTACTGGTATAAAGCGTGCTATCTTTGTCAGACGATCAACCACTTCCCAAATAGAATCATACCCTGATTTGGTTTGAGATAATCCAGTGATGAAGTCCATACCAATTTGTTCCTTTTTCCTTGGCGATCTTTCATCATGTTGTTGTATCCCTTGAATGCAAACACCGGGCTATTTCTAACGAAACTTTCATGGTAGGCAATATCTTCCATTGCATCCTTCCTCCAAGGTTGGCTTTGTCCTCACCGAGGTTTAATACGTTTCAGCAACACTTGCCTAACATAGGGATATTATTACATCTAACCCTTATATGGTTTAGGTTTAATATCGTCGTCACTCGACTAAGACTCAAGGCAAACATAGTTCCTTCAACCCAACATAGTAAGAGTGAATAACATGAGTAGTAGGAATGGTGATCAGTCCGTCCTACACCCATATCATTTTCCACATGTAGATTGATGAACTACATGATCTAACACTCGGTCATCCTCACTTGTCTAACAGATAGTTTCCCACATGTAAGACACACCTGAACTAAACTATTGTTTCTCCAACTAGTGGGGTTGGGTAAACTCTCTTTGGATCTCCAGTTGAATAGTTTCATCATCTTCATAAGTCCTTCTAGTGTAGAAAGCTATCCTAAAAATTAGCTCATGTGTATCAGACTCCATATGTCCATTATCACTTGTTGATAAACTTGCTCCTCCTTAGGATAGAGGTGGATTTATCATGGGTGTGATTTGTCCCTTCACACAGAAGAATATAATCCTGAGACCTTTGGTATTCCTCAATTGGATGGTTGTCTCAAAAGGTGCTCTTGGGTGTCAAGTCAGTTGTTGCACTCCAACTTAGAAACGCGCTATGGTTGGTAAGAGGGGCATGGTGTTGGGTTTGGTTTTGTTTGGTTTAGCATGGATGAGTAGAGATTTAGAAAGAGACTAAAGAAGGTTCCTACCCAAACATAGCTTAGCAAGACAATTCATCAGACAAACAACATCTAACAAGCATATAGCAAACATTCATCACTCCAATCATCTAGGTTTAACAAACAACCTAGTATTGTCATAACACACAATTTGTATGATCAATACACTAACACGTTAACGTTGTTCTAACAAGGTAACTATATTGGTGGTCTCATCTCTATCTTCTTGAGTTTCTTCAAATCCTCCTCTCAATATCTTGAGGTGATGATCATGTTGAAACCAAAGGTCATGTGAAAAATATTTCTTTCACTCCATGATTTTCACCAACCTTGTCTTGATGGAAAACAAGAGGAGAATATTTTGAAGGTGAATAATAGATGAGAGGATACGAGAAAGATTAAAATGTGATGTTCTGTTTCTATAGGTTTGAAGAAAGTAGTTTTTCAATCCTAGGGTCTTTTCCTAGTTCTAATCCAAACATAGGGTCTCGATCCTACAAGCAACACTATGCTCTTATACGATTTTGTAGCGCCCTACCTTTTAATAAAGATAGAACACCTGTGTAACCTGCTATTCCCGGGACCACTGATAGCATACACATGACAAAATGAATTATTCAGTGCAATATCATCATTCTATAACGTTGATCCAGTAGATATGAAATAAAATAGTCTTACAATTGTCATAGTCATCATCGACTAGCCCAAATAACAGAGTTTCAAAGTAAACACGTTGGAAACAAATCTTCAATGAGCCTTCTTCACTTCATGCGCCACAGGCAGAACATTCTGGCGATAGACCCGAGATCCTAAACGAAATCCTCACTCGTCTTCTGATTCATCGGCACGTTGGAATATGCAGCCCCCATGGGGGAGGAAGTCAGTACAAACAATGTACTGGCAAGTGACACTTGTTTGGTGGCTTTTTTTAGGAATAGACTAGCTACATGATATTTGGCTGGTGGAGTCTGGGCTATTTGCATAGAGCCAATTTTGTCCTATATTTGTAAATCATTTAGATATAAATGAAGAAAATGGTATGACCATCATGGCTAAATCCACCATGAAGGTTGATAGTTCATCATGGCTAAATCCGCCATGAAGTTTGATAAATCATCATGGCTAAATCCACCATGAGGTTTGATTGTGGCGTCATGGATAAATCCACCATGTGTCCTAAAAGGGGTTTCTACCATGTTTTATATCATTCAGAAAAGATGAGGAGATCCTTCGGCACCAACTCTGTCAAGCTGATCAACTGGCCCATAACCGGGGACACGGCTAAGATCTTAGATTTAACTCTACAGAGGTTGTGCACTTTCACCTTGAGACTCATCCTCGTGAGAGAAGAACGAGACAAGATCTTTGGTAAGAGGGAATCAACCATACCAGCATGAATCGACGCTCCTAAAATTCTACCACCCAATGTCATACAACAGGATGAACCCCCACAATTTACTTAATCTTGGCTGAGCCCATATTACCTCAAGGCTGCACTCGAAGCTGACTTTACAAGTGTACCATCAGGTTATAACCACCACATCCATGGCTAAATCCACCATGAACATGGCCCTGATTAGCCACTCAACATAAACCATTCATACCAATCCACCCAGGTGTTTCATTGGGTTGTTAATTTTCAATTTTTCATATCATCACAACCCAACAAGTAACAACAATAGTTGTGATAGCATTCTAGTAGTTCTAAACTAGTACCTAGCAGGGGGTTTCAGGTTGGCTACACAGTACCAGGTTTTCTGAGCATAGCATATACTTGGAAAATAATAAAATCACCTATGATGCATACTACTTAAAACACTAATGCAATTGGTAAAACAAAACTGGGAGATGAGTATCACTTGCCTTGTGGAAGTTGGTATAGAGGCACTCTCTTTAAAAATAGAACGTTTCTCTCCGTACAATATAAACAATACAAATAAATAACAATAAACAAGCAATTCACCCACAAACAAACAAATACAACAAAACATACAATACAGAAGCATAGCAAGTTATTCAACTTAATTGGTATTAACATGAACAAGGTTTAGACACATAATTCAATATGCAAAAAGAATTATGATGGGATGGATTACTGTTTGGTCTTTTATGGACAAGTTCAAGTTTATAACAATAATTCAATTTATGTAAGGGAACTATAGTGGTTTGAGTAAGGCTTAACACATAATTCAATTTACAAGAAGAATTTTTGTAAAAGGGTTTAGGGATGGATATTAGGGTATGGGTTTGTCAGGGTTTAAGTTTGAAAGATTCAAACACGAGTGGATTCATATTTTCAAGGAGGTTCCCAAGAGTTCACCTAAGGGTTATCACTTTTACTTCAATATGAGGAGTGAAACAAAGTAGTAAGATATAGTACTTAATTCAATGTGCAAAAAGAACTAAGTGATTTGTCATGGGGTTTTAGATTGGTGGTTAAGGGTTATCAAGGGATATCACTTCACTCAATATACAAAGGAAGTGTATGTGATATGGTTTAGGGTTTTAGAAAACAAATCCATGATCAACATGATTCATTTCATGGCTTTGGTTTAGTAGGGTTGCAGCAATTTACAACATGGCTTGTAAAATTACAAAAGGTATTGGGCTAGGGGTTTCTGATATAAAGTTAATTTCCATAGGTTCAGCATGACATGGGTGTTGGTTTTGATCAAAATGATGATACCACAATTTTCCTAAAGGGGGTTTCATCAAACAACAATTAAGGTATAATGGCTGACTACTATGGATGGTTTATATGGAAAATATTACATGGAATGGGTTCTATGGTCACAAATTTGTTGGTCACTAGTTTCTCTGGTCTAAGGTTACTAAATGGAATAATTTTCTAGAAGAAAACTAATTAAAATTATTTATAGAAATAAAACTAGATGCAAAATACTCAAATGGTTATTTAAATTCTAAACTCCATTTTAATTGGCTCAAATATTATTTTGGGACATATGGTGTGAAATTACACATTCTCAGGGTTTTAAAAATATTTTATTTGCAATTTTTGGGTTTGTAGAATTTAAATTATGCCAAAATTCATCAAACAAGCATATTTAAATTTGAATCAAATTAAGTTTGTCTAATTTGAATTTGGACAGTTCCAAAAGTTTCTACATGTTGTGCTGATTTCAAAAAGTCTAAGTTTGCTAAATTTGGCTAAGTGGATCAAAAGTTATGATAATTACAAGTTATAAGGTCTTTTCTGCAAACATCCATTTTAATTCTATTCGGGAAAAATCAGGAAAAGGGCCAAGCCATGTGGTGCCTTCTGATTCGTTGGGCTGACTGACTGGGCGCTGGCGTGGCTGCTGAGTGTGCACTGCCATGCGGCGATTTATTACTGGCTCGTACCGTTTCAATTAAACCATCTAATCCTGGCTGTCCAAAATAGATCCTATGGCAGGGGGAGGGAGTGGAGCTCACCAGTGAGGATTCCCGCCAGAAAATGGCACCGCGGCGGCCGGGGAGGCAAAGATGCAACGACGGCGATGTTCCAGGGGGTTCCAGGAGTCGGGGAGACCACGACGACGACCGGCGATTCACGGCGAGGTCGATGCGCACGGTGGCAGCGATCATCGCTTCCTGGGACGACGTCGGGGAGCAAACGGAGATAGTAGGACGTCGACAATACACAGACGAGCACGGCGCGGGCCATATCCTGCAGAGAAAAGTCACCCGAGGGCGTCAAACGAAGCACAAGGAAGATGGAAAGAGGAGAGAGGAGCAACGGGGTCGGGGATCTCCTCTAGCGGCCGGAATCATGCTCCAATGGCGGCGGACCGTGCTACTCCGGCGAGGAAGTTTTCTTGCCTCGATGTGTAATTCGGGGAGTGACGAGAGGGGAAATAGAGAGTAGAGGCAGGGGCACGTATAGAGGGGTTTCGGGAGAAGAGATCGGGGACGAGGTGGTCGTGCGAGTGCTCGACGGTTAACAAGCGGGAGAATCGGGAGGAGGTGGAAGAAGGCTGACGTCAGGTTGACGTCATGTGGGGTCCACGTGTCATCCGCTCAGAGAGAGAGTGAGCCGCTGGGACGGGCTGCAGCAGTACTGGGCCGCTGCTGGGCTTCTGCGCGTTGCGTGCTGCGGCAGGTAAGGGGTGCGCCGGCTCGGTTGGCTCGGCGTGTTCTGTTTTTTTTTCTTCTCTTATTTTTGTCCTGGTATTTTTCTTTTCCTGTTTTTATTTAAGAAATCATAACTTTATTTTTTAATCCAAATTGCGTGTAACCAATTTCTAAATTCTTCTAAAAACTTTATCTTTCAGTTGGAAGCATGTTTGTGTTGTTTTCAACACTTTTACATTTTAAATTTTGAATATATGGATAATGCCTTAATGATATTAAAAATCATTTTAAACAAAAAAAAAATAATTGATTGGAATTTGGGTTTAATAAAATTAAGAGAGGTGTTCTCAAATGTAAATATTGGTTTTCAAGGTCTTTTACTTGTTTTCAAAAACAAAATAATTTATATAAACACTTTATTGGTTATTACTTGATATAATATTTGAGAAGCATTATGGAAATATTTTTATTCACATGGGATATGTTTGGAGGCATGAAGAAATCTTTAGAGATATAACTTCTCTGGTTCTAAAATACTTTTATAATTATAAATGGGTTGAAAACAATGTTTGTAAACATGTTTGTTAAGAAGAAATATCTTCTCTGTAAAGAGGAAAAATAAATTTGAAATAGGCTTAGGGTTTAAGGAAGAAAAGTAATTTGGATTCCTAAAATCCAATTTCATTGAAATGTGTATTGTTTTCTTTAGTTTCTTGCATCTCATTTGGTTTTTGGTGACTTGTTTAACATGAATACAAAAAGTTTCGAAATTTTGTGGTTTTTGCATTTTCTCCAAATATGAGGGATGTTACATTTAACAAAGGCATGATAAATAATATTTGAATTAATGTAAAGTTAGAAACTCTGTTGCACATGAGAAGTAACACAAATAATTGACAATGAGCAATAATGCATTGAATGTGATACGTTTGGTTCAATCATATAGAAAAACATAATATAGTGGTATCTATCTTGTCCTTCGTGAGGTGGCAAAACATAAATTCTAGGACACCTTCAAAGTTCAAATGGTGAATAGATACAAATAATTTGAGAGCAAGCAATACCATAATCATGAATCACTCAATAATAAATTTTGGGCCTATGCACATTATACTCAGAATGACAACTATGCTCTCATAACTGGTGCATAAAGTTAGAAGGTGAAGACTCAACATAAAAGTAAAAGAAAGACGCTTCGCAGAGGAAAGCAGGTATTATTCATGTGCTAGAGCTTTTTATTTAATAAAACAGAGGTATTGAAAATATAATTTTTAGAGAGGTGTATGTCTATGTCAACGAATGTTATTAAATGACTTATCATCTTTTCATGTTTAGTTGCTTCAAGAGCGGATCCCATAGAAGAACCGTACCATTCCTCTTTCTCCTTTGTTTGCACAAGATAAGTTCATGATTTCTCAAATCGATAGCGTGAGGAGATTTGATGTGATCGTTGTAGCTTATCTTTTGTGGGCTAGGCACCCAATGCCTGCTATTTTTGCAATATTAGGGACTAGAACAATATTCATGCTAGTCGAAGTGTGAAGCCATCAAACATGAAGAAATACTAAAGCGTTTAATACTTTTTCATGAGCTAAAACAGGAACATAAAACATGTTTAATAATTTTGAAGGTTCAAAGGTATCACACACGATATTTACTTGGAGTGGCGGTGAAATACCACGTATAGGTAGGTATGGGGGACACATTAGAAAACTTTGGTTTTGGGAGTTGGATGCACGGTAGATCTCATACTCAGTATAGGGTGAAGACTAGCAAGAGACTGGGAGCGACCAACTAAGAGAGCAATAACGATCATAATCATGCATAGAGTCAAAACATTATTAATCAAAGCATGAAGTGATATTACAAGTCAAAAACTAAATGATCATCAAGGCTAAAGGTGACTGGTTTATAGTCATAACATGGTGTGAGCATGCGCCAAGTCAACCCAAATAAATCATCAAAGGAGAATATCACAATAATATGCTTCAATATGAGGAAACAACACATGATTTAATTTCAATGGAACGTTAATAACTTTCAGTTATTTAAGACTAGTCATGATACATCATATACTACTAAGCACACAATTAAAATATCATCTAACATGACATGCTAAACTCTATGCCACAGACAAAACAAGCTTCCTATTTGATACGTATTAAACGTTGTCGGAGTTTTTGTTCTGTCAACGACAGGGTAGCACTCAAAGGTTCGAACACTAGGGGCTAACCGCATTCAATCGCACCTCCGGAGGCTTCGGGAGGGGAGCTCTTGAAGGAAGAAAGTGGTGACACGAGGAGTTTACCCAGTTTCAGGCCACCGTGATGGTGTAAAACCCTACTCCTGCTTGTCTAGTTGATTGCACTATGGTGATTATAGTACAAAGGGGAATTCTGGTGATCTATCTACTTGGTGTCTTCCATCTTCTCTATTTTTTCTCCTCCTTCTCTGCGGAGGTAGGGTGGTCTACTTATATCGGCGGCTGGCCAACTTTCCCGCTCACTTGGCGGGAAACGAATACCACAAGATGCCAAAGGAGGGAGTGTCCCGTACTACCGCGCCTCCTGCGTGGTCCTGGTCACCGGGGGACAGCTGCATCGTCCATGGCGTCACGGTGGGGGAGCCCGGTGACGTCGCCTTCATCTTGTAGCGCGGACTCGGTCTTCTTGCACCGGAGAGGAAAGCCACAGACCTGGGTTTGGTGCACGCAGCGGAGCTCTACGCTTTATACACAAGAATGGCAACTATGGCCAAAGGCACTCTGTCCCCTGCAGTGGCTTCGTCATCCGCGCAGGGGCCAAAGCGTCACCCTCACATGGGCTGTCCCCCAACGGGCGAGGCTCCTTCCAGGAAGGAGCGGGGTCAGAGCAGGACTCCTCCCCAGTGATGCGCGATGGAGGTCTCGGGGAAGACTCCTCTTCAAGGGGTCAGCCCTTATGGAGAACTGTTGGGGATTCCCACCTATCTCAGTGGACCGGTACGGACTCCTTCCATACTACGTGATGGGCTGGGCCAGCAGCAGACGGCCCAAGATACCCTGGTGTCCGTGGGTCCGACAGTAGCCCCCTAGCTGCGGGGCCAGCCTCCCACGTGGCGCGACGGTTCGCAAGAAATCCCATGATCTCCTTGCATGGCGGAAACGTCCTGCTGCAATCACTGCTCTGACCGGGCGGCGCAGAGCAGTGAGCGCCTCGTCGTCTGGTCACGTCCCCCCTTGTGCCTCGACGCTCGAGCTGGTGGAAGACCAAACGAGCGCGTTACCGTCTCTTCGCCTTAACATAAATAGGAGGGGGCGTCCCCTCTCCCACTCCAGCGCTGCCTTCTCCTTCCCCTTACCCCATTCTTCACCTATAGAGAGAAAAAGAAAGGAAACCAAGCATGGCTCGCAGAGGTCGAGGTAGAGGCTTGATGGGTGCTGACGTTGGTAAACCCCAAGAGGAAGGTTGTGAAGAGTGCAACAACAAGTTTTCCCTCAGAAAAAAACCAAGGTTGAATCGACCAGTAGGAGGACAAGCAATCTCTGAAGGTTGATGCAGCTGAGGTGGAAGGGCGCACTACCGGTTCAACAACAACATGGAAACTACAGAACACAATCAAATCACTTTGCCCCAACGAAGCAGTGAAGTTGTCAATCTCACCGGTTTTGCTGAACACAAAGAGGTTAAACATATGGTGTGGAAAACAGTACGATAATAGTATGAAAACAGCAGCAACAGTGTGAAAACAGTGAAAGCAGTGTGTGTATTATCAGTATAAGAAAATGGACCGGGGTCCACAGTTCACTAGAGGTGTCTCTCCATAAAAGATAGCTAACATGCGTGGTGAACAAATTACAGCTGGGCAATTGAAAGATAAAGAACATGCATGACATAAAGATTACTATGAGATTCATGTGGGCATTACAACAAAATACATAGATCGTCATCCAACTGCATCTGTGACTGTAACATCCCAAGTATGAAAATCACCTTTAGAATGTTTGCTAATTGTTATTTCATGTTTTGCATCATGGAATCTTAATCATTGCATTTGTTTTCCATCTGTTTTCCTTTGTTTTCCATTTGAAATTCAAACAATATTCAAATGTGTTGTTTCATACTTGCTCTGTTATAATTTTCAAATAAAAATATTCAAATAAAACATCCATTTGTTTCCATTAAAATGGAAAGCTCAAACTATTAATTTGTTCTTTTTAATAATTCACCTAATTCAATTTGCATTCAAATTCAATTAAAATTCCAAACAGCAACCATTTGAAATTTATGAAAATTACAAAACACTTCCATCTTTTGTTTCAAATAAACTTGAGGGTTCAAACTATTTAAATGGTTCTTTTAATAAATCACTTAATCTCAAATTCACTCAAGTTCAAATAAAAATGCAAACAGCAGCATATTTTAAAACTTTTGGAAGACAAAAGTTGCACAATGTTGCTGTTACTATAATTAAACTATACAAATTTTTCCTAATTTTCTAACCACTAACACCCTTTCTTTTTCTTCCTTTCCAAATCTGCAAAAAAAAAGAAACAGAAAGAAAAATAAAGAAAAGAGAGGGGCAGGCCAGCAAGTGGGCTGCGCCCACCAGCCAGGCCCAGCCCACGGCCTGGTACCCCTTACCTCCCTTTCTTCCTCCTGTACGGCAGCCATCTGCCGCTGTCCACGTCGACTGCAGCGAGCAGGAACGGCCAGCAGCAGCTCGATCCCCTCCTTATAGCTAACCCTAGCTGCCTCGAGCTGCCCTAACCCTCGACCTCCACCTATCTCCCTCGACGCCGCCGTTTTCCTCCATCCACCACCTCCATCTTTCTCTCTCAACCCACCGGCCACCGAACCCGAGCACCACCGCCGCCATCTACAGCTCGCCGCCGTCGACATGCTCTTCCTCCGAGCGAGCTAGGCCCGGGAACGGGCTCCCCGCGACTCCCTCTTCCTCCTCGTCTACTCCGCGGTGACGGAGAGCCACCGGATCGCCGCCGCCGTCCGTGTTTCCGTCGCCGCCGTCGTCTGTCTCCCCCGGGCCTCTGCTACTTCTTCAGAGAGGTGAGCTTCACCTCGATTTCCTTCCATCCTCTCTGCATCCGTAGCCTAGCACACGCACGCATCCCTGCAACCATCCTCCGCGAGCACGCAGCAGCAGCAGCCGCGCCGCTCGCCGCCGGCAACCCCCGCAAGTCCGCAAGGTTCAGAAAGTCTGCCGTTTTCGTCAGTTTCAGTTAACCAACTGAAACTGAAACTTAACCTCCCTCGCGCTGCTATGCTGTCACGAAACGCTCAGCCACCGCAGTGGCAATGCACTGCTCGCACGCATCCGCGGCGCGGGTTCGATCCCCCGTCCGCGCGGATTAAATCCGCCAATTTTTGCGCTGCCGCCACGCGGGCTAGCTGGGCCCACCTGCCAGTGGCCCAGGTTGCCACGCCAGCTCCTAGCCGCACGCCAGCTGGGCACTGGCCCACTGCCAGTGACCCAGGGGTTGCCTGCGCGCGTAGAGGCCCAGGACCTAATCTGAATCTTTTTTTATTCGCAGTTAGGCCCCTGTGCAAAATCTAAATGCTTTTAAATTACAGAATAGCCCATAGTTTTGAAATTTGAATAACTTGTGCATTTCAACTTCAAATAAAATAAATCAAATATGTATACTGAACCAAATTTAATTCTCTACCTATTTAAATCATTTGTTTTCTGTTTTGAACATTTCAAATTGTTTCAAAAATTCAAATTCAAACTACTAATTCAAATTTGGGTAAATTTATAACTAATTCAAACTGAATTCAATTGTCACATACAAAATATGTTTTCCATGCTAAATTGAACCACTTTTCCAAATATAAACTTTATTTTCTGTTTTGAATAATTAAAATTGGTTAAATAATTTAAACCTTGTTTAAATCATTTAAATTTGCTAAATTCATAACTTGTTCCAATTAAATTATTTTTGAACATATAAAATATGTTTTCAAACCAGAAAAACATAATATTTTCAAATATGAATTTTATTTAATGCTTTGAACCAATAAAATTCAAATAATATTAATACTTGTTTAAATCCATTTAAATCTTGTTTAAACTTGTTTAATTCATAAGTAATTTATTCTAAATCCTTTTTCAACAAGTGAAACATGTATTCCACCTAAAATTTTGTGTATTTTCCAAATATGAACTTTGTTATCTATTTTGAACAATTAAAATTGGTGAAAACAACAAATGCTTGTGTAACACCTTTAAGAAACCAAAATTTCATAACTTAATAAATAAAATTCCAAACTTGGTAAACTTCATTTCAAATTGTTTCTATTGTTGTTTTCCTTTTGTTTTCCTCATCCATGCATCATGCTAATCCACTTTCACATGTTGTATAGTTGTAGATCATTTAATCAAACCATAATTCATGGGCTTTCCATATGCAATCCAAATTGCATGTGGGTCCATTTAATTATGTTATGTTACCATGTCAACTAGCTTACTTTTGATGCATCAATTAAATGGTCATGCATCCTCCCATGATTGTGCACTATGCCATGTTATTGATTGTTTATCTCTCTACGTTGTTTGTTTGCTTCTTCTCGAATAGACGACGACGTTGAGACAGACGATACTTACGACACCCCTTCTGAGGATCTAGCTCAGTACCAGGCTGCTGAGTTTGCAGGCAAGTATTCACTCACATGAACCATTGTGTTCCTTTCCATACTGGATACCGATACTTTCCGTTGTCTATTCTGCTAGCCTTAAGATTCGTTGCTTGTGTTCGATCCTATCACATGTTATCCTGTAACCCTCATACAGCCTCACCTCCACCCCTATAACCCCTTTGCTTGTTGCCTGTGTCTTACTAGCATGCTTAGGGTTGTTTATGCTCGAGTCTGCTGTACGTTATTTCTGTTACCTTATTTATTATGTTCTGGGGCTCGAAGTTTAAACAACAACCTGTTAATGAATGAGGTAATGCTAATTTGATGATAAGGCACCGGCAGGAGGCCCGGCGTGGTTTTGAGGCCTGCTAGTGTCGACACTAATTAGTAAAAGGGTCTTGTCTACTGATCCATGATGAGCGCACTATCCGCATGTGGGAAGCGTGTATGGGCGCCCCCCTCAATTTGATTCGATTCGCATCTCGTCCAAATCGCCTCATTTAGTTCGGGTTTTCCATTTGCCGCATGCATATGTATTGCGAACCCAGGCCAGGGTGGAACTTTTGTAGTCGGCATTTAGGGAGACACGTTCTTAGAGTGCTATGAGGGTCCCCTTTTCTTCGTGGGGCTTGATTAGCTGTGCGCTCGATTGTACGGGGTTCTTTGGGCTTGATGCGAAGAAGAGTTGGATTGTGTTGAGTGCCCCGCTTGGTGGAAGGCATTCCATCTGGCGGGTTATTCTTACGTGTACGGCCAAATTGGTACACCCCTGCAGGGAAAATCTTCTCGAGAAGCCGTGTTTTCCGCGGTTACGGATGACTTGGTGAAAGTACTGGCTAACAAGTACTCAGAACAACTTACACCTAACTAATGATAACTTTACTAGTAATAGTCCTATTGACACAATAACTTGAACCATCATTAATCCAACTGTGTGAGTTATCCTCGGATTGCTTCTTTGGATAAGGGGCGAGATCCAGGATGGGTTTGTTTGGAGTTATTAATAGTTGGTTACGATACGCTATCTTATCTCCTTTCTGTTAGCCGGATGTTATAGCATGTATCTGTAGTTGGTTAGTGCAGCCCGCTGCCGCATCTTTTATATCACCCCTTCTTCCGTTGAACCCAAAGCATTTGTGCTTGGTGTTGACAGGTACACTTTGGTGAATTGTGAGTCTTGCTTGCCAGTACGTTTATGTACTGACCCCTTTGGGGCTGTGGTTTCCGCAGACTACACTTACGAGGATCCCTGTGATGGCTACTACGTGGAGTATGACGAGGCTGCTGACGAGTAGATAGCGGACCTGGGCAGGATCCGAGACATCGTGGATGGGCTCCGTCTTTTCGTTTCCAGCCTCTTAGGCCTATTTGGATCTTGTCTGTACTCAGACATTTTGGATGCTTCCGCTGTGTTGTAATGATGATATGTTGGGACATGTGTCCTCTGGATGATTGTATTTGCTATCTCTGCTCTAGTGAGAGCTATTTGCAACTTATTTCAATCTTTTGTGTCTTAGAGATATGTTGTGATATCAGATGATCTAATGCCGTTGACGTACCATGTGTGTATGTTATGAAGTACGTCAATGGAAGTGTCCTGATTCCTATGGGATGGTTTGCGCACACGATGGATAGTAGAGAATGGTTGTCACACGTTTACGTGTTGGCCTGCTCATATTGAGATGCGGGTGCCGGTATGCCCCGTAAGCCAATTGCTCTACTATTTAGCGGACTGTGAGTATCCTCTAGAAGTCTGGGTGCGACAAATGGTATCAGAGCCTGTCTACCTGTAGGATCCCTTTTACTGGTCGCAGTTGAGTCTAGAAACTATTTTGTAGCTATATAGGAAAATGAAACGTGAGAGTAGGAATTCTGTTCTTTTTCTTCTTTCCCCACCCACCCTCCCTTTTCTGGTAAGGAAGTGCAACGTTGTCTTCCCTTCTCATCTAAACTTTCAAGTTAGGTTTTCACGTATCCTGGTTTCTCTAGGATAGTTATATCTACTAGACCATAGGAATGGAGGTGGTTGTGACATGATTTATAATGTTGCCTACTCACGATTGAGAACGGAGGCGTGTAAGCCCCGGAAACAAATCCTCTATTCCTTAAGCAGTAGATATTGATCCTTTAGAAGCTCGGATGGGTTTTTCCGTAGTACCTCAGGAGTTTTGGTCTCGTGTTTCCCGAATGTTGCTTCGATATCCTGTTCTTCTCGACATCCTTTTCGTCCGTTGAAACCTTGTTGTTGCTTTCCACTTCAGTTCTTCTACCGGCGTCTAATCAAAACTTCCCCGATCATCTGCAGATGGATCTCAGGTTCTTCCCGCAGGTGGTTCGTATGACTCGTTGTGAGAGCACCGCCGGTTATCCGGAGATGCTGAGAGACATGGTAACTTATCTGGGGTTCCGTTGGGCACCAGAGTACCAGGTCTACGAGCACTAGCGAGAGTTTGACCAGACCTACTACCAGGCTATCGTCTACATTCTGTCAGATGATGGCATGAGCATAGTCCACCGCTACGAGGCAGTAGGTTCCACAGTGTATATGGCCGTGCAGCAGGCAGCTTATGTGAGTCTCACCGTCCTTCGTGCTGACTACTGGAGATTTGATGATTCTATCTATCGCCACATCCCCCGTGGTTACATCACTTCGGAGGGAGCTCACTTCACTCTCTACGACAACTTGGATGTCTACGAGCATGATAACTCCAGGCTGCACACCACCGCTCAGTTTGTGAGGCACAGTGACGCAGTTGCCAGCACACTATCTCACGAGTTGGCTTCAGTCAGAGAGCAGCTCTACCTTGCTTTGACTCGTCTGGCGACTTACACCACAGACTTTGTTGGAGATGAGCGCTTTGCACGTTTCGATCAGCCAGTTTGTCGTCATCTGCCAGATGCCGGAGGTCACGAGCCGATCAGAGGACCACTCCTTAACCTCGGTGCTGGTTACACTGGGATTCCACGCTTTGGAGCACAGGGAGTCGACGCTATGTACTTCACCACACCTAGAGTCGCTCTCAGACCACGTCAGATCTATGTGGATCATCGTTCTACCTACTTTCGTGGGCGTGCTCCTCACCGTACCTCTCGCTGTACTCCTAGCCGCCGTCCTGCGTGATGAGCATGGGAGTACCGATGTATCCATTCTTAGCTATGTTTAGTTATCCTTTGGTATTTGAACCATTTATGGTGTGATGGATATTCTGATGTATTTGAACATGTGATGATGTACCTGTTGGTTATTTATTCATGCGTCGGAATAATCTCTCTTTCGGTTTCCAAGTCTATCCTTATCTATTGTTGTGCTAAAATGCATTTCCATTCAGGATGCCGCCAACAAGGAACAACCCGCCTGAGCCACCACCAATCACGGAGCTGTTGACTCAGATGACCCAAGTCATGGCACAGATGGCCCAGTTTCAGACTAACCAGCACAACAACCAGAATGCCCCACGGGTCAGCATCAAGGAGTTCCTCAGTCTGGGTCCGAGAGCTTTCGTGGCCACACGCGAGCCTCTGGATGCTGATGACTGGATTCGTGAGATAGCTAAGGCTCTGGAGATTGCTCACGTTGCTGAGGAAGACAAGGTCAAGTATGCCTCCTATCTGCTGAAGGGTCAGGCAGCTACTTGGTGGGAAAACTACCAGACCATGAGAGCTGGCTATCCAATCACCTGGGGTTGTTTCAAGGAAGCTTTCCTGAAGCACCACATTCCAGATGGTCTCATGGAAAGGATGCGTGAAGAGTTTTGCTCACTCAAGCAGGGCAAGCTGGACGTCATTGGCTATCAGAGTGAGTTCAATCGCCTCGCTCGTTACGTTGGTGATGAGGTGTCCACTGAAGCTAAGAAGATGGCAAGGTTCCGCAGAGGTTTTAACCCGGAACTCAAGTACGCCCTCACCAACATCAAGGCCAACAACTTCGAGGAGCTCGTTAACACCGCGCTCAATGAAGAAAATGGGCGCAAGGCGTTCGAGGAATCTCGCAAGCACTCGCGTGAGGGTGGTTCCTCCTCCAACATGACCACCCCTCCGCAGAAGCGCCGCATCTGTGTGCCAAATGGTGCTGTCACTCGGGCTCCATACGCCCAAGCTTCTCCACGCTTCGCTCCCCGCCCACCCAACCCTGCTCAGATGCATGATCAGAGGGCTTCGATGGGGCAGCCAAGGCCAGGGCCTCCTCGTGTCGTCAGTTGCTACAAATGCGAGCAGACGGGGCACTACGCCGACAAGTGCACGCAGAGGCAGCTACCTCCACCACCACCTCGTCCCAACACAAACCAGGCAATGGTGCGCGCTCCCCCGCCTAAGGCCTTCAACTCCAACAACAGGACTGTCGGGAGGACCGCAAGGGTGAATCATGTCAAGATCGACAAAGCTGAGGAAGCTCCTGACGTCGTTCTCGGTATATTACCCGTAAACTCTTTTCCAGCTAAAGTGTTGTTTGATACCGGAGCATCGCATTCTTTTGTGTCAAAGATTTTTGCCATAACAAATAACCTAATGGTGGTTTCACTAAGCAATCAAATCACTGTTCACTCCCCGGGATCTCAAATGTTGACCACCAAGATAAGTAAGGACAATGAAATCCTAATTGGAGGCCACATTTTCCTTGCTTCACTCATGCTGCTGGGAAATTCTGACATTGATGTCATTCTTGGTATGGATTGGCTGAAGGCCAATAAAGCTAAGATTGACTGTGCTCAAAAGTCAATAACTCTGTTCCACCCCTCTGGCCAGATAGTCTATTCTCCAAATGAATCAAGTTCTGTTCAGCTGTGCAACCTCGATGCAAAACCTCTACCTTCACTTGAAAACGTTCCGGTGGTTTGCGAATACCCTGACGTCTTTCCAGAAGAGTTGCCAGGGATGCCTCCGGACAGAGCTGTTGAGTTCGTGATCGAGCTTGAGCCAGGTACTGCTCCAATCTCTAAGCATCCATACAAGATAGCTCCTCCTGAACTAAAATTGTTAAAGGAGCAAATCGATATGTACATGGAAAAAGGTTACATTCAACCTAGTTCCTCGGCTTGGGGTTGCCCAACTCTGTTCGTTGCGAAGAAGGATCACACAAAGAGACTCGTTGTTGACTATCGTCCTCTTAACGAGAAAACCATCAAAAACAAGTATCCAATTCCTCGTATCGATGATCTTTTTGATCAACTTGCTGGAGCCTCAATATTCTCAAAGTTGGACTTGAGAATGGGTTACCATCAAATAAAGATCAAAAAAGAGGATATTCCAAAGACAGCCTTCACCACTCGCTACGGTCTATATGAATTCACCGTCATGTCCTTTGGTCTCACCAATGCACCGGCGACATTCTCTCGACTCATGAATTCTATCTTCCATGAATACCTCGACAAGTTCGTTGTGGTATATCTCGATGATATTCTTGTCTACTCAAAATCCGAGGAAGAGCATGAAGAACATCTTCGTCTCACTCTCATGAAACTTCGCAAGCATCGTCTATATGCCAAGTTCTCCAAATGTGAGTTCTGGATTCCAGAAGTTGCTTACCTTGGTCATGTCATCTCCGCCAAGGGCATAGCCATTGATCCAGAAAAGGTTAAAGCAATTGTTGATTGGAAACCTCCAAAGACGGTGAAGCAAGTAAGAAGTTTTCTTGGCTTGGCTAGCTATTGCCGTCGCTTCGTCCAGAACTTTTCCAAGATTGCCAAACCTCTCACTGATCTCACAAAGAAGGACAAGAAGTTCGTTTGGTCTCCACAGTGTGATGAAAGTTTCAATCTACTGAAGACTAAACTCACTTCTACACCAGTTCTGGTTGGCCCAGATCCTACCAAACCTTTCCAGATATTCTGTGATGCTTCTCTCCAAGGTCTAGGTGCAGTTCTTATGCAAGAACGTCAAGTTGTGGCTTATGCTTCACGTCAGTTGAATGCACATGAGCTCAACTATCCCACACATGATCTTGAACTTGCAGCAGTTGTGTTTGCTCTCAAGAAATGGAGACAATACTTGTTGGGTAATCGCACTGAAATCTTTTCCGATCATAAGAGTCTGAAATATATCTTCACTCAGCCAGATCTAAACCTCAGGCAAAGGAGATGGATTGAAAAGATTGAAGACTTTGATCTTACCATTTCTTACACTCCAGGCAAGGCTAATGTTATGGCCGATGCTCTCATTCGCAAGTCGTATTGCAATAACCTCATGATCATGGAAAGCCAACCTCCCCTTCATGAAGAATTCCAGAAGCTCAAACTTGGTCTTGTTCCTCAAGGTTATCTTGCAAACTTGACAGCTAGTCCAACTCTCGAGGACAAGATTCGTTCTGAACAACTTCGTGATGCTGAAATCAAGAAGATGGTAGAACATATCAAAGAAGGCAAGGAGAAATTTAAGTCCTTCTCAATTGACGACAAGGGAACTGTGTTCTTTGAAGGACGCATTGCAGTTCCTAAAGTTCAAAGTCTCAAAGATGTCATTCTCAAGGAGGCTCATGAAACTCCTCTCTCCATACACCCTGGAAGTACAAAGATGTACCAGGATCTCAAGACCCTGTATTGGTGGACTGGCATGAAACGTGAAATTGCTCAGTACGTTTCTGAATGCGACGTTTGTCAACGTGTTAAGGCAGTTCATCAGAAAACAGCCGGTCTTCTCCAACCTCTGAAAATTCCTGAGTGGAAGTGGGACATGATTGAAATGGACTTCGTCACTGGTTTTCCAAAGTCCAAGAAGGGCAACGATGCAAGCTTCGTTGTCATTGATCGTCTCACTAAGGTAGCTCACTTCGTTGCTGTCAAAGAAACAATCTCAGCTAGCCAGTTAGCAGAGCTCTACACAGCAAAGATTGTTCCTCTTCATGGTGTTCCATTGGAAATAAGCTCAGACCGTGGAAGCATATTCACGTCTCATTTCTGGAAAAGCTTTCAAGAAGCATTGGGCACCAAACTTCTGTTCAGCACAGCTTACCATCCTCAGTCTCAAGGGCAAGTCGAAAGAGTCAATCAGATTCTAGAGGATATGCTCAGAGCATGTGGTCTCTCCTTTGGCATGAAATGGGAGGAATGCCTCCCATATGCTGAATTCTCCTACAACAACAGCTTCCAGGCAAGCCTAGGCATGGCACCATTTGAAGCTCTCTATGGCCGCAGATGCAGGAGTCCAATCAATTGGTCTGGAGCTGGTGAACGTTCACTCTTAGGCCCTGACATTGTTAAGGAAGCCGAAGAGAAAGTTTGCATCATTCGTGACAATCTCAAGATTGCTCAGTCTCGTCAGAAAAGCTACTATGACAGCAAGCACAGGGATATGATTTATGCACCTGGTGACAAAGCATATCTCCGTGTAACTCCCCTCAGAGGCACTCATCGTTTTGGTGTGAAAGGAAAGCTTGCACCAAGATACATTGGTCCTTTCAACATTCTCTCAGGGCGTGCGGAAAATGCCTATCGTCTTGAACTTCCAGAAAAACTATCCAAGGTGCACGATGTATTTCACGTGTCACAGCTCAAGAGGTGTTTCAAAGATCCAGATCATGCAGTTGATCATGATTCCATTGAACTGCCAGAAGATCTATCTTATGAGGAGCACCCTGTTCGTATTCTCGATGAGACCGAGCGTAAGACTCGCAACAAGAGCACCAAGTTCTTAAAAGTGCAGTGGTCTCATCATTCCGATAAAGAGGCAACGTGGGAGACCGAAGAGGATCTTCGCAAGAAGTATCCGGACCTTTTCTCTTCTCAGTAGGAATCTCGGGGCGCGATTCCTTCAAGGGGGGGCGTTTTGTAACATCCCAAGTATGAAAATCACCTTTAGAATGTTTGCTAATTGTTATTTCATGTTTTGCATCATGGCATCTTAATCATTGCATTTGTTTTCCATTTGTTTTCCATCTGTTTTCCTTTGTTTTCCCATTTGAAATTCAAACAATATTCAAATGTGTTGTTTCATACTTGCTCTGTTACAATTTTCAAATAAAAATATTCAAATAAAACATCCATTTGTTTCCATTAAAATGGAAAGCTCAAACTATTAATTTGTTCTTTTTAATAATTCACCTAATTCAATTTGCATTCAAATTCAATTAAAATTCCAAACAGCAACCATTTGAAATTTATGAAAATTACAAAACACTTCCATCTTTTGTTTCAAATAAACTTGAGGGTTCAAACTATTTAAATGGTTCTTTTAATAAATCACTTAATCTCAAATTCACTCAAGTTCAAATAAAAATGCAAACAGCAGCATATTTTAAAACTTTTGGAAGACAAAAGTTGCACAATGTTGCTGTTACCATAATTAAACTATACAAATTTTTCCTAATTTTTCTAACCACTAACACCCTTTCTTTTTCTTCCTTTTCAAATCTGCAAAAAAAACAGAAAGAAAAATAAAGAAAAGAGAGGGGCAGGCCAGCAAGTGGGCTGCGCCCACCAGCCAGGCCCAGCCCACGGCCTGGTACCCCTTACCTCCCTTTCTTCCTCCTGTACGGCAGCCATCTGCCGCTTGTCCACGTCGACTGCAGCGAGCAGGAACGGCCAGCAGCAGCTCGATCCCCTCCTTATAGCTAACCCTAGCTGCCTCGAGCTGCCCTAACCCTCGACCTCCACCTATCTCCCTCGACGCCGCTGTTTTCCTCCATCCACCACCTCCATCTTTCTCTCTGAACCCACCGGCCACCGAACCCGAGCACCACCGCCGCCATCTACAGCTCGCCGCCGTCGACATGCTCTTCCTCCGAGCGAGCTAGGGCCGGGAACGGGCTCCCCGCGACTCCCTCTTCCTCCTCGTCTACTCCGCGGTGACGGAGCGCCACCGGATCGCCGCCCCCGTCCGTGTTTCCGTCGCCGTCGTCGTCTGTCTCCCCCGGGCCTCTGCTACTTCTTCAGAGAGGTGAGCTTCACCTCGATTTCCTTCCATCCTCTCTGCATCCGTAGCCTAGCACACGCACGCATCCCTGCAACCATCCTCCGCGAGAACGCAGCAGCAGCCGCGCCGCTCGCCGCCGGCAACCCCCGCAAGTCCGCAAGGTTCAGAAAGTCTGCCGTTTTCGTCAGTTTCAGTTAACCAACTGAAACTGAAACTTAACCTCCCTCGCGCTGCTATGCTGTCACGAAACGCTCAGCCACTACAGTGGCAATGCACTGCTCGCGCGCATCTGCGGCGCGGGTTCGATCCCCCGTCCGCGCGGATTAAATCCGCCAATTTTTGCGCTGCCGCCACGCGGGCTAGCTGGGCCCACCTGCCAGTGGCCCAGGTTGCCACGCCAGCTCCTAGCCGCACGCCAGCTGGGCACTGGCCCACTCCCAGTGACCCAGGGGTTGCCTGCGCGCGTAGAAAAAGGCCCAGGACCTTATCTGAATCTTTTTTTATTCGCAGTTAGGCCCCTGTGCAAAATCTAAATGCTTTTAAATTACAGAATAGCCCACAGTTTTGAAATTTGAATAACTTGTGCATTTCAACTTCAAATAAAATAAATAAAATATGTATACTGAACCAAATTTAATTCTCTACCTATTTAAATCATTTGTTTTCTGTTTTGAACATTTCAAATTGTTTCAAAAATTCAAATTCAAACTACTAATTCAAATTTGGTTAAATTTATAACTAATTCAAACTGAATTCAATTGTCACATATAAAATATGTTTTCCATGCTAAATTGAACCACTTTTCTAAATATAAACTTTATTTTATGTTTTGAATAATTAAAATTGGTTAAATAATTTAAACCTTGTTTAAATCATTTAAATTTGCTAAATTCATAACTTGTTCCAATTAAATTATTTTTGAACATATAAAATATGTTTTCAAACCAGAAAAACATAATCTTTTCAAATATGAATTTTATTTAATGCTTTGAACCAATAAAATTCAAATAATATTAATACTTGTTTAAATCCATTTAAATCTTGTTTAAACTTGTTTAATTCATAAGTAATTTATTCTAAATCCTTTTTCAACAAGTGAAACATGTATTCCACCTAAAATTTTGTGTACTTTCCAAATATGAACTTTGTTATCTATTTTGAACAATTAAAATTGGTGAAAACAACAAATGCTTGTGTAACACCTTTAAGAAACCAAAATTTCATAACTTAATAAATAAAATTCCAAACTTGGTAAACTTCATTTTAAATTGTTTCTATTGTTGTTTTCCTTTTGTTTTCCTCATCCATGCATCATGCTAATCCACTTTCACATGTTTTATAGTTGTAGATCATTTAATCCAACCATAATTCATGGGCTTTCCATATGCAATCCAAATTGCATGTGGGTCCATTTAATTATGTTATGTTACCATGTCAACTAGCTTACTTTTGATGCATCAATTAAATGGCCATGCATCCTCCCATGATTGTGCACTATGCCATGTTATTGATTGTTTGTCTCTCTGCGTTGTTTGTTTGCTTCTTCTCGAATAGACGATGACGTTGAGACAGACGATACTTACGACACCCCTTCTGAGGATCTAGCTCAGTACCAGGCTGCTGAGTTTGCAGGCAAGTATTCACTCACATGAACCATTGTGTTCCTTTCCACACAGGATACCGATACTTTCCGTTGTCTATTCTGCTAGCCTTAAGATTCGTTGCTTGTGTTCGATCCTATCACATGTTATCCTGTAACCCTGATACAGCCTCACCTCCACCCCTATAACCCCTTTGCTTGTTGCCTGTGTCTTACTAGCATGCTTAGGGTTGTTTATGCTCGAGTCTGCTATACGTTTTTTCTGTTACCTTATTTATTATGTTCTGGCGCTCGAAGTTTAAACAACAACCTGTTAATGAAGTAGGTAATGCTAATTTGATGATAAGGCACCGGCAGGAGGCCCGGCGTGGTTTTGAGGCCTGCTAGTGTCGACCCTAATTAGGAAAAGGGTCTTGTCTACTGATCCATGATGAGCGCACTATCCGCATGTGGGAAGCGTGTATGGGCGCCCCCCTCAATTTGATTCGATTCGCATCTCGTCCAAATTGCCTCATTTAGTTCGGGTTTTCCATTTGCCGCATGCATATGTATTGCGAACCCAGGCCAGGGTGGAACTTTTTTAGTCGGCATTTAGGGAGACACGTTCTTAGAGTGCTATGAGGGTCCCCTTTTCTTCGTGGGGCTTGATTAGCCGTGCGCTCAATTGCACGGGGTTCTTTGGGCTTGATGCGAAGAAGAGTTGGATTGTGTTGAGTGCCCCGCTTGGTGGAAGGCATTCCATCTGGCGGGTTATTCTTACGTGTACGGCCAAATTGGTGCACCCCTTCAGGGAAAATCTTCTCGAGAAGCCGTGTTTTCCGCGGTTACGGATGACTTGGTGAAAGTACTGGCTAACAAGTACTCAGAACAACTTACAGCTAACTAATGATAACTTTACTAGTAATAGTTCTATTGACACAATAACTTGAACCATCATTAATCCAACTGTGTGAGTTATCCTCGGATTGCTTCTTTGGATAAGGGGCGAGATCCAGGATGGGTTTGTTTGGAGTTATTAATAGTTGGTTACGATACGCTATCTTATCTCCTTTCTGTTAGCCGGAAGTTATAGCATGTATCTGTAGTTGGTTAGTGCAGCCCGCTGCCGCATCTTTTATATCACCCCTTCTTCCGTTGAACCCAAAGCATCTGTGCTTGGTGTTGACGGGTACACTTTGGTGAATTGTGAGTCTTGCTTGCCAGTACGTTTATGTACTGACCCCTTTGGGGCTGTGGTTTCCGCAGACTACGCTTACGAGGATCCCCGTGATGGCTACTACGTGGAGTATGACGAGGCTGCTGACGAGTAGATAACGGACCTGGGCAGGATCCGAGACATCGTGGATGGGCTCCGTCTTTTCGTTTCCGGCCTCTTAGGCCTATTTGGATCTTGTCTGTACTCAGACATTTTGGATGCTTCCGCTGTGTTGTAATGATGATATGTTGGGTCATGTGTCCTCTGGATGATTGTATTTGCTATCTCTGCTCTAGTGAGAGCTATTTGCAACTTATTTCAATCTTTTGTGTCTTAGAGATATGTTGTGATATCAGATGATCTAATGCCGTTGACGTACCATGTGTGTATGTTATGAAGTACGTCAACGGAAGTGTCCTGATTCCTATGGGATGGTTTGCGCAGACGATGGATAGTAGAGAATGGTTGTCACACGTTTACGTGTTGGCCTGCTCATATTGAGATGCGGGTGCCGGTATGCCCCGTAAGCCAATTGCTCTACTATTTAGCGGACTGTGAGTATCCTCTAGAAGTCCGGGTGCGACAATGACTAATAATCCACCCTTCGAATATCATCCGAACAAATGTTGGGTATTAAGTTGCAAGCAACGGATAATCACAGTAAGCAAAGTGTGTAATGTGAACAATGTAAACGAAGTAAACATTGTTGTTTTCTCCCTAATGGCAATAGCACATCCTCCATCCGTCACGTTTCTATCACTCGAGCACGGATGGAAAGGAGGCATGAACCCACTACCGAGCATAAATACTTCCTCTTGGAGTCACTAGCATCTGCTTGTACAGAGCATCTACTACCAACGAAGAGCATGCAATATCGTAAATAACATACACATGAAGATAACATGATAAATTGATAATCAACAGACATAACATTCAATAATCATCGGATCCCGGCAAACACAACATGTAGCCTTACAAATAGATGATCTCGATCATGTGAGGCAGTGATGTGTGTGAACACACGTTCGTTGGGAGACCCCAAGTGGAAGGTACAAAGAGTGTAGCCACAAGTTCCCTCGAAAATAAACTAAGGTTGAATCGACCAGTAGGAGGAAGGAGTAACTTCAGAAGGTTGATGCAGCTGAGAAGGCAGGGCGCACTACCGGTTCAGCGGCAACATGGAACCTACACAACACAAACAATTCACATTGCCCCAACGAAGCATTGAGGTTGTCAATCTCACCGGTTTTGCTGATAACAAAGAGGTTAAATGTATGGTGTGGAAAACAATATGAGAACGGTAGCAACAGTGTGAAAGCAGTGGAAATATTGTCTGTATTATCAGTATGAGAAAATGGAACGAGTTCCATAGTTCACTACAGGTGTCTCTCCATAAAAGATAGCTAACATGCGTGGTGAAAAAATTACAGCTGGGCAATTGATAGATAAAGAACATGCATGAAATAAAGATTACTATGAGATTCATGTGGGCATTCCAACAAAATACATAGATCGTCATCCAACTGCATCTATGACTAATAATCCACCCTCCGAATATCATCTGAACAAATGTTGGGTATTAAGTTGCAAGCAACGGATAATCATAGTAAATAAAGTGTGTAATGTAAACAATGTAAACGAAGTAAACATCGTTGTTTTCTCCCTAATGGCAACACCACATCCTCCATGTGTCACGTTTCTGTCACTCGAGCACCAATGCAAAGGAGGCATGAAATCACTATCAATCATAAATACTCACTATTGGAGTCGCTAGCATCTACTTGGCCAGAGAATCTACTAACAACGGAGAGCATGCAAGATCATAAATAACATACACATGAAGATAACATGATAGATTGATAATCAACCTACATAGCATTCAATAATCATCGGATCCCGGCAAACAAAACATGTAGCATTACAAATAGATGATCTCGATCATGTGAGGCAGCTCACGAGATCTAAACATGAGGCATAAATTGGAGATTACAACCATCTAGGTACCGCTATGGACCCGTAGTCCAAGGATGAACCACTCACGCATCACTTTGGAGGCGGCCATGGTGGTGTAGACCCCTCTGGTGATGAATTCCCTTCCCGACAGGGTGTCGGGGAGAGCTCCAGAACCCTCCCGATCTCGGGTTGACGATGACGGCGGCCTCGAGTGTTTCTTGGGACAAAGTGGTATATTTTTAGGGTTTATGTATCGAGGGAATAAATAGGAGAAAGGGCGATGGCGGTGGATGCCCGAGGGGCCCACACCACCCCCCGGCGCGGCCAGGGGGCGCCTCCCTATGGTCTGGCCCCCCTCCGGGCTTCAAATTTTCCAATTTTGAAAATATTTAATAACTTTTCTGTAACTAAAAACAGCAGAAAATAGGGAACTGCCTCTATGGCATCTTGTCAATAGGTTAGTCCGGGAAATCGATAAAAATGACATAAAGTGTAAGGAAAACATGTAGCATATGGCATGAAAACAACATGTAACATCACAAATTATAGATACGTTTATGATGTATCAATATCCCCAAGCTTAGTTCCTACTCGTCGTCGGGTAGGTAAACGATAAAAAACACATATTTTATGAGGTGACATGCTACCAACATGAACTTCATCATCTAAATTGTAAAAGCATAAGAATAGCTAAGATCATAGAACTTTAACACAAGCATGATAAATAAAATTCTAACAATAAAGCATAGCAATCACCTTGCATCATGAGAAGTAACACAAATGAAAGATCATGAATAATAATGCACTCGAAAGATATACGTTTGTTTCAAGCATAGAGATAACATGTCAAAGTGATATTTCTCTTGTCCTTAAGAGTGGGGCAAAACATAAATGCCAGGACACCTTCAAAGTTCATGAGGAAGACTAGAACAAACAATTAGAGAACAAACAATAACACATCATGAATCAATTAATAATGTTTCTAGGACAAATGCACATTAAACTCAGAATGGCAACCATGCTCTCTCAACTGTGCATAAAGTGAGAAGATGGAGACTCAACATAAAAGTAAAAGAAAGGCCTTTAGCAGAGGGAAGCAGGGATCACTCATGTGCTAGAGCTTTTATTTTGTTAAACAGAGGTATTGAAAACATTTTAAGAGAGGTGTATGCTTATGTCAACGAATAGTAAATAGAAAATACAGTACGTTAAGAGCCAACTAGACTTCACAAGATCGGCTCCCATAGAAGGACACGTCTGGGTAGAAGGTCATCCCTGTTTCTCTTTTGTTTACACAATTATGCTTTGACTCATAAATCAGGGGCAAAAATAGCGAAGAGAATTTGTTGTATTAATTTGGGGCTGGGCACCCCGCTGCCACCTCTTCTCTCAACTGTATAAGCGGATGAAGCCACTAGTCTAGGGTGTGAAAGTCCAATCAACAAGTGAGATAAAGATTCTCTATTTACGTCCTCATGAGCTAAAACAGGAGCACAAAACAGGAGTTATTTTGAAGCTTTTAAAGGTAACACATAAGCAATTTACTTTGGAGTGGCAGTTAAATACCACATGTAGGTAGGTATGGTGGACACATTTGGCAAACTTTGTTTTTTGGGAGTTGTATGCACGAGTAGAGCTCATACTCAGTACAGGTGGAGGCTATCAAAAGACTGGGAGCGACAAATCAAGAGTGCAATAATGGCCATAATCATGCATAGCGACAAAAACATCATTAATCAAAGCATAAGTGGTACTACAATTTCAAAAACTAAATGATCATAGAGGCTATAAGTGACTATTTCATAGTCATAAACATGGTGTGAGCATGCGCCAAGTCAACCAAATAAAACATTCAAAGGAGAACACCACAATTTTATGCTTCAAAATGACAAGAACAACTCATGATTCTTTCTAAGGAAAATTAAACACTCTCATCTATTTGATAAAAATCATGCTAAAAAAATAAAAACTAGGCTTTAGAATTAAAATAACATCTAGCATGACATGAAAAAGTCTAGACACACTCTATACAAGCTTCTAATTGCACCGTTATAAGAACGAAAATTGTACTACTTCTTTCCAACACTAAGCATTTCATAATGAACAAAAAACTCTCCATGAGATAAAGCAATGAAACAAGAGAGTACTAAAACAACTATACTAAAACTAACAACTCTGAATAAGAGATGCAAGAAAAATAGGAGCTAAACAGGAATTTTGCAGCAACTAGAAGAAAACTAAGAATACGAGCATAGCAAGTATTGAAATGAAAAAGCGGAGTGTGTCTCACTCCAACACAAATAATGCTATGGTCCAACTATATTATTGCAGCAAGGAAAACAAAATGAAAACAAACATACGCTCCAAGTAAACTTCATTTGATGTGACAGAATAAAAATATAGTTTCACTAGAAGTGACCTGATAAATTGTTGATGAAAAAGGGGATGCCTTGGGCATCCCCAAGCTTATATTATGGTGTCTTCTTAGAATTTGCTGGGATGAACCACGGGTGGCATCCCCAAGCTTTTACCTTGCACTCTTCTTGATCACATTATATCACCCTCTTCTCTTGACCCTTGAAAACTTCCTTCACACCACACTCAAAGAGTAATTCGCATTAGAGGGTTAGTGCAAAAAACAAAAATTCATGGGTTCTGCATGGAACAAGTGATATTGGTACTTTTAAACATTATCTACAGCCATTGATGTTTCATGAAGCAAATAAATCCACTTTACATCGTAAAAGAGCAAATGCAAGAAAAATGGCAAAATCTGCCAAAACCAGAATAGTATGTAAAGACGCATTTTTTTCGGGGCACTTACGTTGCTCAGATAAAAAAAACTTAAATAACAAAAAAGTTGCATAATTAGCTGAGGAGTAAGCACAAAACAATTCAAATCATTCTAACCTTTCTGGATTTTACACGATTTTTTACGGTGCACAGAAGAAATCTGTTTCCTGCGCAGAAATCCAAAACCAACTCCAACTCTTGTCACAAACTTTACTTGGCAGAACTAAAACATGAAAATAAAGATACAAAGGAGTTTCTACAGAAGTCTATAACCCATTGAATCAAATAAAACAGAGAAAAACAAAGCAAAAATAAAACCATGGGTTATCTCCCAAGAAGTGCTTTTCTTTAACGCCTTTTAGCTAGGCCCAGAAAAGTGGATTCACGTGTTTTCAAGTGAAGAGGCATTCAAATCGACAATTTCCTCCAAAACCCCAATTGTAGCAATGGTTACCGTAGACACCCCTGAAGATGATTCAACATGCAAATCACTTTTAGTTTCCCTAGAAGTTTTCTTTATTTTAAGGCGCCTTAGGGACATACATAATTTTTTTATCTTTTCCCGTAGGAGGTTTCTCCCTCTTAAACCTAAGAGAATAAAAAGTTGAGCTTAAAGTTTCCATAGCCTCCTCTAATTTACTAATCCTCGTATTTTGACTATCATGGATTTTGCTAGCTTCTAAAACAGTAACTCTCTTGTTGATAGTTACTATTGATTCATTAGCTTTGCTAGCATTATCAAGGAAATTTGGCAAATTTTTCTCCATAGAGTTTAGCTTTTTAATAACATCATCTAAAGTGATCTAAGTTTTAACAACCTTAGTAGGAAGTTTTCCAACTAAAATTTCAATTAAATTACAGGCTTCCAAAGAAGGTGTTCCAACAAAATTACCGCATGTAAGAGTGTCTAGAACATACCTATACCAGCTAGTAATGCCAACATAAAAATTCCTAAGAATGATTAAAGTGGAATATTTCTTAGTGCATCTATGATGAGCATCGCTTATTCTATACCAAGCATCTTTCAAACTTTCTATACCTTGTTGTTTAAAAGAACGAACCTCAACTTCAGGAAAACTCATTTTAGCAAGACTAAAAACGGGATAAAAACTACAACTAGAATAAGAACTATTTTTGTGTGTGTGTTTTTGATAAAGAGAAGCAAACAAGACAAAATAAAACAAACTAAGAAAAACTAAAACAAAGTAAAGAGATTGGAAGTGAGAGACTCCCCATGCAGAAATTCTCTTCCTGCCCGGCAACGGCGCCAGAAAGCTTGATGGGTGCTGACGTTGGTAAACACCAAGAGGAAGGTTGTGAAAAGTGCAGCGAGAAGTTTTCCCCCAGAAAAGAAACCAAGGTTGAATCGACCAGTAGGAGGACAAGCAATCTCTGAACGTTGATGCAGCTGAGGTCGTAGGGCGCACTACCGGTTCAGCAGCAACGTGGAAACTACACGACACAATCAAATAAATTTTCCCCAAGGAAGCAGTGAGGTTGTCAATCTCACCGTTTTTGCTTAACACAAAGAGGTTAAACGTATGGCGTGGAAAACAATATGAGAACAGTATGAATACAGTGGAAGAAGTGTGTGTATTATCAGTATGAGAAAATGGACTGGGGTCCATAGTTCACTAGAGGTGTCTCTCCATAAAAGATAGCTAACATGCGTGGTGAACAAATTAAGCTGGGAAATTTACAGATAAAAAACATGCATGAAATAAAGATTACTATGAGATTCATGCGGGCGTTACAATAAAATACATAGATCGTCATCCAACTGCATCTATGACTAATAATCCACCCTTCGAATATCATCCGAACAAACGTTGGGTATTAAGTTAAAAGCAACGGATAATCGCAGTAAGCAAAGTGTGTAGTGTAAACAATGTAAACAAAGTAAACATCGTTGTTTTATCCCCACGGCCTTGTTCGATTTGCAAGATTACGACAGGGATTAGCAGGGAATGAGGTGGATTAAATCCCTTGTAGGCAAAAATCCCTGCCAATCCCTTTCAATCCACCTCAATCCACTCGAGATGGGGATGAACCGAACAAGGCCTAATGGCAGAAGCACATTCTCCATTCGTCATGTTTCTCTCACTTGAGCACAGATGCAAAGGAGGCATGAACCCACTATCGAGCATAAATACTCCCACTTGGAGTCACTAGCATCTACTTGGCAAGAGCATCTACTAACAACTGAGAGCATGCAAGATCATAAATAACATACACATGAAGATAACATGATAGATTGATAATCAAGAGACATAGCATTCAATAATCATCGGATCCAGCAAAAACACAACATGTAGCATTACAAATAGATGATCTCTATCATGTGAGGCAGCTCACGATATCTAAACATGAGGCATAAGGTGGAGATTACAACCATCTAGCTACTCCTATGGATCCGTAGTCCACGGATAAACTACTCACGCATCACTCCGGAGGCGGGCATGGTGGTGTAGACCCCTCCGGTGATGAATTCCCCTCCCGACAGGGTGCCGGGGAGAGCTCCAGAACCCTCCCGATATCGGGTTGACGATGACGGCGGCCTCCGGTGTTTCTCGGAAAAAAGTGGTATATATTTAGGGTTGACGTATTAGGGGGAATAAATAGGCGATAGGGCGATGGCGGTGGAAGCGCGAGGGGCCCAAACCACCCCCAGGCACGGCCGGGGGGGGGGCGCCTCCCTATGGTGTGGCCCCCCTCCGGACCTCTTCGGGACTATGTGGAACCTTCGGGAATTCTAGGATTTCTGAGCTTCGAATTTTCCAATTCCGAGAATATTTCCAGAACAACTTTTCTGAAACTAAAAACAGTAGAAAACAGGGAACTGGCTCGGTGGCATCTTGTCAATAGGTTAGTCCCGAAAAATCGATAAAAATGACATAAAGTGTAACGAAAACATGTAGCATAAGGCATGAAAACAACATGGCACATCACAAATTATACATATGTTTATGAGGTATCAAGGCTCGTCCCTGGGATCTGGTGTTGCCCCCCAGCGGAGCGTGGGGCATGCTGTGGTCCCCGTGGACACGCCGGAGGGGTCATCTGCTCGGGACGGAGCGAGCGCGGGGAGCCATTGTGGTCGAGGTGGCCGTGCTCCTCGCGGGCGCGATGTGATGGGGAGTTCCCTTCATCGCTGGGCGGAGGACACCCGTGAGCCGGAGCACAAGTTCCTGGTTGCCCTCTGCGGCCGCCTCCGCAGTGAGCTGAGGCTCCCCGATGTCTTTGCCGGGTCCATCGAGCGCAATCCGCCATGCCTCCATGCGGCTTCTGGCTTCAGGTGGTGGGCTGCATCAACGGACCCTGGTGGGTGTCGGTGGAGTTTTGCTCCACCGGCCACTTGTCGCTGGCGAAGGGGTGGAAGACCTTTGCCCACGCCTAGCGGCTGGAGGAGAGCCAGGTCCTCAACTTCTGCTTTGATGGAGTGGACCGCCTCTTCGTGAAGATCTTCGGGCTCTGCGGCGAACGTGTGGAGTGTTGCGTCGAGAGATAGAGAAGTGACGAGGAGGACAATGACGATGATGAAGATGATGTTGATGAAGAGGAGGACGAGGAAGATCCGTCAGCCGTCAAGGAGGAGAGCGACGATCTGGACTCGGCGAGCGGTTGAAGGCCTTTGGGTGCCTTTGTCCAGATGGAGGGCCTGGCGATCCTGATCAGTCAGCCTTCATCTGGAGTCCTCTTCTTCCTACTTCTCCTCGTCGCCTCCATCTCTCCTCCTCGGCCGATCATGTCTCGCAGCCGTGGCAAAGACAGGTTCGGCCGGGGTTGGTCGCGGTTTTTCTTTCTTTGATATCTGTGGAAGGGAAATAGCTCCTTCCTGGTCCTAGCATCTTTTTATCTTCGTGATGGATCTGCATCATTTCCATGTACTCGAATGTATCTCATGCGTGAAATATGAAGGAAATGTGTTTTTTGTCTTATCATTTTGCGAACGGATTCTTTGGAGAGCCAGCGGGAAGGGGTTTAGACTTAGCTCTTGGAGTTTTGGAGTCCTTGGCATGGTGAGCTGCTTGCTGCAAGTTTCTTTGTCGATGCCCCTCTTGAGGCATCCTTATTTTCCCGCGGAAGTCCGTACTTGGCTGCTTCGGTAGGAAGGTGCTTGTTTCTGAAGTGAGCGACAGTGCGTGCCTGGCACTCTTCTCGTGGGTACCTCGAGAGGAAGTCAGCACCAAGGGATTAAATGAGGTGTCGTGCAAGGTAGCGACCCATTTAGACAGAGCTCTTCCACTTTCATTTATTCTGAATGGGTCTCACCCGTGCATGGGTACCGATCCCAGCCCCCGCTCGCGAGGTGCCCTCGAGAAGGAGTGACAGATGCATGCTCCCAAAGAAAGAAAGAAGGGCTTGCCGAGAGACTAGTGTTATTGGCAGGTAGAATTTTGTTACTGCTAGGGTGAGGCTCTACATTACACGCTTGGGGATGTCATGACCCTGCGGTCCTGTGCGGACACGGGACTCCCATCGTCATGGGGCTGAGACTCGCGTGAGCTTAGGTGCAAAGGTTTTCCATGCGGCTTCCCACTTGCGTGGGTCGAGGCTCTTTATGGCCGAGCGACCGCCTGATGAGATGCCCCCTGAGACCTTCACGGGGGTCCTGGCATTGTTTGTACCGTGGCGTCACGGGGTCCCCTCGAGGGTGCGTCACCATGGCCTAGGGGAGGCACGTGGAGCGAGCAAGAACTAAGGAACTAAGGGTAGAACTTCCGAAGATGCTGGATGTTCCACGGGTTTGGCACAGGCGTGCCGTCTTCTGTCTCCAGTCGTGCCGCACCAGGTATCGCGACGTGCGTTACCTGGTACGGCCCCTCCAACATGGGAGAGAGCTTGTGCAAGCCCTATTAGGAGAGAATCCTCCTCAGGACCAGGTCGCCCACCTCCAGTGTGTGTGGTCTAATGGTGTTGTTGTGGTAGCCCTGGAGGTCTTGCTGATATTGAGCGGCGCGGGTGGCGGCTCGGGTTCTCGCCTCCTCGAGAAGAAGCAAGTCCTCGGCGTGGAGTTCCCCCTGCCTGTCCTCCCTGAAAGCCATGGCTCGGGGACAGCCAAGCTTGAGTTCGGCAGGGAGAATGGCCTCGGCCCCATAGACTAGGGAGAAAGGAGTTTCCACCGTGGGCTTGGTTGCGGTGGTGTGGATTGACCACAGGACCGACGGGAGCTTGTCGATCCACTTCTTTCCGTGGGCCTTGAGCTTGTTGAAGCTCCGCGTCTTGAGGCCTTGAGGGCCTCGGCGTCGACGCGCTCTGCCTGGCCGTTGTTGCGTGGGTGTGCGATGGAGGTGTAGCAGATCTTGATGCTCAGGTTGGCGCAGTAGGACTTGAAGAGGCCGCTTGTGAATTGCACGCTGTTTTCGGTGATGACGCGGTTGGGAACACCGAAGCGGCATACCAACCCCTTGATGAATTCCACCGTCATTCTTGTCGAGATGTCCCGGACAACTTCTACCTCCGCCCACTTGGTGAATTTGTCGACGACGACGTAGAGGTAGTGGTAGGCCACAAGCGCTCGAGGGAAGGTCCCAGGATGTCCAGCCCCCAGAATGCGAACGGCCGTGAGAGGGAATGGTCTGGAGTACTTGCGCGGGCTGATGTGTTTGCTTGGCGTGGAAGTGGCACGCCTCACAGGCCTTTACGAGCTTAGTGGCATCTTTAATAGCCGTGGGCCAGTAGAAGCTGTACCTTAAGGCCTTGCCGACAAGGGTACGCGATGAAGAGTGGGGGCCGCAGTCGCCTTGGTGGATGTCCTTGAGGAGTTCATTGCCGTCATCGGGGGGCGCACAGCAGCGCCATGCCATTGGGGCGCCTCCGATACAGCTTGTGAGTCGATGACGCAGTACATCTTGGCTCGATGGGCGACCTGCTCGGCCTCTGCTTTGTCCTCCGGGAGGTCGCCCTTCTGGAGGTAGTTAATCTTTCTCTTGTTCCAGCATGCTTCCTCGTGAGTGAAGGCGAGCACCAGCGCTCGAGGGAAGGTCCCAGGATGTCCAGCCCCCAGAACGTGAACGGCCGTGAGAGGGAATGGTCTGGAGTCCTTGCGCGGGCTGATGTGTTTGCTTGGCGTGGAAGTGGCACGCCTCACAGGCCTTTACGAGCTTAGTGTCATCTTTAATAGCCGTGGGCCAGTAGAAGCTGTACCTTAAGGCCTTGCCGATGAGGGTACGCGATGAAGAGTGGCGGCCGCAGTCGCCTTGGTGGATGTCCTTGAGGAGTTCATTGCCGTCATCGGGGGGACGCACAGCAGCGCCACGCCATTGGGGCGCCTCTGGTACAGCTTGGGAGTCGATGACGCGGTACATCTTGGCTTGATGGGCAACCTTCTCGGCCTCTGCTTTGTCCTCTGGGAGGTCGCCCTTCTGGAGGTAGTCAATCTTGCTCTTGTTCCAGCATGCTTCCTCATGAGTGAAGGCGAGCACCAGACGGTTCCCCGAAGGAGTTTCGCAGTCAGGTGCGCCTTGGGAGGGAGCAGGTGGGGGCTCCTCCTCGAGGTGCTTGTGGCTTGTGGCTCCTCGTCGTTGACGGGAGGTATGATAGCTGGCTTGGCGAGACTCTCTTCAAAGACACCTAGTGCATGCGCCCAGTTTCTTGATGCTCGCTTGGTGAGGTTGTCTGCTTCTTGGTTGTTACCGCGCGAGATATGCTGCGGCTCCAGGCCGAGGAAGTGGTTTTCGATCTTGCGAACTTCCTCGAGGTATAGTGACATGTGCTTGTACTTGGCGACGTAGATCTTGTTGGAGAAGTTTACCAAGATATGCGAGTCTCCCTTGATGACGAGGCGCTTAACACCCAGGGCGATGGCGGCCCTGATTCCAGTGAGAAGCCCCTCGTACTCGGCGATATTGTTGGAGATTTGTCCTTGTGGCCAAAATGGAGCTGGACGGCATAGTAGAGCTTGTCGCTAGTGAGCGACTTAAGCAGGACGCCAGCCCCCGAGCCCTTGGAGGAGAAGGCGTCGTCGAAGTCCATGGTCCATTCTCCGGGAGCCAGCTTGCCGGGGACATTTTTCTCCGCTTCAGTGTTTTCTTCCGGCGGTGGATTTTTCCATTCTGCGTTGAATTCCACCAGAATTCCTCCCTTGATGGTCTTGGTCGTGAGTAACTGGAGCTCGAAGTGTTGGAGCTCGACATCCCACTCTGCGACACACCCCGTGGTGTTGGAATTTCGAAGGATCTGCTCAAGGGAGAACGCTGACACCATAGTAATGGAGTTCCCCTTCAAGTAGTGGCGAAGCTTCCTCGAAGCTACAAGGAACGCGTATAGGAGCTTCTGCTGCACGAGGTACCTCTCGCAGGCATCTTGAAGCATGGTGCTAACAATGTAGATAGGGTGTTTGATGAGAGCGATTGTAGAGGCCCTGGCAGTGAGTTGTCCTGACGCATTGAGTCTCTCTTGAGGCTGCATAAGGGTACTCTCCTTACGGAGCCCTCGGCCTGAATGGGGTCCTCTCGAGGGGTCCGCTGCTCCCGGGCATATTGACCATATTGTAGGCGTGGTGTGTGACAACCATGAACTTGGCTAGCGCCGGGTAGTCGAGGATGGCGTTTTAGGAGAGCCCGATGTGGGCGACGTTGAAGTCGATCTCCTCGGTTTGGTAGTTCAGACGGGTGCCGAATGTGACCACCAGCCTGACCCTCCCAGTGGTATAGTTGTGTCGCTGGTCACTCCGGTGAAGGGCCTGGTGGCTCTGAAGCGGTCACACGGGATTCACGGCTTCTCAAAGGTTCCGAGGGAGATCACGTTGAGGTCTGCTCCTCCGTCCACGAGCGTCTTCGAGACGGCGACGTGGTTGATTGTGGGGGTGCAAACCAGAGGGATGGCTCCCACCGAGCCAACAGCCTTGGGGTGATCGGTGACGTTAAAGGAGATATCCTGCTGGGACTCCTTGAGTGGCAGAGTGGCCGTCATGCCTCCGCGGTGGGCGGCGTTGACCTCCCGCAACGCCTGCTTGAGGTGGCGCCCGAAAGAAGGGGCGAAGGATCCACTGAGGATGCACGCGGCGTGGCGAGCGGTATCGTGCACCTCCGTTGTACTGTGGTTGTCGCGTCCCACGACGAAGCGCTAGAGAGTCACGTGACCCTCGGGTGCGCATGTCGCACCCGGACTTCTAGGGAATACTCGCAGTTCCGTTGAACAGTAGTTGATTGGATTACGGGGCTTACCGGCACCCGCATCTCTTACGAGTAGGCCAACACACGTATGTGTGACAACCAACCCCTACTGTTCATCGTCTACGTAAACCATCCCATAGAAATCAGGATACTACCATTGACGTACTTCATACCATACACACATGGTACGTCAACGGCATTTAACAGAATGATAGCACAACATATCTCTAAGACACAAATAAATAGAAATAAGTTGCAAATAGCTCTCACTAGAGCAGAGATAGCAAATACAATCATCCAGAGGACACATGTCTCAACATATCATCATTACAACATAGCGGAAGCATCCAAAATGTCTGAGTACAGACAAGATCCAAATAGGCTTAAGAAGCCGGAAACGAAAAGATGGAGCCCATCCACGATGTCTCGGATCCTGCCCAGGTCCGCTATCTACTCGTCAGCAGCCTCGTCAAACTCCACATAGTAGCCATCACGGGGATCCTCGTAAGTGTAGTCTGCGGAAACCACAGCCCCAAAGGGGTCAGTACATAAACGTACTGGCAAGCAAGACTCACAGTTCACCAAAGTGTACCCCACAACATCAAGCACAGATGCTTTGGGTTCAATGGAAGAAAGGGTGATACAAAGGATGCGGCAGCTGGCTGCACTAACCAACTACAGAAACCTACTACAACTTCCGGCTAGCAGAAAGGGGATAAGATAGCGTATCGTATCCAACTACAACTAACTCCAAACAAACCCATCCTGGATCTCGCCCCTTATCCAAAGAAGAAATCCGAGGATAACTCACACAGTTGGATTAATGATGGTTCAAGTTATTGTGTCAATAAGGCTATTACTAGTCAAGTTATCATTAGTTAGGTGTAAGTTGTTCTGAGTACTTGTTAGCCAGTACTTTCACCAAGTCATCCATAACCGCGGAAAACACGGCTTCTCGAGAAGATTTAACCCTGCAGGGATGCACCAATTTGGCCGTACACGTAAGAATAACCCGCCAGATGGAATGCCTCCCACCAAGCGGGGCACTCAACACAACTCAACTCTTCTTCGCATCAAGCCCAAAGAACCTCGTGCAGTGAGCGCTCGGCTAATCAAGCCCCACGAAGAAAAGGGGACCCTCATAGCACTCTAAGAACGTGTCTCCCTAAATGCCGACTACAAAAGTTCCACCCTGGTACCAAGGGTTCTCACCTGCATATGCATGCGGCAAATGGAAATCCCGAACTAAATGAGGCGATTTGGACGAGATGCGAATCGAATCAAATTGAGGGGGGCGCCCATACACGCTTCCCACATGCGGTTAGTGCGCTCATCATGGATCAGTAGACAAGACCCTTTTCCTAATTAGGGTCGACACTAGCAGGCCTCAAAACCACGCCGGGCCTCCTGCCGGTGCCTTATCAGCAAATTATTATTACCTCAAAATTAACAGGTTGTTGTTTGACATCGAGCCCCAGATCATAATAGAAATATAGTAACAAAAAGTAACGGGTAACAGACTCGAGCAAAAACAACCCTAAGCATGCTAGTAGGACACGGGCATGAAGCAATGGGGTTATAAGTGTGGAGGTGAGGCTATATCAGGGTTAAAGGATAACATGTGATAGGTTCGTAACAGAAACAACTATTCATAGGGCTAGCAGAATAGACAACGGAAAGTATCGGTATCCAATGTAGAAAGGAACACAATGGTTCATGTGAGTGAATACTTTCCTGCAAACTCAGCAGCCTGGTACTGGGCTAGATCCTCAGAAGGGGTGTCGTAAACCTCGTCTGTCTCAACGTCGTCGTCTATTCGAGAAGAAGCAAACAAACAACGCAGAGAGACAAACAATCAATAACATGGCATAATGCACAATCATGGGATGATGCATGACCATTTAATTGATGCATCAAAATAAACTAGTTGACATGGTAACAACATGATTAAATGGACCCACATGCAATTGGGGTTGCATATGGAAAGCCCATGAATTTAGGTTGAAATAATTGTTTTACAACTAATCAACAGGTGAAAGTGGATTAGCATGATGCATGGATGAGGAAAACAGAAAAATAACAACAATAGAAACAATTTTGAAATAAGGTTTACCAAATTTGGAATTTTATTTATTAAGTTAAGGAATTTTGGTTCCTTAAAGGTGTTACACAAGCATTTTTTTGTTTTCACCAATTTTAATTGTTCAAAACAAATAACAAAATTCATATTTGGAAATTACACACAATTTTAGGTGGATTACATGTTTCAATTATTGAAAAAGGAATTACAATGATTTAATTATGAATTAAACAAGTTTAAACAAGATTTAAATGAATTTAAAACAAGTATGAATTTATTTGAATTTTTATTTGTTCAAAACATTAATTCAAATTCATATTTGAAAATTTTATACTTTTCTAGTTTGAAAACATATTTTATATGTTAAAAAATAATTTAATTTGAGCAAGTTATGAATTTAGCAAATTTAAATGATTTAAACAAGGTTTAAATTATTTAAGCAATTTTAATTATTCAAAACATGAAACAAAATTTATATTTTAAAAGGTGGTTTAAAATAGCATGGAAAACATATTTTATTTGTGTTATTTGAATTAAGTTTGAAATAGTTATGCATTTAATCAAATTTTGAATGAATTGTTTGAATTTGAAATTTGGATGCATTTGAGTTATTCAAAACTGAATACAAATGTTATAAACAGGTAGAGAATTAAATTTGGTTCAACAAACATATTTTACTTTTATTATTTGGATTTATAAAATAAAAGTTATTAGCATTTTAGTGGCAGGGACCAATCTGTTAATGCAAAGGACTTGTTTTGAAAAAGAAAAGGCTGAAAAACAAGTTCCACTCGGCAGTGGCTAGCTACAGCCACTGACAGAGGGGCCCATGGCTGCGTGGCGCTCACGTGGCATCAGTGGTGGCTTACAGGTGGGCCACGGTCGCGGGGATTAAATCCCCAAAAAGTTTGCGCCGCGACCTGGGCGCGCGAGGGAGCAGTGCGCTGCCACTGCGGTAACTGAACTTTGCTTGTCAGGTAAACACACGCAAACAGGTTATCTTTCAGATTTCGCTAACTGAACTTAGTTTTGCAGGTCGTTTCTGAAACTGACAGGAGGCACGGCTGGCCGGCGGCGAGCTGCCGTGCTTGCTATGCTGCCGTGGGGTGGTGTGGTGCTGCGTGGCCGTGTGCAGGTGCTCGAGCTGCAGTGAGGAAGAAGGAGGTGGGGAATTGGGGTGGTGCTCACCGGCCGTGAAGTGGAAGCGGAGGCTCGGTGTGGAGGTGGATGCCGGCGACGTGAAGAGGACGGCGACGGCGCTACAGGCCCCCTCAGGCTGCACGGAGGTGTCGGGGATGGAGAGGAAGCAGTGGGGGCTCCGTTCCCGCTGCTAGCCGGAGGGAAGCGAGGGCATCCCGGCGGTGATCACCTCCGGTTCAGAGAAGGGTGGCGTCGGTGGATGGTGGTGATGACACAGAGAGGGAGATCGCTGGCAGAGAGAGAGATCGGCGGCGAGGAGGGAGGTAGTTGGGGGCTAGGGTTAGGGCAGCAGCTCGGGGGGTCTAGGAGTAGGTTTATAGGGGAGGTAGGGGCGCGCTCGGCCGTTGCTGCTCCGCCTCTGCATACGTGGACGCCTGCATCGCCCTGCCGTACAGGGAGAAGAAGAGGGCGAACAGGTAAGCAGGCCCTAGGGTGTGGTGGGCGCAGCCCACCTGGCTGGCCTGCCCACCCCTCTCTGTTCTTTTATTATTTTTTCTTTGTTTCTTTTTTTTTTGCTGAAATGAAATAGGGAGAAAAGAATAGGGTTTTTGGGTTAGGAGAAAATTAGTGATAAATTTTTATAGATGGCTTATTGCAACAGCAACCAAGTGCAAGCTTTGTTTTCAAAATTATTTCAAATTATTTGCTGTTTGATAAAATAAATGAATTTAATGGAATAATTGAATTAAGTGATTGACTGAAACTTAAGAAACTCGAAGCATTGTTTAACAATCCATGTTTATTTGATACAAAAATGAATGTTTGGTTTTGTAAGTTTCAGAATTTCAAAAAATGGTATGCTGTTTGGGATTTTATTTGAATTTGAATGGAAATTTAATTAAGTGAATTATTAAAAGGAAATAACTCACCAGTTTGAGCTTTCCATTTTCATGGAAACAAAAAGGATGTTTTATTTGAACTTTTTATTTGGAAAAAATTGTAACAGAGCAAGTATGAAGCAAAGCATTTGAATATTGTTTGAATTTCAATTGTGAAAACAAAGGAAAACAGATGCAAACAAAAAGAAAACAAATGCAATGATTAAGATGCCATGATGCAAAACAATAATCAAGCAAGAAACAAACATTCTAAAGGTGATTTTCATACTTGGGATGTTACAAAACGCCCCCTCCCCCTTGAAGGAATCGTGCCCCGAGATTCCTACTGAGAAGAGAAAAGGTCCGGATACTTCTTGCGAAGATCCTCTTCGGTCTCCCATGTTGCCTCTTTATCGGAATGATGCGACCATTGCACTTTCAAGAACTTGGTGCTCTTGTTGCGAGTCTTACGCTCGGTCTCATCGAGAATACGAACAGGGTGCTCCTCATAAGATAGATCTTCTTGCAGTTCAATGGAATCATGATCAACTGCACGATCTGGATCTTTGAAACACCTCTTGAGCTGTGACACGTGAAACACATCGTGCACCTTGGATAGTTTTTCTGGAAGTTCAAGACGATAGGCATTTTCCGCACGCCTTGAGAGAATGTTGAAAGGACCAATGTATCTTGGTGCAAGCTTTCCTTTCACACCAAAACGATGAGTGCCTCTGAGGGGAGTTACACGGAGATATGCCTTGTCACCAGGTGCATAGATCATATCCCTGTGCTTGCTGTCATAGTAGCTTTTCTGACGAGACTGAGCAATCTTGAGATTGTCACGAATGATGCGAACTTTCTCTTCGGCTTCCTTAACAATGTCAGGGCCTAAGAGTGAACGTTCACCAGCTCCAGACCAATTGATTGGACTCCTGCATCTGCGGCCATAAAGAGCTTCAAATGGTGCCATGCCTAGGCTTGCCTGGAAGCTGTTGTTGTAGGAGAATTCAGCATATGGAAGGCATTCCTCCCATTTCATGCCAAAAGAGATACCACATTCTCTGAGCATATCCTCGAGAATCTGATTGACTCTTTCGACTTGCCCTTGAGACTGAGGGTGATAGGCTGTGCTGAACAGAAGTTTGGTGCCCAATGCTTGTTGAAAGCTTTTCCAGAAATGAGAAGTGAATATGCTTCCACGGTCTGAGCTTATTTCCAATGGAACACCATGAAGGGGAACAATCTTTGCTGTGTAGAGTTCTGCTAACTGGCTAGCTGAGATTGTTTCCTTGACAGCAAAGAAGTGAGCTACTTTAGTGAGACGATCGATGACAACGAAGATTGCATCGTTGCCCTTCTTGGACTTTGGAAAACCAGTGACGAAGTCCATTTCAATCATGTCCCACTTCCACTCAGGGATTTTCAGAGGTTGGAGAAGACCGGCTGTTTTCTGATGGACTGCCTTAACACGTTGACGAACGTCGCATTCAGAAACGTATTGAGCAATTTCACGTTTCATGCCAGGCCACCAATACAGTGTCTTAAGATCCTGGTACATCTTTGTACTTCTAGGGTGTATGGAGAGAGGAGTTTCATGAGCCTCCTTGAGAATGATATCTTTGAGACTTTGAATTTGAGGAACTGCAATGCGTCCTTCGAAGAACACAGTTCCCTTGTCATCAATTGAGAAGGACTTAAATTTCTCCTTGCCTTCTTTGATGTGTTCTACCATCTTCTTGATTTCAGTATCACGAAGTTGTTCAGAACGAATCTTGTCCTCGAGAGTTGGACTGGCTGTCAAGCTTGCAAGATAACCTTGAGGAACAAGACTAAGGTTCAGCTTCTGGAATTCTTCATGAAGTGGAGGTTGGCTTTCCATGATCATGAGATTATTGCAATACGACTTGCGACTGAGAGCATCAGCCATAACATTAGCCTTTCCTGGAGTGTAAGAAATGGTAAGATCAAAGTCTTTAATCTTTTCAATCCATCTCCTTTGCCTGAGGTTTAGATCTGGTTGAGTGAAGATGTATTTCAGACTCTTATGATCGGAATAGATTTCAGTGCGATTACCCAACAAGTATTGCCTCCATTTCTTGAGGGCAAACACAACTGCTGCAAGTTCAAGGTCATGAGTGGGATAATTTTTCTCATGTGCATTCAACTGAGGTGAAACATAAGCCACAACTTGACGTTCTTGCATAAGAACTGCACCTAGACCTTGGAGAGATGCATCGCAGAATATCTGGAAAGGTTTGGTAGTATCTGGGCCAACCAGAACTGGTGTAGAAGTGAGTTTAGTCTTCAGGAGATTGAAACTTTCTTCACATTGTGGAGACCAAACAAACTTCTTGTCCTTCTTTGTGAGATCAGTGAGAGGTTTGGCAATCTTTGAGAAGTTTTGGACGAAACGATGGCAATAGCTAGCCAAGCCAAGAAAACTTCTGACTTGCTTCACCGTCTTAGGAGGTTTCCAATCAACAATTGCTTTAACCATTTCTGGATCAATGGCTATGCCCTTGGCAGAGATGACATGACCAAAGTAAGAAACTTCTGGAATCCAGAACTCACATTTGGAGAACTTGGCATATAGACGATGCTCGCGAAGTTTCATGAGAGTGAGACGAAGATGCTCTCCATGCTCTTCCTCGGATTTTGAGTAGACCAGAATGTCATCAAGATATACCACAACGAACTTGTCGAGGTATTCATGGAAGACAGAATTCATGAGTCGAGAGAATGTCGCCGGTGCATTGGTGAGACCAAAGGACATGACGGTGTATTCATATAGACCGTACCGAATGGTGAAAGCTGTTTTTGGAATATCTTCCTTTCGGATCTTTATTTGATGGTAACCCATTCTCAAGTCCAACTTTGAGAATATTGAGGCTCAAGCAAGTTGATAAAAAAGATCATCGATACGAGGAATTGGATACTTGTTTTTGATGGTTTTCTCGTTAAGAGGACGATAGTCAACAACGAGTCTCTTTGTGTGATCCTTCTTCGCAACGAACAGAGTTGGGCAACCCCAAGCCGAGGAACTAGGTTGAATGTAACCTTTTTCCATGTACATATCGATTTGCTCCTTTAACAATTTCAGTTCAGGAGGAGCTATCTTGTATGGATGCTTAGAGATTGGAGCAGTACCTGGTTCAAGCTCGATCACGAACTCAACTGCTCTGTCCGGAGGCATCCCTGGCAACTCTTCTGGAAAGACGTCAGGGAATTCACAAACCACCGGAACATTTTCAATTGCAGGAAGAGGTTTTGCATCGAGGGTGTACAGCTGAACAGAACTTGATTCATTTGGAGAATAGACTATCTGGCCAGAGGGGTGGAACAGAGTTACTGACTTTTGAGCACAGTCAATCGTAGCTTTATTAGCTTTCAGCCAATCCATACAAAGAATTACATCAATGTCAGAACTTCCCAGCAACATGAGTGAAGCAAGGAAAATGTGGCCTCCAATTAGGATTTGATTATCCTTACTTATCTTGGAAGTCAACATTTGAGATCCCGGGGAGTGAACAGTGATTTGATTGCTTAGTGGAACCACAAGTAGATTGTTTGTTGCGGCAAAAATCTTTGACACAAAAGAATGCGATGCTCCGGTATCAAACAACACTTTAGCTGGAAAAGAGTTTACGGGTAATATACCGAGAACGACGTCAGGAGCTTCCTCGGCTTTGTCGATCTTGACATGATTCACCCTTGCGGTCCTCCCGACAGGCCTGTTGTTGGAGTTGAAGGCTTTAGCCGAGGGAGCACGCACCATTGCCTGGTTAGTGTTGGGACGAGGTGGTGGTGGAGGTAGCTGCCTCTGCGTGCACTTGTCAGCGTAGTGCCCCGTCTGCTTGCACTTGTAGCAAGTGACGACACAAGGAGGCCCTGGCCTTGGCTGCCCCATTGAAGCCCTCTGATCATACATCTGAACAGGGTTGGGTGGGCGGGGAGCGGAGCCTGGAGAAGCTTGGGCATATGGAGCCCGAGTGACAGCACCATTTCGCACCCAGATGGGGCGCTTCTACGGAGGGGTGGTCATGTTGGAGGAGGAACCACCCTCACGCGAGTGCTTACGAGACTCCTCGAACGCCTTGCGCCCATTTTCTTCATTGAGCGCGGTGTTAACGAGCTCCTCGAAGTTGTTGGCCTTGATGTTGGTGAGGGCATACTTGAGTTCCGGGTTAAAACCTCTGCGGAACCTTGCCATCTTCTTAGCCTCAGTGGACACCTCATCACCAGCGTAACGAGCGAGGCGATTGAATTCACTCTGATAGCCAATGATGTCCAGCTTGCCCTGCTTGAGTGAGCAAAACTCTTCACGCATCCTTTCCATGAGACCATCTGGAATGTGGTGCTTCAGGAAAGCTTCCTTGAAACAACCCCAGGCGATTGGGTAGCCAGCTCTCATGGTCTGGTAGTTTTCCCACCAAGTAGCTGCCTGACCCTTCAGGAGGTAGGAGGCATACTTGACCTTGTCTTCCTCAGCAACGTGAGCAATCTCCAGAGCCCTAGCTATCTCACGGATCCTGTCATCAGCATCCAGAGGCTCCCGTGTTGCCACGAAAGCTCTCGGACCCAGACTGAGAAACTCCTTGATACTGACTCGTGGAGCATTCTGGTTGTTGTGCTGATTAGTCTGGAACTGGGCCATCTGTGCCATGACTTGGGTCATCTGAGTCAACAGCTCCGTGATTGGCGGTGGCTCAGGCGGGGTGTTCCTTGTTGGCGGCATCCTGAATGGAAATGCATTTTAGCACAACAACAGAAAATGATAGACTTGGTAACCGAAAGAGAGATTATTCCGACGCATGAATGGATAACCAACAGGTACATCATCACATGTTCAAATACATCAGAATATCCAACACACCACAAATGGTTCGAAAGCCAAAGGATAACTAAACATAGCTAAGAATGGATACATCGGTACTCCCATGCTCATCACGCAGGACGGCGACTAGGAGTACGGCGAGAGGTACGGTGAGGAGCACGCCCACGAAAGTAGGTAGAACGACGATACACATAGATCTGACATGGTCTGAGAGCGACTCTAGGTGTGGTGAAGTACATAGCGTCGACTCCCTGTGCTCCAAAGCGTGGAATCCCAGTGTAACCAGCACCGAGGTTGAGGAGTGGACCTCTGATCGGCTCGTAACCTCCAGCATCTGGCAGACGACGACCAACTGGCTGATCGAAACGTGCGAAGCGCTCGTCTCCAACAAAGTATGTGGTGTAAATCGCCAGACGAGTCAAAGCAAGGTAGAGCTGCTCTCTGACTGAAGCCAACTCCTGAGATAGTGTGCTGGCAACTGCGTCACTGTGCCTCACAAACTGAGCGGTGGTGTGCAGCCTGGAGTTATCATGCTCATAAACATCCAAGTTGTCGTAGAGAGTGAAGTGAGCTCCCTCCGAAGTGATGTAACCACGGGGGATGTGGCGATAGATAGAATCGTCAAATCCCCAGTAGTCAGCACGAAGGACGGTGAGACTCACATAAGCTGCCAGCTGCACAGCCATATCCACTGTGGAACCTACTGCCTCGTAGCGGTGGACAACACTCATGCCATCATCTGACAGAATGTAGACGATAGCCTGGTAGTAGGTCTGGTCAAACTCTCGCTGATGCTCGTAGACCTGGTACTCTGGTGCCCAACGGAACCCCAGATAAGTGACCATGTCTCTCAGCATCTCTGGATAACCGGCGGTGCTCTCGCAACGAGTCATCCGAACCACCTGCGGGTAGAACCTGAGATCCATCTGCAGATGATTGGGGAATTTTTGATTAGACGCCGGTAGAAGAACTGACTTGGAAAGCAACAACAAGGTTTCAACAGACGAAAAGGATGTTGAGAAGAACAGGATATCGAAGCAACATTGGGAAACACGAGACCAAAACTCCTGAGGTACTACGGAAAACCCATACGGGCTTCTAAAGGATCAATATCTACTGCTTAAGGAATAGAGGATCTGCTTCCGGGGCTTACACACCTCCGTTCTCAATCGTGAGTAGGCAACATGATAAATCATGTCACAACCACCTCCATTCCTATGGTCTAGTAGATATAACTATCCTAGAGAAACCAGGATTCGTGAAAACCTAACTTGAAAGTTTAGATGAGAAGAGAAAACAACGTTGCACTTCCTTACCAGAAAAGGGAGGGTGGGTGGGGAAAGAAATAAAAGAACATAATTCCTACTCTCACGTTTCATTTTTCCTATATAGCTACAAAATAGTTTCTAGACTCAACTGCGACCAGTAAAAGGGATCCTACAGGCAGACAGGCTCTGATACCATTTGTCGCACCCGGACTTCTAGGGGATACTCGCAGTTCCGTTGAACAGTAGTTGATTGGATTACGGGGCTTACCGGCACCCGCATCTCTTACGAGTAGGCCAACACACGTATGTGTGACAACCAACCCCTACTGTTCATCGTCTACGTAAACCATCCCATAGAAATCAGGATACTACCATTGACGTACTTCATACCATACACACATGGTACGTCAACGGCGTTTAACAGAATGATAGCACAACATATCTCTAAGACACAAATAAATAGAAATAAGTTGTAAATATCTCTCACTAGAGCAGAGATAGCAAATACAATCATCCAGAGGACACATGTCTCAACATATCATCATTACAACATAGCGGAAGCATCCAAAATGTCTGAGTACAGACAAGATCCAAATAGGCTTAAGAAGCCGGAAACGAAAAGACGGAGCCCATCCACGATGTCTCGGATCCTGCCCAGGTCCGCTATCTACTCGTCAGCAGCCTCGTCAAACTCCACGTAGTAGCCATCACGGGGATCCTCGTAAGTGTAGTCTGCGGAAACCACAGCCCCAAAGGGGTCAGTACATAAACGTACTGGCAAGCAAGACTCACAGTTCACCAAAGTGTACCCCACAACATCAAGCACAGATGCTTTGGGTTCAACGGAAGAAAGGGTGATACAAAGGATGCGGCAGCTGGCTGCACTAACCAACTACAGAAACCTACTACAACTTCCGGCTAGCAGAAAGGGGATAAGATAGCGTATCGTATCCAACTACAACTAACTCCAAACAAACCCATCCTGGATCTCGCCCCTTATCCAAAGAAGCAATCCGAGGATAACTCACACAGTTGGATTAATAATGGTTCAAGTTATTGTGTCAATAAGGCTATTACTAGTCAAGTTATCATTAGTTAGGTGTAAGTTGTTCTGAGTACTTGTTAGCCAGTACTTTCACCAAGTCATCCATAACCGCGGAAAACACGGCTTCTCGAGAAGATTTAACCCTGCAGGGATGCACCAATTTGGCCGTACACGTAAGAATAACCCGCCAGATGGAATGCCTCCCACCAAGCGGGGCACTCAACACAACTCAACTCTTCTTCGCATCAAGCCCAAAGAACCCCGTGCAGTGAGCGCACGGCTAATCAAGCCCCACGAAGAAAAGGGGACCCTCATAGCACTCTAAGAACGTGTCTCCCTAAATGCCGACTACAAAAGTTCCACCCTGGTACCAAGGGTTCGCACCTGCATATGCATGCGGCAAATGGAAATCCCGAACTAAATGAGGCGATTTGGACGAGATGCGAATCGAATCAAATTGAGGGGGGCGCCCATACACGCTTCCCACATGCGGTTAGTGCGCTCATCATGGATCAGTAGACAAGACCCTTTTCCTAATTAGGGTCGACACTAGCAGGCCTCAAAACCACGCCGGGCCTCCTGCCGGTGCTTTATCAGCAAATTATTATTACCTCAAAATTAACAGGTTGTTGTTTGACATCGAGCCCCAGATCATAATAGAAATATAGTAACAGAAAGTAACGGGTAACAGACTCGAGCAAAAACAACCCTAAGCATGCTAGTAGGACACGGGCATGAAGCAATGGGGTTATAGGTGTGGAGGTGAGGCTATATCAGGGTTAAAGGATAACATGTGATAGGTTCGTAACAGAAACAACTATTCATAGGGCTAGCAGAATAAACAACGGAAAGTATCGGTATCCAATGTTGAAAGGAACACGATGGTTCATGTGAGTGAATACTTGCCTGCAAACTCAGCAGCCTGGTACTGAGCTAGATCCTCAGAAGGGGTGTCGTAAACCTCGTCTGTCTCAGTGTCGTCGTCTATTCGAGAAGAAGCAAACAAACAACGCAGAGAGACAAACAATCAATAACATGGCATAATGCACAATCATGGGATGATGCATGACCATTTAATTGATGCATCAAAATAAATTAGTTGACATGGTAACAACATGATTAAATGGACCCACATGCAATTGGGGTTGCATATGGAAAGCCCATGAATTTAGGTTGAAATAATTGTTTTACAACTAATCAACAGGTGAAAGTGGATTAGCATGATGCATGGATGAGGAAAACAGAAAAATAACAGCAATAGAAACAATTTTGAAATAAGGTTTACCAAATTTGGAATTTTATTTATTCAAAACATGAAACAAAATTTATATTTGAAAAGGTGGTTTAAAATAGCATGGAAAACATATTTTATTTGTGTTATTTGAATTAAGTTTGAAATAGTTATGCATTTAATCAAATTTTGAATGAATTGTTTGAATTTGAAATTTAAATGCATTTGAGTTACTCAAAACAGAATACAAATGTTATAAACAGGTAGAGAATTAAATTTGGTTCAACAAACATATTTTACTTTTATTATTTGGATTTATAAAATAAAAGTTATTAGCATTTTAGTGGCAGGGACCAATCTGTAAATGCAAAGGACTTGTTTTGAAAAAGAAAAGGCTGAAAAACAAGTTCCACTCGGCAGTGGCTAGCTACAGCCACTGACAGAGGGGCCCGTGGCTGCGTGGCGCTCACGTGGCATCAGTGGTGGCTTACAGGTGGGCCACGGTCGCGGGGATTAAATCCCCAAAAAGTTTGCGCCGCGACCTGGGCGCGCGAGGGAGCAGTGCGCTGCCACTGCGGTAACTGAACTTTGCTTGTCAGGTAAGCACACGCAAACAGGTTATCTTTCAGATTTCGCTAACTGAACTTAGTTTTGCAGGTCGTTTCTGAAACTGACTGGAGGCACGGCTGGCCGGCGGCGAGCTGCCGTGCTTGCTGTGCTGCCGTGGGGTGGTGTGGTGCTGCGTGGCCGTGTGCAGGTGCTCGAGCTGCAGTGAGGAAGAAGGAGGTGGGGAATTGGGGTGGTGCTCACCGGCCGTGAAGTGGAAGCGGAGGCTCGGTGTGGAGGTGGATGCCGGCGACGTGAAGAGGACGGCGGCGGCGCTACAGGCCCCCTCAGGCTGCACGGAGGTGTCGGGGATGGAGAGGAAGCAGTGGGGGCTCCGTTCCCGCTGCTAGCCGGAGGGAAGCGAGGGCATCCCGGCGGCGATCACCTCCGGTTCAGAGAAGGGTGGCGTCGGTGGATGGTGGTGATGATACAGAGAGGGAGATCGCTGGCAGAGAGAGAGATCGGCGGCGAGGAGGGAGGTAGTTGGCGGCTAGGGTTAGGGCAGCAGCTCGGGGGGTCTAGGAGTAGGTTTATAGCGGAGGTAGGGGCGCGCTCGGCCGTTGCTGCTCCGCCTCTGCAGACGTGGACGCCTCATCGCCCTGCCGTACAGGGAGAAGAAGAGGGCGAACAGGTAAGCAGGCCCTGGGGTGTGGTGGGCTGGTGGGCGCAGCCCACCTGGCTGGCCTGCCCACCCCTCTCTGTTCTTTTATTATTTTTTCTTTGTTTCTTTTTTTTTTGCTGAAATGAAATAGGGAGAAAATAATAGGGTTTTTGGGTTAGGAAAAAATTAGTGATAAATTTTTATAGATGGCTTATTGCAACAGCAACCAAGTGCAAGCTTTGTTTTCAAAATTATTTCAAATTATTTGCTGTTTGATAAAATAAATGAATTTAATGGAATAATTGAATTAAGTGATTGACTGAAACTTAAGCAACTCAAATCATTGTTTAACAATCCATGTTTATTTGATACAAAAATGAATGTTTGGTTTTGTAAGTTTCAGAATTTCAAAAAATGGTGTGCTGTTTGGGATTTTATTTGAATTTGAATGGAAATTTAATTAAGTGAATTATTAAAAGGAAATAACTCACCAGTTTGAGCTTTCCATTTTCATGGAAACAAAAAGGATGTTTTATTTGAACTTTTTATTTGGAAAAAATTGTAACAGAGCAAGTATGAAGCAAAGCATTTGAATATTGTTTGAATTTCAACTGTGAAAACAAAGGAAAATAGATGCAAACAAAAAGAAAACAAATGCAATGATTAAGATGCCATGATGCAAAACAATAATCAAGCAAGAAACAAACATTCTAAAGGTGATTTTCATACTTGGGATGTTACAGCGCCGCAGGGAAGACGGCCCCAGTGACGGAAGCGTTGGAGAAACTATGCGTGCAGGTCCTCCCTTGAGTTCACGGAGCTGTCCGGGAGGTTTTGCAGCCATGCGAGCGCAAGGCCGCAAAGAGCTAGGGGACCGGTTGTCACGACCCCGGACCCAAAGGTATACATACTGTTATGCGCCCCTAGTCATGGACCCACAAGGGCTTCAGGGTTACCAGCCCCGGCTGCAACAAACAACGGCAGGCAGACCGGATTCATCGGCACGCAGGCCGGATCACCACGGTACTACTACTCCTTGTGTCCATGCTAGTCATAACCAACTATGCATATCAAAGCGTCCACGAATCGTATGAAACTGAAGGAACAGGACCAAAGCTATACAAACATGATATGTGTCCAGAAATTGCAACAACCATTGAGGGTTACTGGGGTTACCAAGCCCCAGGCCGAATCTCATCAGCAGGCGTGCTCGGAAATGGATCATCGGCTCCACAACCCCTCGACTGCGACAATTATGCAGGCATAGCCAAAACTGTTGAACAATGAGCTCGAAACCAACAACCGATCAAAGCAGCACTCTAGACATGGAAGCTGTATTAAACAGGTGTTACTAGAGTATAGCTTACAAACAGCGGTCACACGACCCAACATTACATCAGACAATGGAATGCAAAGTATGTTGCTAATAAACAAGAACCAAAAAGGCCTAAGAGGCTGCAACATAAGGCGACGTCCCAACCCATAGATTCCAGGCTGCTACCTGGAAACCCCAAACTACTCGTCGATGTCCACGTCGAATCACCACCGATGTGAGGAAATCCACCTGAACCAAGTTGAAGCAAACATGAGTACGGGAGGTACTCAACAAGACTTAGTTAACCTATTATATATCTGCTTCTTTTAGAAAGAGTTATGAAGGTTATTTTGCGTAAAGTCATCTTTGTTTTCCAAGTTGAGGAAGGAGTAGCACGTCTCATGGAGTATTTTGAAAATAGATGAGAAAGCTACTCAACTACGGATATCATCATCTTTTTAATCCACCAATATCATTTCAGCACCTCGTGCTCCAAAGATCACCACCTCAAGTTGTTCCGGTACCTCATGCTACAAGGTAACCCCTCTCGGCATCTCCGAGGAGGCATCCTTCATTCGTTATCAACAAGTTTTAGTCATTCCGTTCAAGTTGTCTATGGTCACATAAACCATCACCAAGTCGTCCTTAACCGCGGACACGGCTTTTCGAAAAGATTTAACCCTGCAGGGGTGTACAACTTTAACCACACGTACCAACCAACTCTTGATTCTAGATCATTAGCACTAGTCCGGGAAGTGTCGGCGGATGGAGGTTGACCACGACCTTTCTCTTGCTTCGCCTATTCCAAGAGTCGCTCCGAGTAGAGATGGACCGCCAATAGGGAGTGGCCATCTCCTGCCGGGTCTCTATCGTTGTGCGCAATGCTCGACGATTACCTACTCACAGAGCGCCTATACATCCCCACGTCCTAGTTTTGAAAGTGTTTTTAATATCCCCGCAAATCCAAATGGAAATCCCAAACTAGGCGACTCATGGAACAAACTAGGCAAGTTGAGACCGAGGGGAATCCAAGCTCCGTGTGGATGCACACTCAGTCTTGGCTCGAAGACGAGAACTCGCTCCTAGGGGCATGAACGAGACAACCACCACAGACCCTCTGTGGTCTTGTCATCCACACCTTTAGATCATGTTAAACAATTTCTCTTAACTTTCCACAACATCCTATCATACTAGATTCATTCGCAACTCTGATTCATCAATCGGATGGAGCAGAGACAACAAGCATGTATGACTAAGCACAACATATTTAAGTCTTTGGCGATGAACACAATCAAACCTATGGCTTCTAGGAGTAGTGGATCAGGATAAGTAGTCTATGCATGTATAGGAGAACTCTAACTACTGACACAAGATACATTGGAATCGAATGCATTGTACGAGAGTAAAAAAGTCTCTCGAAACCATATATGGGAAGATAAGAGGTTATGCTTGCCTTGGTTCAAGAAAACCAGATAAAGTCTTCAGGACTTATTGCTTGATTTGTCCGTTAAGATCAAGTATTCTCCATTGGAGTTGCTGGCCTTCACTTCGGAGTCACGTTCTACCGAGGGGGAACAACACCGAAACAAGAAGAACAATAATCAACACATGGCATCGATGCAGTGCGCAATATGTATGCATGAGCAATTTATGCACTGAGATAAAGCCCTACACATGTTCGTTGGGTTTCTAGGGTTCATATGGCAGTTATGCAATTATGTTGAAATTAGCCCCGAAATGGACCTCGGAGGGTGTTTCGGGTGATTCTGAAGGTGAGTACAATTTTAATTTCTCAAAGGGTTTTTAAAACATCATAAATGGATTGCATTTATCATTTTGAGAAATTTGGTATATAACTTTTAATTTTCTAATTTTATTGATTAAAAACTTATTTTCTCCATTTTAATTGAATTAAACAACATTAAAATGATGGTCAAAAATCAACTTTGTCAAACATGTGTGGAAATGACATATTTGGGTAGGAAGTAATTTTCTGAACAACTCCAATTTTTTATTTTATTTTTCTGAATTATAAAACATTAGTTATTGATTTTACAAATTTTATTCATTTCTGTAATTATTTAAACATTTTCTAGGAAACAAACAGAACACGATTATGACGTCATCGTGACGTCAAGATGACATCATGCTGAGGCAAACCTCTCTGTTGAACTCAAATTCGAGCAATCCGTTGTGTGCTTGGTGGAATTGATCGGGGAAGTAGTTAGAGGGAGCGATGGGGATCCAAATGGGGGCGGGGGAAGGACCATATGGTCATCGGAGCTTCGCCAGCGACCATGGGCGCAGCGGCCAACGGTGGTACACGATGGTGAGGACGAACCAGAAGAAGAGGAGGGCAACGAAGAGCACGAGGGTGCTCAGGAGGTTACCACGAACACGTAGGAATCGACGGAGGCGCGAGGTGGTGCCGGAATCAGTGGTGGTGAGCGTCGGAAGCCGGCTGCCGGAGAGGTAGGGGATGGACCAATTCGCCTCCTCCCGAGCATCCCTACACCCGAGGCTGGACAAAGAGGAAGAGGAGGACCAGGAGCTCCTCCTGGTCACCTCCAATCGGCCGGAGGTGGCCGGAAACGGCGGCAATCGACGGCGGCCGGCGGGTAGTAGGGTTAGGGTTCGGTTCTGCGGAAGTTACAAAGAGAGAGAGAGCGAGAGTGGGAGGGTGTCGGGGGCTACCCCCGAGTAGGGGTAAGACAAGTGGTAAAACAGAGTTCAAGGTACTGTTTGCCGGGTAGGCGTCTACCCGGTACTTCCTATCGGTAGATGCTATTCGGTAATAAGTATTGAAGTCCAAGAGAATATAATGAGCAAGTTTGGAATCGTCCGAGTAGCGATCAAGTGGTCCGAGTAGATGGGCTGCAATCCTACTCGGGCAAGAAGTCAATGGAGCCGTTCTGAAAAGATCTCGCGTATCCTGCAGCCGTACAGGCGTGCTGTTCAACTTACGGAGTACATGATTATTCCCGCAACGGCGTGGGTACAGTGAGGGTAGGCGCCTGTCACGTCTTGTCACTAACAGAGGGGACATGACGTGTCAGGGGGCCTACTCTGTGAGACTGACAGGGTGGACAGGTCCTATCAGCCGAACGACGCGGCGACTTCTCGCACCCACGTCAGCGAGAAGCCGGAGGCGTGCT